>CM077111.1:14483567-14497611 GCA_039619505.1 Cimex hemipterus | reverse complement strand
CTGCAGATCTCATTCGTCTTTCGGTCGAGGAACTTTTACTCTATTCTGGTCTCATAGTATTGCGTATGTCCCAGTACTGCTTGATAGATGGGATGTGATTTCAGGCAAATCTAAAAATCGGGTTGCATACTGCAGATCTCAGTTGTCTTCAATACCAAGTCGTCAAGTCACTAGCTACGCTCAAATCTCTGATATACCAAAGAACATTACTATTTATGTGTACAATTAAAGCAAAATTATATATGTCATATTTTTTAAGATAACCTCAAGCTTTGACGAAGAAAGCGAAATAAAGATTCTCATGACCAACGTTTTGTACTAAACAAAGAGTGCCATGATGGACAAAACAATTCTTACCTTCCCAGTATAAGCCTGAAGATAGATGATTTATATCTTTAGGTACTTTCTGATTGTTCTGACCACCAAATTTTTGTTAGGGTCTAAAAAATCAAAGTTTATCTAGTTTTAGACTGAATCGCCGTCATCAAGATAGCACATACGTACACGTGGGGAGTCAAGTACAAAACAAGATAAGTATACTACACGGCACTGTACGAGTCCGTACTACTGTATGCGGCACCGCGAGGACTCGTGACTTCCGGACGAATGACTAGGCGGTCATCGTAGCCACCGAGGCATATAGGACAGTATCTACGGCAGTCCAAGTTATAGGTGGCCGGCCACCTATCAACCTAACATCGAAAGCCCGGGGTGTCAACTGGGAATTAAAGAATGGACGCCACCATGTTTTCCAGTTATGAGTACCGAACAAGCAGATGAGTGGATGGTGCGGGAGTGGCAGCTAAGATGGAACAATTCATCCAAAGGACATCACACATCAGCTAACATTGAAGATCGACTTAATATGAAACACCTAGTCATTGACCACCTGGCTTCTATAATTTACAATAAAATACTAATATAATATCTGCACACTAAAAGAAACATCCACCAAACGTGCAAGCAGTTCGGGGTCAGTCCTCGGCCTTATCCATCTGGCTGTCGACGTTGGGTCCAAGGGATCAGCTGTCATTTTATCCCATTAATTCATTCAGTCCTTAATGGAAAGCCTCATAATCTCACTCACTCTTTATACATTCTTTCTTCGAGATCAATGAGCAAACAGCGACCATGGAGGCACTCAGAAAAGCGATTTCTAGACGGGCGGGTTTCAACGCAATACAAAAGATATGGAAATGCGTAATGGGACAAAAAAGTTGGCAGACAGATTAACTAAGAAGACAGACAAGCCAATACCTTCTCCATCTGACCATCCCGAGCCAGGAGCCTCCGCGAGGCCAATCTAGGACTCTCGTAAATTAAACTGTGACTAAGAGTTCGTCAGGTGGAGTAGAGATGTACGGGCAAGTTCAAATAAGAAAGCTTCTGTTTATCATCTAAAAAGCTAAACAGCAGCGCAAAACAACAAGCTACAAAGAGCCATATTTCCTTAGAGGTGCGGCTAAAAATAAAACAAAGGCACGTATAACCGAAAACGGCTGTGCAGTTTTTTTAATAAATCGACATCTTCGTAACTTTAAATCATAAAGAAGTTCGCTTAATGTGTATAAATAAGAATTGGTGTTAAAAGTTTATGCCGCTATGAAACGATTTGTTCTTCCAAGTAATTTGAAAGTTTTCACTGTTTTTTTGGACGGCGGGCTAAGATGCGAGTGTAAAAATTGTGAGTGTAGAAAAGACAACGTTTCGGATGAAAGACAACCCGCTTTTACAGCCGTCAGCCCATTCCGGTTTAGGAGAAAATGAAAATGCGTGCCGTCATATTTCCCTGAAGGTCATGAATAATAGAAAGGGTCGGCAAGGACACTGATGCCCAAGCATTTGGAGATGATTGTGGTGTCATATAGGGTGGGACGGTAATGCGAGGGCATCATGGGCCTTCTGTGTTTTAAAGCCGGAGCCAGGCATCATCCATAGGTTCATGAATAGACTTGACCCCATATCACGGCCTTCCACCTCCAACAACTCTTTACCCCACCCGCCCCCGGCCTTTAACCATTCTCCTAGCCCGTCTTTTCCATCTTTGCCCCCTTAGGACGAAATATGTCCCGCATGAATAAAATATACGAGAAGACGAATCCACGTGTTTGATTAAATTTCCGACAAGGGAATTTATGGTTTTTTTCCCTATATATTTGGCGCCGGCTGTCATTCATCCTCCTTTTATTCAACTCGTCCAGAAGGATATGAAAGGGAAGAATTTTATCATCCTGAACCTAAAACCCTAATCAAAATACAAGGGTTGATATAGCAAGCTTGCGTTTAAAACAAAACTGAAATAATTCTCTAATTTCTATGTTATTTAATATGCTAGATGTTTTTGATAACAGTCCATAGCTGATAAGCTGAAATAAGACCTAAGACATCCTATGGCTCACTGGTTTCTGGTCAGGTCGGAAAGAAGTAGAGTGTGTGATCAATTGCCGAGCTTAAGCATTTCGTGTTTGCACAAAATTCACGGATGACCCCCAACGAGGTTATGCAAGGTGGGAGAAACCACCGCCCATATTAACTTGGAACGAATTAAGAAAATAACTCATAATGATAATTACTAGTACTAATATGAGTTGTTTAGCATCGTGGATTATCGGAGCATGTCTTAACAAATGAGCTGATGTGTAACTGATCGTGCTCCTCCACGGTTGAAGTTTAAGAGCAACTCACGGTCAACAGTTACAGCTGGTCACACGGCATCGGTTAATGCTCAGAAGCTTTAGAATATGGTATTTTTTTTTTTTTTTAGAAATGATGTAAATTTTGTAAAATAATCACTGTAAAATAATGGAATCAACACAATTTTTATTTATTGAATTCAATACAGAAATAGTTTATCGGCATTTATGTTGACTATTATGCTACGGATCGAGGGAATTTCCAAGTGTTTACATGAGTGGACATACTTTGAATGTAAAAAATATTTTTTGCACTGTATAAACTCACTTTTTTCCACATCCTACACGTATTTGTTAAGTTTAAACACTGTATGTAAATCCATGGCCCTGATGATGTTCTCAATAAAGATCGAAACGTTGGCGATCGGTTTGAAAGGTGACAAAATAGATTCATAAAAATATTAATTTTCGTCCTACATTCTTCTAGATTGTTAATACTCCGCTTAAGTTGCGGGAGAATGGGAAGAAAAATTTAACGCTAGTTACACTGCCAGTTCAAACGTAAAGAAATTGGCAGGTAGTATGTGTTTTAGTAGCCACAACATCGAGAAAAAAACAGAAAAACTTACTATAATGTTTCTAAACTACTATTTCCACACCCAGTGACCAGCATATTTTAATACTTACTCAGTTTAAAATCCTTTTTAGTGGTAATTGCTTTTTAAATATTTTTTACAAGTTGAAAAATTTGAACGAAAAGTAAAAGGTAGGAATTGATAAAGCGGAAGGTAAAAAAAAATATAAATTCACTAGTTTCGTGGCCCGCTTGACCAATTAATATATTACTATTAATTAAGGTTTTCAGTTGAAATAAAAAAGTCAATGGCACGAGAGGGATTCGAACCCACGATCTTCGGCTAGATACGCCGCTGCTCTACCACATGAGCTCTCGTGACCGTGATCCACTCGGAAAATTCAAAAGGTGGGGTTGAGATGTGGAGTTAGTGTCAGAGTGAATCGAGGCCACGACAGCTCATCTGGTAGAGCAGTGGCCTATCGATCCGAAGATCGTTGGTTCGAATCCCGTTCGTACCATTGACGTTTTATATCAACTAAAAACCCTTAATTAATAATATATATTTTACAATGTATAAATTAACTTTTTCCCACATTCTACATCTATTTGTTAAGTTTGAAGAGGGTTTGTTAATCCCAGGCTCTGATGATGATCTCAATAAAGATCGAAACGTTGGCACGATAAAATGTTTTTCGGAAACCTACATCCTTCCGCGTCATTCTGTACATTCTCATCCAGTTTTTGACTGTTTCAAAATGTACTCTGTCGACTAGATAATCCGTCGTAGGCAAAATATTAAATACAGGAAAGCGAAAGGCACACAGAAGAAAAACATTACGTCGAGACTAATCGTTTACGATTAAATAAGCAATGCCGAATATAACTTGTCATGTGAAAATGAATCTTATCCTCCACTTCGAAAGGTTTAAGAAGAAATAGCCGCAAATTTCCGAGGCGATAGCGATAAAGCAGACTGTCCGGATATCCCGGACAATGGATATTCCTACATGGAAAGTTACCTTTTGTAATACGCCCAGTAGCAGAATCATGGCGTTTGTTAATAATTTAAGAAGGAATCACATCCTCTGAAAAGTTAAAGAAATTCAATGGCTGGTTAGACGGCAACTGTTAGACATGCTGCGTGCAGAAGTGCAACCATGACAGAAACTGTTACAAATGGGACTTTTTATGTTCAACAATATAATCCTTCCTTTCATAGCTCAGCTATGACACTTTGGATGGATTTAAATGCCATTAGAGTTGAAGTGATTGACTGTTCAGCTCTTTCTGCTGTCTTAAATTCTATTGTCGTTTTCTAGAAACACCTTAAGGTTTAAGGTTTAAAAGAGTCGGAATCTTTATGACCTTACGCACCACGACCGATAATATTGGTTTATTGTGTAAAATCTTTACCTCTTCGTTTTTTTACCAGAACCAATGCGTTGTCTCGTTCTAGCTTAGGCTTTTCTTCTTCCAACAGTATAAATTTCATCATAGCTTTAGGGTATCTGCAACAATTATTAGTTGTATATTCCATACATTATATGTATAGATGATTAATGATTGGTAACTAGTTCGTATTACGTTTGGTTTTAGGCCAGCCTTTTATCTCCATCACGTTAAAAAATGCTGTCGATACCTTTATATCCACTTTACTAAAACGATGGCTGAATATCAACAAATTTTGTTCTCGTTAACCATTTGGCTCTTTCTTCCTGGTATAGCTGACAAATTAGGGAAACATGGTCGCCATATTCTACTTCGCCTTGACTTGAGCATTCTGGGCTGTCTTCTTTTGACAAAATATAGCTTTCCAGCAAAATCGCCATGCCATGACATGAACTGCGAGACTGAGTCATTGATTGATATTTTGTTTTCTATTCTTTCTCTGATGTCTAGGAAGCATTTGTAGGTGCGTCTTTGCTTGCATTCCAGCCAGTTTGCTCCTTTATGGCTCATTCATGTGCCTCCTTAGTTGTGCTGATTGGTATGTTGGGTGTCTTATTTTTATTTATGTTCCATAATGCACATTGTTTTTCTGTCGCAATGTCTATGGGAAACTGTTCCGCGATTACTTGCAGCGCTTCTGTAGATTGCGAATGTACAAGCTTTAATGCAAATTAACAATAAATTACGTTCGGCTGTGATGATATCGCTTTTGTATGCTGAACTGAAATTTCATGTCCATGCAAAACAAGCATATGTCAAAATGGAAGGGCAGATTTCCTTCTACATGTTTATTTTCTTCTTGTAGCTACACCCCTGGTTGCACCGTCGATTCGGCAATGCATCTGGTTTTCATAGATTTTGTGTGTACCCTGAAGTTCAAGTGTTCCCCTGTTTTTATGCCAAGGTATTTTACTATGCCAGGGCATTTGATGGTTATTCCTTATATCCGCGCTGCTAGTCCGCTTCTTTACTCTTGTGGATCAATTTTTGACCAATTGTTTTGTTACCAATATTATCCAAATCGGCTTTTGTGCGATCTTCTATGATAGCGATTACGTCATCGACATATGCTATCGTCAGTATACTTGATATATTTAGGAGGTCAATTAGGTCATCGAAGAGGTAGCCCATTGAAACGGACCTAAAACTTAGGTAACTTACCTCTTGCAGTCTACCGTTGCATCTAGTATGGCTTCTATTTCACTCAGATAGTTCTGCAGCAATACTTTATCAATGTTATTGATGTCCTTGCATCTCTGCCCTGAATACTCTGGTACCTCAACAAGAGTACTTTTGTGGTTCTTCCCAATGTTTGACACTGCCTGGATGCAATACCAAACAGATCTAATTTTTACTACTGATAAGTTGACTTAGCTGCCGCCTAAGTATATTTGGCACAGTTCCTACTACTTACATGAATTTTATTTTTGGTCTACCTCTATTCATACCATACTGTCTTATACTCAATATTAGAAGCTTTCTAAATATCTTTCATTTGCAATTTCACACTGAATTTCGTGTCGGCACTCTAGACACTTGCCTCTTAACTTTTCGAAAAAGAAGAACATTCAGCAATGCGTACAGCCAAGTATACAACAGTATACAATGGAGTAATATTTCAGAATTAAATTTTCCAAATCCTCTTATGTCTAAGTATTAATACGATAACTTGACTTTTTGTCTAAAGTTTTGACAGAGATGAAAAAGTTAGCGACCCGAACGGGATTCGAACCCACGACCTTCGGGTTAAAACGCCGCGGTCTAATCACTTGAGCTTTCGTGAGTTCCACTCCGACACAAACTCCACAATTTTTCCTCTTTTTGCATATTTTCATCCGAAGGTCGTGGGTTCGAATCCCGCTCGTAACACTATCTTTTTCCTTCTCAGCCAAGAGTTAGTAGTAGTAAGTATAATTAATTTTTCGTGATTTTTTTTTCAAGGGGCGTCGGACGCCGCATCGGTTAAGGCGTCGTCATGGCTATCATCACTATAAAAGTAAAGGTTCTGGGTTCGAATCCAGCGGCCTAGCATTCACATCCGAAATAATTTTATGGGATTTTTTTCAAAAAAACTAGCACCTTGCGGGTTGATACGACCTCTGCTGCTACGTTGCTATTTAAAATGTGCACTTTTCTAAATTTATACACATTATCTTCTCTTTTGTCAATAAAAATCTGTATCGTAATCATAAAAGTTTGGTTGAGACTTGTTTCCATAGGAAGAATTCAATGACTGGTAAGTTGCGGATTGGAAGAAGGCCAAGGGCAAAGATGATACGCTAGGTTGGAATTGGCGGACAGTTAATTCCGATCGTCTGGAGGTCAAAGGGACAAAAGGGCCATGGTTCCGGTTTGCATTCGTACTCCACGGAGCCGCGTGTGGTCCACGCCTTAATCTCCTTACCGACCTCTTCTCCAGTAGCGTCCGACATCCATCGGATTACAGGGGTCCGACAAAAGGACAACCTCTTCCGACGGCTCACAAATCCTATTTAATTTGGACAGCACATGTTTCAGTTTAAAAAGTAAATCCGACCAAACCCGCATTAAAAAGCCCGTGACCGACTACCGGTCTTTACATCTATTAAAGACGACTTTTTTTTTCTTCTAAGTCTTCTCTTTGCCCAAAGAATATCTCCTTTTGTTCAAATGAAGCGATAAAGGATGAAAAAAAATTCCTAGCTCGTCCCCTAAAATCTAATAACTATTTAAATTTATTCCAACCACCCTGTCAAAACTTTTTTTTAAATATACTAACTAGGATTAATTTCATTATGGAATTGAAGAATTAAGCAGTTGTAATCATATGATTATTTAACAATTCGAAAAAATAAAATAACACCCAGACGAAGGATTTCCTACATACAAACAAACATTTTTTTTTAAATTATAATAACAGTTTATATAAAAATACAATACAGCAGTATAAACCATGCAACAAAAATCAGAATTTTTACATTTCGGTACTTTTGGTCTATCACCCAAAATAGAAGCCGGTTTGGAGGTTATCGCCTTGACGTCGTTCGGGGAGCTAGTCCATTTGGCCTGAATCACGTGTGACTTATTTATGACATTTATGATCCTATTTAAGCATTTCTCTGGTCGTTTGCCACTCATATATAATTTTCAGAATCCACACGTTTAAAGCCTGATTAATGAAACTCTCTTCCAAATGAGGAATTAAAGACACAAAAGCTAATCCAAAGCTACTCACCACTGCTCAAACAAGACATAATAATGTTAACTATTGACCTGGAGATATTGTTACTAAGTTCATTATTAACTGCATGGACCTAGGCCTGTATTTTTACTAAAAGAACCTTCTCCAGTCAATTTGCGTGTTTATTAGCTAAAACTCCTATTGCCTGGTTCCCACGGTATCGTTTGACAACTTTTCCCCCCCAAAGTTTAGGGTGCATTACCAACTTGTATGTACATTTTTTATGTTTTAAAAACGCTTATCTTTCTGGACGTAAGCAATAATACGATTTCAGCCTGAAGGACCAATGTCAAACATGTTGGAGCAAAGACGGGCTGAAGACTCAGCCGAGAAAATTTCCATCCAAAATTGTCGAAGGTTTGTTCACGCTGAATCATTAGGCGCATAAACATACTGACAATGATAAATCATCAGCAATCACGCTTCGAAGGGGTAACTGCTGCTGTGATGGTCTGATAACTAGACGATTTTTACTCGTGGGACTCCAGGAAAGTAACTGATAAGAGAAATAAATAACTTATTAACATCGACTATAATATTCCTTTCCGTGATGACCAAACCAAAAGAGCAATGTAGGAAAACTACAACCAGTGAACGGAGATTTTGGTACTAACAGAAATGAACTTTTCGGTTTTTAAAGTCGGTTTGTAGTCCAACCTGTCCCGAAACGTTCGCAAAACACCTTACTGTAATGAAGGAGTACTTACCGAATGGGTAAAATGAATTGTATATGGTGGATGATTATGATCATAAGCATACCCGAAATCTGGAGATGATATCCTTCAAACACCGTAGCCTTTTGATTTTTAGCACTTTACCTACGTCGTTAGTTTTGTTGAATTCATCAATGCTTCTTTTAAAATACAAGTCATTGATTGCTTTGATGAAATTATTTTTTTAGGATTATCTTGGTACCAGCTATGGCATTGAGCGGCTACTTTACATTCGAGATGGTGGCAGATTGGTCTTCAGTTTTGCATAACCTACAAAGTAGATAATCGAATACTGATGTAGTTCGACGTTTTATCAAGTGCCAACGACTATCCTACCACCTGCCAGTGCATATCATTATCTGCTATGTTTTACACTTTTCAAGTAGTTTTGATTAGAGTCCTTTAACCATGATGTCACAATATCTGGCACGTCAAGAGTTTGTCCATTCATTTTTTTTTATCTTTGCGCTCATTTTGAAGTAGAGGATCCTACGTTTCAGTGTGTCTGGATCTATAATTGGACGTAGAAATCCTCCTACTAGTAGTGTGCATGTTCATTACCCAAAATTTCTTTTTGCCCAGTCACTCAAGAAATTGTGAGGTTTTGGTCTACTTTGATGACCGCTAGGATGTGCTATTCAAGATGAGTTTTAGGTTGTGAGAGTTCGAGGACATATCTGGGTATTTTACCTCCAGGCAATCCCATATAGTAAAATTACAACCGTACTGCAACAAAGCCGGAACATGGGTTTATGGGTATGATGATGAAGGATACGATGTAGCATTGGCAGTCGTAGAGTATAGCGACTAAGTTATGGATGGAGATGTAGGTATATCGAAATATTGCGAGTTACCAGAAAAGGATCGCAGTCCTCGAGTGGCAGGCCATGCATTTTAAATTGGAAACAGTATTGCGATACGGTTTGACCTCTCGTCCATGACCCAACTAGTATCAAGAAAAAGTTCATTGCATAACGAGATCATTCCCTTATTGTTTTTCTAGGACCTAGCCCCCCTATTTCTTAGTTTAAGTTAAAATTCTGATGACGCTAATATGATGTATTGTACTAATCACAAAACTATTGTTAGTTAAAGAACATTGTTTGCTGCTTGAACTAGGCATAATGCATCAAATGAATCCCCCAATTTATGTACACGGTTGTGAACGGACTGTCCATTTATAAAGGAAGTGGAAAGACAATGTGCACTGGAAGTATTGTTAGTTTGTTTTGTCTTATCTGAAGGGAGTAAGATTTTCTTCTATTGGATCGACGGTAATTAGGAGGAGGAAACGCGGCTGAAAAGCGGTCCGTGCCGATTCTTCTAAAAGGGTGAAAGTACTAATTGACTGGGCATGTAGCGGCTTAGAGATTTGACGGCGAACCGGGGGGGTTTAATTGTGCCTTACAATCCGGGCCGGAGCGGGCCGCTACAATCGCAGCCCCTTCTCGCCGTGGCTATCTGAGTAGTTAATTGTGTTGACCACCACTTTCCGGGTGGAAAAGGTTTTAAATTGCCCCAGAATCCGGTCCGTTTCCCCTTCCGCCGGCTGCCCCAGGCATTGTCCTTTTTGTATTATTGTTCCCCAAAAGGAACACCCCACACTCTGCTAACTGCTATCCCTGTTTTGAACGGAGAAACACACGGTTCCTGCTCTAATCGATCAGTGTTTGAAGAAACTGAATTTCACTAGGTAATTTCCATGACTTACTTTCTTGTGATTGATTTCATCATTTTAAATGGTTAATATTAGAGAGTAAAACCAAGAGAGGTAGGGGAAGTTAGAGAGAAATGAAGAAAGAGAGATAAAAAGAAAGAGAGCGTAGGAGGGAGAGATTGAGAAAAAAGTCTGTGTGTTACAGAGAGAGAGAGAGAGAGAGAGAGAGAGAGAGAGAGAGAGAGAGAGCAGAGAATGATGAAGAAAATGAAGAGAGATGATGTAAGAAAGTGAAAATAATACATAGATAAATAGACAGAAATAGAGAAGAGAGAGAGAGAGAGAGAGTGAGAGAACAAGGGAAAGATAGGTGGATAGGTAGGCAGATTGAAAAATGAAAAAAAAAATTGGGCAGTCAAATTAATAGGGAGATAAAGCAGTAAATAGATAAAGATAGCTAGATGGAAAAAACGAGAGAGTAGAGGAATGAAGGAGATAGCAAGAGGAAGATAGGGTGAGGGGAGAAAGAGAAAGAATGAAAGGGAGAGCGAGAGAGAGAGAGAGAGTGAAGGCAGAAAAACGTAGAGAAAGAGAGAATAAGAAAAGAGAAAGAGAGAAAGAATACTGAAAAACAAAAACAATTTAGGCAGTCAAATAAATAGGTAGATAAAGCAGTAAATAGATGAAGATAGCTAAATAGACAAAAAGAGAGAGTAGAGGAATGAAGGAGACAGCAAGAGTAAGATAGGGAGAGGCGGAGAGGGATAAAGTATAAAAAGGAGAGAGAGAGAGAGAGAGAGAGAGAGAGAGAGAGAGAGAGAGAGAAAGAGAGAGAATAAGTAAATTTTATTTTGTCCGATAAACAAATGTGTTAGTGATCTCGACGTTTCGCCTCGACAATTGACCGTAACAAGGAGGTCATAGTTTTATGCAAACAATACAAGAAGAGAGAAGAACAATAAAAAAAGACAATACAGAAATAGAAAGAAAGTAGAAACCAAATAAAGGGAATTTAACTTGTTACTAATCAAACATCAACGCATTAATAATTTTCCCGTTTTAATTTAAGTTATTTAACGCAAGTTTCGTTTCGTTCATAAATTTGCTTGTATAATTAACTTTGTTCTAGTCAAATGACCGATTGTACGATATTATGCCAAGGCCTCTTCACAAAACCAAGACGGCCCGATTAATATTCAATTAACTTGTTAGCTTGTTAGGCGGACACTATTATGTTTGCCTATGCAAAACCAACTGGAGCTTGTCATCGAGGCCGTGTCCGAGCCCTTCATATACATACATTTGAGCTTTTACACGTGTAAGGAATAAACCGGACGGTATAAATGTATACATTTGACTAACATAGTCAATATAAAGACAGGCGTTTATTACAATTAAAATTATTTTTCTTAATTAAAACTGATCTTGGATAGAAGGCTGAAACTAATAACGCAATAATAATAATAATTTGTCTATGTTTCTTTAAACAGTAAAGATTATTTTATCTTCAACCTTGTTTTGTTTTTCAAGAGGAAACAACGAGTCTTTATATCGTGGAAATATTCTGATCGACAATCACCCACGATAAAACGGTGAGAATTGTCAAATGCGAGTTGCAGACAACAAAGAATCGCTTTGGACGGCCATCGGATCAAAGGCGAGCAGGGTAAGAATTTTCTCACGGATTCATTACCATACGGAAACGCTGAATTAGTACTGACGAAATCAAGGATGAGACACGACGCTTCGATATTTAAAAAAAAAAACTTTAATCAACCATTATTCTTTCAATTAAATCATATATTGGTAGTAAAGTTATTTAATCCTTAATAGATCAACCAAATATTTTTTTTTTTCAATTGATTAAACTTTACGTTATTGATGACCGTTAGTCGATAATTATTAAGAAATCGTGAGATGCGATCTGGTGTGATGTAGGTTTCAGAACAATAGCACAAGTACACAGAAGACAAACACCTAGAGTGAATTGAACATTGATTGAATATAAAAAAACATATTTCGCATTGTACAAATTTACTTTTTTCCACATCCTACATGTATCAGTTAAATGTAAACAATGTTTGTACATCCTAGGCCCTGAAGATGATCTCAATAAAGGTTGAAACGTAGCACGATAAAAAAAAAATGTTTTTCTGAAACTTACATCACACCAGAACTCATTTCTGAATAATTTTATGTAAGGTGTTGAAATGAAAAAGCTAGTGTGACGAGCGTGATTCGAACCCACGTGCTCGAACCACTTGATCTATAGTGATACCAACCGACAACCTTTCGAATTTTCCTTCCTATTTGCCGTTTTTCACCTTCTCATTTCAATCAAAACTTATAAAAAGATTAATTAATTGAAAGAAGTAATATGTTCGATAGACCAATAAACATAATGGATATAATAAGTAAATCGATGTATAAATTCCTTGGCAAATTTCGTATGTTGCCGAGAATCGAATCCTGATTACTCGACATTTAAAAAATGGCAAAAAGGGAAAATTGGAATGGTGGGGTTGAGGTGGGATGGATCGAAGTCAGGATAGCTCAAGTGGTAGAGCATCCTTGTATTGAGCCGAAGGTCGGTGGTTCGAATCCCGCTCGTGGAACTGACTTTTTTTTATCTCAAACCTCAATATCTTACATAAAGATTAATTAACTGAAAGAAGTAAAATTACATTTTTTTACGAATTGGAGGTTATGTAATAACACATGTTTTCATATAATAAACGAAACATAAAACCACACTTTTTAAATCTATCTTAAAAATGGATAAACAGTCCTTTCATGGGAAATACACGATTGTAATTGAACACGTGTTAGCTTATTATGTTCGCTTATGCTTATATATAAGCTGTGTAGTCGGGCTAGGTGGAGGTCAGAGGGTGGATCTTTCTCGTTGACAGCCCACCCCTAAAACCCGCAGGCCTCCTCAGATATCGTCGGCTACGTGCTCAACCGGCATATCCCTCGGATCTTCACCGAGTCACCCTCAACCAACACTTACCCTTAATTAACTTGTGTACTCAATCCGAGCACACAGCTTACTAGACAATATAAACAGCTTTAAACAGACGAATTTTATTAATTTAGACTTTCACGTAGAGAAACCGCCAAGGGATTTTAACAATTTAAAAAACAAAAACTATCGTCATGTATAAAATACATAACATAATTGATTGCCCGTTCCGTTTGGGCCGTTTAAGATTAATTAAACTCAAGGCTTTAATTGTGGGAACTTTAATGAGTAAGTACCTCTATGAAGAACTAATTGATAAATGGATGGTAAGACAATCTATCCACCCATCTACATTCTTTCCTTTTATCTTCTTTGCTCGTTGCCGTAATTACTCTTTCTGCCTCCGTGCATATTTCTTCACTTACATTCCCTCTCCCTTTTAAGAAACTATAAGCACTTGAATGTTGTGTGAACGATTGTGCAAGTTAATTGCATAAGAGAGGATAGTATTGAGGTAAATTTTGTACACATCGAAAATAAAAGTTCAATACTATCTTAAGTAATTATTACTATTTCACATTCAGCCTGAAATTTTATGTTTTTTTAATTATTATTATTTGGTACGTTTGAGCATCTTGAAGAATTTGATTGTGAGTACGAATTGCAAAACGTTCGTTTTTGTTTAAATGTAAGAATGGTTAAATTGAACTCATTCTGCGAGATTTGTAAAAATAAATCGTTGTGAAATCAAATCAAATCACTTTCTCCCCCTCTCCCCGACTCTAACGTTCTCTCTCTCTCTCTCTCTCTCTCTCTCTCTCTCTCTCTCT
>CM077111.1:14414026-14426161 GCA_039619505.1 Cimex hemipterus | reverse complement strand
AATATTCACGAGTTCTTCCCCGGCCATAAACATCCGTCAAAAGATTTCCGTTTTTCCTTTTCGATATTCATTGGTGGGGCGGGGCGAGGTCGGGGGGCGGATAAGGATGATGTATACTGGGCCGGTGCATGCTCTCCGGGGGCGGCATTGAATAATCTCCGGGCCGACGGGGATGCTCCCCTATTAAAATGTCCCTGTTATATTCCCTCAATACCGTGCAGATTGAAATGTTATTCAAATCTTTCCGCACACGCTTCCAAGGTGCTTGAGATTTAATGCGGACAAAAATCGCCCCCCTTATCTCGGGAATATTTCATTTCCAAATCTTCCTATTCAAATCGATAATACAACCATAGACGGCATGCACATCATTCGGAAACGCGATATTAAATTGATTTCATCTGAATATCATTACAATAATTTTGCATCTCTAGATATAGCTGTTGTCATAATGGAATAAAAACGCAACGGCTTCCATCATTTTCAAACCATTTCTTATTTTGAAGTAAAGAATACCTTCTCAAATCACATCACACGTCTACCATCAGTGATTTAACGATTAAACTACAAAAACTGACTTGTCTCATACTGCTTACACCGTTGGCCAAGTATAAACACAGTGAGAATACGTTGGCTATAATGATTTAAAAAATCAATTTGCAATCCTCAACAAAATATCATGCAATAGTACAAAAAGTATACGACTAGTCAAATAGAACACCGATAAAACACCGAAGATGACGAAATCTCAAAATTGACAGGGGAGGCGTCGGTGGTCGCAACAGTTTACGCGTTGAAACGGCGCTCATCACTGTAGGGTTAAGGTCCCGGGTTCGAATCCAGCGGCATTCGATCCCGACATACCTAGAAATGGGCTTTTTTATTAAAAAAACACAGGCATCCCGAAGGTTGATATAACCTCTGCTGTTTCGGAGCTTAACTTAAAAAAAACTCAAGGTTAGTTAATCACATCGCAACGCAACAAAATGTCTTAAAATTTTATAAAAAATACACGAATGGTCAAATAGCACACAATCGCAGTTACAATGATGGCGATATTTTGGTACGTGTATGACAGACCAAACTAGCAAAAATAGACTGATTATTGTGATCCCGAACGCCGAATCTGCCAGTTGACATCCCACAAACCTCAAGAAAAACTCTCACAATTAGTTTAAAAAAAATTGGTTAAAATCTAACAAAACTGAGCGCTGATTATGACCGAATTCCGACCAATAAATCAAAACTGCAATAAAAAATCTGACTCTAACGATCAGAAAAGACAGACCTAATGGTTGATCACTCTTTCTCTCTTAGTGAAATTTGGTGGGCGGTATGTTTACGCCGGAGAGAATTTTATTCGTTTTTTAAAATTCTGTATATTTGTTCAAATATCCACGGTGATGAAAAACAAAAAAAAAAGGTCTCGGGATCCAACTGGCCAGTTAGTATTAGAGCGTGTACGAACGCGTTTCTATAATTCTCTTGTTGATCCCGATTTGTACTCGAAGTTGCAATTTACGAGTACCCCGCCGGATTACGATTCAATAAAATATCTCACAAATGTAAAATAGACTTATAAAAGTTCAAACTTAATTGACTGTCTTGTCATTTATTTTACAAATAGATCGATTTTCTTACGCCAAAATTAGAAATCGACAATTGATGAGATTTCATCTTGAAGTCTTCAAGATGGCGAATTCGTAAAATCTGTGGTGGTTGTTAAATCGTCGTTGGCCTGAACGTCCTGAGAGATGTCGGAGCTTTGACCTGCTGGACATGTCTTGCCGTCCTATTCTGTAGGGGTGAAGTTAGACAACTAAACCGAGAACTATAAAGCACCACAGGTTGATAATCTCATAATCAATGGGATAGATTGACAGTGCAACGTAAATTTAAAAAAATGCTGGGCTTGTGTCTCGCCACTCCGTGCTTACAGCGTTGACCCAACGACCGATCAGGACGATTGCAAAACAAAACGAGGAAAGGCTGACTGGAATGAAGAAACGACAGAAAAAAAAGACTGGTAAATAGAAAACAAACTACCAAAGAGTTAACATTTAATGAGGTTTTTTTGCCGACGTTTCGGCCTTTATTCGGGTCATCTTCAGGGCGTAAAATGTGGCACTATTCTTGTGGTGTCGTATCGGTTTAAACTACCTCATTCTTGACTGTTTCATTCGACATTCGACTCGCAAAGATTGTAAAATTCCAAAATAGACCTGACAAAAAAAAAAAAAAAAAAAAAAAAAGATAGACTGACCGTAATGATCAGAAACGACAAACCTACTTTGTCATCACCTCAACAATATATCACAAGATTTTAATATTTTAATAACAGTACACGACCGATCCAAAGCATGGAATCATGTAACTGAAAGTGACAAAATTCCAAAATAATTCGGGCAGACCAAAATAGAGAGTAGCCTGATTATCATGATCAGCAAGCCAAATCTGCAGGTTTATCATCCCACAAACCTCAAGAAAAACTCTCAAACCTAGACATTATATAAAAAATAGTACTGATTATTACCAAAACAGCCTTAATCTGATGGAACAAAGCTCAACAAAAAGTAGCTACCCGTACACTAGGTAGCTTACAAAGACTAGCAAACCTATGTATCACAGGGGCAATGAAAACAACCCCTACAAATGCACTAGATACCCTGCTAAACCTACCTCCACTAGAAATATTCATACAGGGAGAGGCTAGGGAAAGCTCATTCAGGCTCCAAAAACAATTAAATTGGAAAGGAACCAAACAATTCGGGCACACAACCATAATAAACAAAATCAGACACCCATTATTAGAGATGGGGACTGACTATATGGTCCCGGAAACAATCTTCACGGCCTCCTACCAAATATCAACAGACTACAAAGGAGAGGAAGAATACAGGAGAACATCGGACACAATGATATGGTATACGGATGGCTCCAAAACAACTGAACGAACCGGATCAGGAATTTTCTGTACAAGCCCAAAATATGAGCAATCAAACTCACTAGGGAAGTACACTTCGGTCTTTCAAGCAGAAATACATGCTATCAATGCTTGTGCTCTGGAAAATCTTAAAAGAGGTTACACTGACAAAAAAATCCTCATAAGATCAGTCAGCCAAGCAGCTATCAAAGCACTGACATGTACAAGAATCACATCAAAATTAGTCAGTGAATGTATCCAAAATCTCCACAACCTGGGAAAACACAACAAGGTAACGGTATCCTGGGTGCCAGGGCATAGGGGAATTTTGGGTAACGAAGAAGCAGACAGACTGGCCAGAGGAGGATCCGCAAGACCATACATAGGCCCCGAGCCTATCCTTGGGATATCCAAAACAAACGTAGAATCCTCCGTCGCAGAATGGATCCAAATAAAACAAAGAGAAAAATGGATAAACTCTAGCAGTGCTAGGCGTAGTAAACTTATGATGAAACAACCCTCACCAAAACTGGCAAAAACACTGCTACAACTGGAGAAGGCAAATCTCAGAGGAGTGGTGGGACTACTAACCGGCCACTGGCACCAGAGAAAACATCTACAAAACATGGGCATATATAATAGTGATCCAACTTGCAGACTATGTAATGAGGAGGAGGAAACAGCCACTCATATCATATTCGAATGCGGAGCAACGGCTCAATGGAGATTCAATGTGACGCACAGAAATGACTCAGAGAACCACATTGAAGCAATAACAGTCAATGACTTGATAATCCTGAGAAAAAGGATCGAGTCTATTGACTAAACTAAAGAACTAGGAAGGTACAATAAGCCAGAAGGCTGCAGTGCCTGGGGCACACAAACCCCACCTTTGCCACCTAACCTAACCTAACCTACCAAAACAGCCACAATAAATCTAACACTAATGAACGGAAACGACAGATTCAACAACACCTAGCAAATTTTAACGGACGGTTGATCGGTGTTTATAGGCACAAATTGACAATATGTTTTTTATTTCATTTGATCAATATTTCACGTTGTTTCTAGTATGATTACAAATCCTAATTTCGGCTAAGCAAAGCGATTACAAATTACTTCCTTTCCATCTTCCTTTTCAATAAATTACAAACGAACGTGTTTTACCACATGGATGTTTAAAATGTGACCATACATCACGCCGGTTTTTGTTCCGTATTCTTTTTAAAGAACGTAGTCGGACCATTTGTTCTGAAAGCGTTGGATGCCTGTCTAGCAGGGTCAGGGTGGTACAGATGGGCGATCACTCATGAAGATGCACCACTGTATAATTGGGAGGGCGCTGCCAAAACAACCTTCGCCGCTAATGGCTTTCCCACCCCCGGGAGGAGGCGGAAAAAAAGTGAACTGGGTGTTAGCAAGGAGGACAGATAATGGACTATTTTTCACGACCTGAGGCACCTCCTTAATTAGCGGTAACGATTGGTGGTGACGCGAAAGCCTGATGAGTGATGGACCTGTTCGACAATAAGTCTTATAAGATTGATCCGCTTGGTGACGAGGTAAGACAATACCTTGTCACGATCGATGGACTCCACGTTTTATTCCCTCTGAAAAATCACATATTTTCTTTGACATCCTTAAAGGTCTGTTCAGATATTTGCAAAAGCGTATGCAAATGAGGTAACTTTCAAAATTAACTATTTTCTATTTTATATGTTAAAACTGTCTTACCCTATTTTTTTTAAATTTATTTACCGGCCGGCTAGCTGCCTCGGCTATTGCCGGCACCCCACGTTTCTTCCATCTCACGTTTTAAGTTTTAACAATTTCGACGATTTCCCCCCGCATTTTACCCCTCCCACACCTGGTGAAAAGGTTCTGAAACTAACTCATTCACTAACATTCAATCCCAGCCTAGCCTATGAGCGGGTTTCAGAGTACTCGATATTCCTCTGAAGACCCGCCCTCGTTCACGCTAATAAATACATCCATACAATTAAAATTACAATTAATCTAACATATTAACCTAGGTGGTGGGTTTATGGGTTACCATGCATACACTACTATCGCACTAATGAATACATTTACTCAAGCAGTAACCAACCATTCTATATTGACAAATAAAAAAATGCGGAGCCACTGGCGCATTTAATATTACAACAGTGCCTCCGCCCATTCACTCTAAAAGATATTATAGCCTAATACTAACCTAAATTGGTGGGTCTGTGGAGTACTCGATATTCCTGCACACACCCACTTTCGCGCCAATAAATACATTCATTCTACCCAAAACACCCAAAGAGATATCTATCCTAGTTTGGTGGGTCTGTGGGGTACTTGATATTCCGACCACTACCCACGCATCGACTCACACATTCTCGCCAATAAATACACTCACTTCAGGAAGGGAAAACGAAACCACGTCTGGCGAACCATTAAAGAGGACCATATGCTTTCATTTGCTTCAGATATTTGATTACTTTCTTGCTGTTGTCATTGCTGTTTTGTAAAACTTCTTCTAGGAAAGGCCACACTTTTCTGTGCGGCGCCATAGTTCGCATTCGGTTAGTAGATGCTTAACAGTTATTTGTGCGCCGCATTAATAGCGTAATTCACTGTGTTCGTCATTTATTACGTCGTGGTAACTCAAATATAGAAATGCTCAGTAAAACAAGAATGCCCTCTTCTTTTCTTAGCATGTTAAACGTTCATTTTCCCGCAATGGTACGAGTGGCAATTGGTCAAACCAAAAATAAAACTATAACAGTCCTTGAAGGTTTGTTGTCGTTTGCTATGGTTTTGTATTATGTTCAATTGTAAGATGACCGAAGTTAATACAAAAAGAAAATTAATCAACTTTTTTACTCCAAGTGCAATGAACTCGAAAAGGACTAAAAATGGCACGCTCCAATTCGCGCAGGCATACCTAACCTGTATTCTAACAACTAACAAACTACAACTTTATTGGACAGGAAATGTCTTTACTACGTATGAGAGTATAAGGACAGGCCAGAAATTAACAAAAAAATGTATTCGTCTCGTTTGATTAATGCGTATTAAAGAATAAAAATTTAATAACCAAAAAGCAAAAAACAGCTGTCAAACTCATGGACGCCATGTTGGTTACCTTCGCCCTAACGGCTAGTAATGTGACTACATCTTCGACTCACCATACAGCATTGGCCTTACTCGTTAGACCGAGCAATGTTAACGATCCGATTCTTACAAGTCTACGTCATTATTTTTCTCGACATAACACGACCTATAAGAGTTAACACAAAGATTACGTCCTTTATAACAGACAAACATGTAATCATGGCATATGAAATGTATTAGTCTAAATTAATTAAAATACGTTTAAACAAAAAAACAGCCGTTAAATTCATGGCTGCCATGTTGGTTAACTAAGCCCTAGCGGATAGAAATGTGACTACATTTTCGACCTAACCTCTAACATTGGCCCTGGCCTGTTAGATCGAGCAATGTTTACTAGCCGATTTTTACAAGTCTACGCCATCATTTTTCTCGATCTAGCTGGACCTAACTGACTTAACAGGGTTAACACAAAGATCATCAAATCTTGTTTTTCTAGGTTAGGTCGGGATAAAAATAAAATAAAGAAATAGTTTCAAAAAATAGTATTTTCAATCTTTGGTATGTTTGCTACTTTCACTGTGTTCTTTTAGCTTTACCCCTTCTATTGGTAGACTGCAGTATGCATGCTGAACCTGTGGCGTTATGTAATAATAATAATTTTTAAAAAACATATCCGACAGACCAAAATTGCGTAGGAAAAGAGGTCGAAAATGATCGTTAACGAAAGATTCATCTAGAAAATTCAATTCGGCGTTTTGTGATTATTTGGGCCTGGCACTCTGTTTCCGTTTGTCAGAAGGTTTCTGCTTCTCGCTATGCTCAGTGGGAGATCTGTTTCTAATAACCGAAATAGAGAAGATGACGGATCAGATTGATATTTACCAAACTCTAGAGGATATCTTTCAGTTTATAAAGTTTAGTCTTATCTAGAAAAATCTTCCCAATTACAACTTTGTCGATATTTACTTTTTTTTATTGGCTTCTTAAGACTTTTCTTAACTAAAATATTGTTAGTAATTAGTAAGTAAGTATAGTTTGAAAACCGGTTTTAGAACGAAATAAGTAATAATGATTTCTTTCCATCCAGCAAACATTCTCGACTGGGTCATAAGTAGAACCGTTTGTAGTGCTGCAAACTAGTTTCAATACCGTGTTGAGCCGTAGCGAATTGTTACAAATCGCCGGCCATTTGCGAGGCTTGCGACGCCCCAACGGGATGCGGTGTAAGTGTAAACAGTCCACTATGTCTTACTTATTACAGCCCATTGTTTACAAGGGCGGACTAATAGTTCCAGAGGGAAAGCCACTCTACCTGGACACTTAATAAACTATAGGGCCACCTAAGCTAAACCGGCGACTTGTCACTGGATTAAGCCCGTTAAGAAGCGAGTCGGTCTCTATTTATATCCCCTTTTGCAACGCGTACTAAACCAAGGGTTGATCAAGATTTAAAAAAAAGCTTTACTGGCATTTAATTAAAAAAACAAAAACATCTTCTACCAACGAAATTATTTATCATTTTATCCCCGTAACGGTTTTAGTTTTTAACGCAATCTCACCCTATTTTATAATAATACACAGTCCGTACTCTTTACAAACATTTTATACGTAATCTAATTTGAGGGTCGATGGGTACTCAATATTTGGACTTCGGCCCCCTCGCTCGCGTTCACGCTAGTAAATACAATCAGTTCAAAAATACCCAAAGAACCACAATCCAAGAAACCAACGAAGAGTTACGTACAGTAAAACAGACCCGTTCCGTCCAAAATTTGAAACAGGAGGCCCAAATACTTTTCGCCGTTCTCATGCCAACACAGAGAAGAAAAATAATAAAGACAAATCTTAAAAAATTGACTTTGATTTGCAAAAGGGCGAATTTGATTTATAAAAGTTAAATATATTTTGTAAAGGACGCATTCCCTTGGTAAAATAGTGAATTTTTTTTTTTTTTTTTTTTTTTTTTTTTTAAAGTAAACTTGACTTGAAACATAATAAACATATTTTGCCAAGGGATTAATATGATTTGTAAAAGAGTGAATAAAACTTAAAAAGAGTGAACACATAATTTTTTTTTAAATTAATTAATTTAGTTATTTTTTAAATTTTTTTTACTAGGGTTGGCAACAGCAGAGGTCATATAAGCCCTCCGGGTGCCGGTGTGCGAAAAAACCCATTTGTAAGTATGTCGAGTTCGAATGCAGGGCCGCTGGATTCGAACCCGAGACCTTTACCTTACAGTGATGAGCGCCGTGTCAAGGACGAAACCTTGGGGCCACCGACTCCCCCAAATTGATTTTTAAAAAAGCGAAAATATTTTGAAAAAACAAATTAAATTGATATACAAAAAGTTGAATTACATTTGAAAAAAGGGCGAATCAAATTTATAAAAAAATTTAATTGGATTTGCAAAAAGGTTAATTGAAGTGAAAAAATTGTAAATTTAATTTGGAAAAGAGTAAATATGATACAAAAAAGTGTAAACATATTTTCCAAAAAGTGGGAAACGATTTATAAAACAGTAAAGTTAATTTGCGAAAGACTGGATTTAATATTTAAAATGATGAAATTAATTTATGCAGAAGTGAATTTTATTTGAAAAAGTGTAACTTTGTTTTGTAAAATGGTATACATATTTTGCAAAAGAATTGATATGATTTGTAAAAGTGTAAAGTTAATTTGCAAGAAAGCAAACATATTTCTCAAAATATTAGATTTAATTTGCAAAATACTGAATTAAATTTGAAAAAAGAGTAGACGTGTCAATACGTAAAATTTGTCAAAACGATTAATTTGATTTGTAAACGGGTGCATGTGCTTTTTATAAGGATAAATTGATTTGTAAAGAGTAAAAATATTTAGAAAAAAAATTAATTAGATATGCAAAACTTTGCAAAAGGAATTATGTTTATAAAAAAGTTAATTGGATTAGCAAAAAAGTTAATTAAACTTCAAAAGTGCTAATTTAATTTGCAAAAGAGTAAAGACATTTCGTAAAATAATATATTTCATTTGTAAAACAGTAAAAAAGTATTTAAAAAAGAGTGAACATATTTGTCAAAAAGGATGAATTTGATTTGCAAACTAGTAAATTAGCTTTTTAGAATGGTAAATTGATTTGTTGGATTTGCAAAAAGTGTAAATTTAATTTGAAAAAAAAAGTAAATTTGATTTGCAAAATTGTGAAAATATTTTGTAAAAGGACGAAAACAATTTTTAAAAGAGTGAATGTAATCTGCAAAAGAATGAATTTATTAAAAAAAAACTAAATTCGTTTTGCAAGAAAGTGAATATATTTTGCAAAACGATATATTTGTTTTGTAAAATATTAAATTTAATTTGCAAATAGGTGAATTTGATTTGCGGAAGAGTGTATTTAATATGTAAAAGGGTGAAATTAATTTACAGAGAAGTGAATTTTATTTAAAAAAGAGTAACTTTGATTTGCAACATAGTAAACATATTTTTCATAATAATTAATATCATCTATAAAAGAGTGAATTAATTTGCAAGAGAGCCAACATACCTCTCATAATATTAGATTTAATTTGTAAAATACTTAGCTAAATTTAAAAAGAGTAATCGAATTTGATTTGTAAACTGGCGAATTTGCTTTTTAGAAAAAAAAATGATTTTTAAAAAGTAAAAATATTTTGCAAAGAAATGAATTTAATATGCAAAACAGTGAATTTCGTTTGCACAAAGACGAACTAAATTTATTAAAAAAATCGAATTTGATTCGCAAAAAAAGGTTACTCAAAATGAAAAAAAAAAATTGTACGTTTAATTTGAAAAAGAGTAAATTTGATTTGCAAAAGTGTAAACATATTTTGCAAAAGAATTAAATTGATTTTGAAAACAGTGAATTTAATTTGTAAAAAAAAATGAATTTAATCTGCAAAAGAGTACATTTGATTTGACCGAGGGTGAACATATTTTGCAAAATAATACGTTTGATATGTAAAACAGTAAATTTAATTTGTAAAAGCGTAAATTCCGTGAAAAATTTTAACATATTTTGCAAACGCGTGAATTCACGAAGGAAACATAAATATAAATAAAAATTATACACGAAAAGACAAACTAGGAAGATAGAAATAATTTCGTCGTTACCTGTAATTTTGGTCAACCTATCCTAGTGTGTAATAAGTGCATTTATTTTTGGTTAATGCGAAAGTTCACAACGGCAGGAATCAGATTAACAATTGGAGTGTCCGTATTTTAGAAAAAGGCGAATTTGTAAGAACAACGGGTTGGAATGTAGGCCGCAGGATTCGAACACGGAACTTTTACCATGTCGCGGCCACCCGTATTAATATTTAAAGACTGACTATTTTATTAATTACCCATTTTAGATAAAATTATTATATGATGAAAGAACGAACTGGAAGAGAAGTTTCTTAACAATTAACCAATCAAAGTGAAATATTTACATATCAATGTAAAAATAAGACCACGGGGTCGAGTCTGCTGCGGTTCTAGTTCCGGCATAGTCCGGGGCTTCTTAATTGATCATAATATTAAAAGAATATTGTACAGCGATTTCTCCTCCTCGAGCCAATGGCTTTTT
The DNA here is from genome assembly GCA_039619505.1 of Cimex hemipterus. Classification (NCBI taxonomy): domain Eukaryota; kingdom Metazoa; phylum Arthropoda; class Insecta; order Hemiptera; family Cimicidae; genus Cimex; species Cimex hemipterus. The sequence goes on along the minus strand of CM077111.1, from coordinate 14,415,569 downwards.
GTACGTTAGCCCTCCTATTTGACAAGAATTTCTTTACTTTGTTCTATCAATGTAAAATAAGTAATAGCCTTTTTGACCTAGAAGCCCAGATAGAAATACCCCTCAAAAGAGTGGTGATTTTAAACTGACTTTTAGCCAAGAGCATTTGACATTTTCATTGATCAAGCTTTGACGTCTGTAAACGTCTTCGGTGAAAAATTACAGGATCCACGGTTGGATTTATGGGAGGGCGAATGCCGTTTTTGGATTTGACAGATCTTTAACGAAGCATCCCGGCAACTAAGACTTGCCATATTTTATCTCCGACGATATTTCACAGTTCGAATCCAGCGGGGATCGGATTTTGGGGCGGGGGATCTTTATTTAGCGATTCCTTTTGCCCCGCCGCGCCGGCCCTCCAAACCAGAGACCATGCATCTCCTTTATTCTCCTTGGGCACATTGTTGGTTCGGCTTAAACTCAAACGTTGGCCGTCTTTTTATTTCCCTCCAAGGGGAACTTATCTTCACAAGCCCTTGAGAGTTACCCTTAAGCAAACCACAATCAATACACACATAAATATTATATTTATTCATTAAATTTAATTGACTTTCTGTATTTTATTAATAGAATAAGATAATTAATTGAAAAAATGGTTTGCGAAACAAAAATTGCAAAAACATCAATATAATTTATAAAAAAAAGTAAAATTAATTTGCAAAAGAGTGAATTTAATTTGCAATAAAATGAATATGAGATAAAAATATAGAGCACAATTTGCAAAAGAATGAATTTGATTTGCAAAAGGGTAAAATTGTTATAAGAAAGAATGGACTAATGTGCAAAAGTTTGAATTAATTTCTAATAAGTGAATTTGATTTGCAAAAGCACGAATTAAATTTGTGCAAATATAATTAATCGAAAAATGGTTGGTACGTTTGCAAAAGCGTGAATATAATTTTTAAAAAAGTAAAATTGATTTGCAAAAACTTGAATTTAAATTGCTATAGAGTGAATTTGTTATTGAAATGGTGAGCATATTTTGCACAGCAATGAATGTGATTTGCAATAAGGTCAATTAATTTTAAAAACGGTACATTTAATTTCCAAAACGGTGAAATTGATATATGAAAGAATGGACTTATATGCAAAAGTCTGGATTTAATTTGTAATGAGTAAAATTGATTTGCGAAAGTTTGAATTTAATTTTCAAATTTCTTTTTCAAAAGCACGAATTAAATTTGTAAAAACTTAATTTACTTTGCAAAAAATGCTAATTAAATTGGCAAACGTAAATTACATTCACAAACATATTTAATTCGTAATAAAGTAATGAATATGATTAGCAGAAAAAGTAAATTTAAGAATGGACTAATGTGGAAAAAGTCTGAATTTAAATTGTAATGAGTGAATTTGATTTGCAAAAGTTTGAATTTAATTAGAATGAGTAAATTTGATTCGCAAAAGTCTGGATTTAATTAGAACGGGTAAATTTAATTTGCAAAAGTCCTAATTTAATTAGAACGAGTAAATTTGATTCGCAAAAGTCCGAATTTAATTAGAA
>CM077111.1:14368087-14378233 GCA_039619505.1 Cimex hemipterus | reverse complement strand
AATGAATTTATACAATGCTAGAAAAGGGAGAAATCTAAAATTTTCTAGCATTGTGTAAATTAATTTTTTTAATCTCAAATTTTCTAGCATTGTATAAATTTATTTTTTCACATCCTACATGTATTTGTAAAATTTAAAGAATGTTTATAAATCCCAGGCTCTGAAGATGTTCTCAATAAAGATCGAAACATTGGCACGATAAAGAAAATGTTTTTCTGAAACCTACATCACACCAGACCGCATCTCACGATTTCCGAATGATCAATAAGTCCTCAGTTTAATTGATTTGTATTTCAGGACAAAGGTATATTAAAAAATAAAATTAAAAAATCATCTAAGAAACTAATAGCAGAACAGCTAAACCTAAAGCGTGTTAGTTCATCTTTGATAGTAGGACTTGCTAACTGGACACATGTTGATTCATAACTTTATGCTCCGGATGTGGTACTGTCAATAAAACTGTTATTTAAACAAAATTTCTCTAAAGACAGGTTCAAATTTAGAGTATTATATACAACGAATAACTGTCATCCCATATTCCAAAGGTTTGACAGATTGTCGACCAAATGATATGCATACATACACAAAACTGTTTGTATATTAATACCGAGTCACAAATAAATTGCAGAACAGTATAGTTAACGATGAAAAGATCGTTTTATACTTAAAGGAAACATAATCGTTAGTAGAATAAATTCCGGCAACATTATAGATTTAGTGTGGGAACGCGAAGGTGTTAAGCGACGGGGCAGCTAATGCTTCGTGAAAGGTTCCCTCGGCAGGATTCTACCTCTGTTTTACATTAATGCTGTTTGTCGGACCCGATGGGACCTCCGGATAAAGCCGGCCCGCTCTGGAATTCCTTTCCGAAAGCCACCAAAAGCATTCGGTAACAGGGCGAACGTTTCGACGTAGATCCACGGTCAAATATTTAAATTTGTCGTAAGAAGGGTGGGCGAGAGGAGGTCACCGTTGAAGTTTGTGTATTCTTTTTATCTTAAATCGTGTTTCGTGTTTTCCCATCAAAAAAACAATAATTGATTCACCGATAAAATATTTTCATAAAAACCTTTATGGATAACATCAGAAATAACTTAAAAACTTGGCTCTCAATCTCAAAAATCTCAGGGAGTTGTCTAGAAATGTTGTTATTCAGAAGCTGGACTCATCATGATCCTTGACCAATGCCAATCGACGCATGATGATTAAACAGACCAATTTTTCTAGTCCAGGTTTTCTAAATCTAATTTGGAAAAATTATTACAAAAATAGGTTTAATCCATTTATCTTTTATTAACCTCACGATTTCAGAATAATTATCGATTGACGGTCACTATTATATATATATATATATATCACAGTTGTCAGACATGATAGTTACTGAAATTCGCATTGTTTACAGATGTGTGGTCTAACCGGGAAACTTTTGTCTGAAGGACAATGCCGGTGTATGCGTTTAATGGGCCGGCCCGGTACAAAGCGTCAACCGACATATGATGGGAATATAAGAATGGAAAATTCGATGAATGGCCGATATACATAGTCATAGCGGTCCATAGGGGCCGCATATGGCACCACCGGAGCTGTTTCAACACTAATAGCTGGAAACAAATCATCGGCGACTACGCCCAGGCCCGATTGAATTAGGCCTAAATTAATAAAAGCCAATTTGGCCATTTGGCCTGAGTGTTCTTCCATTACGGGCTGGAAGCCGTCTTCATTAGGTCGATCGAGCAACTGTTTGTACTATAATCACGTTAACCGGCTTTCAGATCACTTAATATTATTAACCTCGCTTAATGACTAATTTCAATTGTAATTAATCCTTTCCGATTTTCCAGTTTTAAAACTATTTTTTTTAAATAGCATAAACTATATTTATCTTATAATTTTTTGTGGTTGGTTTCTTTATTACTATTTAATGTATTAAGTAAAACTACTGTAATGGGTAAATATTTTAGCGTTATGCTGATTGGTCGTTTGAGTCACTTCTTGGAGAAGTTCCTACACTCCTTTAAACTGAAACTTAGTTATTAGTCGCTCACTGAGGAGGTCGCTGGGCCGCTTTCGCTTCAATCGTCTGGTAGAGTTGGAATGATAATTGTCGCACTAGAAGATTATTGTGTATGCTGAGTATTTTATAAAACATTTTTATCGTTTTGATGAGATCATGTACAAACGGAATGTGTAGGTCGTTATGAATAGTATGATTTGAAACATAGATTGGTAATTTTTTTTTTTTTTTTTTGGTAAGTTATAAGGTCAGTTTGTTTCTTGCATTTTCATCCTTGTTTGTTGATTTTTAGTCAATCGTTTATCTATGAAAATTCCATGATAATGATCACTGCTTGCCGCTACATACTCATTAGGGGGCAGATTTATCTACGCAGGATAAAATTTATCTAAGCTTTTTGCTAGGCTTCGTTTTCATACTGCATTTTGGGAACTAAACTGTTAATTCATTGAAGTGATTACGGTGGGGTCTTGATGATGATCATGATCATATATCATCCAAGAATGCACGTGTTGAAAACCTGACATGTATAGGGATACATAAGCTCTGCAGTGCATATTGAAAATAGAAACAGGCCAAGTATGCTTCACTGAGAAACATCCGCTCTCTAGCAGCTCCGGAGGGACGAGCCTCAAACCCGAGTTCCCAATTTGATCGAATGCCTTTACTTCAAGAATGATGTCCAAGAAATGTTGTTTTTGTTTAAGCGAATAAGGCGATCATACTTAACACGACGATTTTGCAGTCAGCAAAATTAATTTTTACCTTGGGCATTAGGCCTGGTGTTTCTATGGGTAACGTCCTTAGTTCAATTATATTTTCAATATACACACCAGATATTTCTACATATGTTAAAACTTCAACCTTCGCTGATGATCTCTTTAAACCCTAGACAACAGCTGAACGAATTGGCTCACAGAATGTATTATATCGTATATCGTTTATGAGGGGTCTTGATGATGATGATAATCGTAATCATCCAAGAATGTATGTGCTGAAAAGTCGACATGTATAAGAATGCATGAAATCTGCGGTGTATATTGAAAATAGAAATGAGCCAATCATGATTCCCTGAGGAACACCAGGTCTCTAGCAGCTCCGGACAGACCGACTATGACATAGTGCAAAGCAATCCCGAGTTCCCTATTTGATCGAATGCCTTTAAGTCAAGTGAGATGCCCATGAAATGCCGTTTTCGTTTAAGCGAATAAGGCGATCATACTTGACCTGCCGATTTAAAGACATTAGGCCAGGTGTTTCTAAGAGAAAAAATTGTTATTTCAATTCTATTTTCAATATTTCTGCATTTGTTAAAACTTCAACCTTCGCTGATGTTCTCTTTAAACACTGGACAACACCTGGACGAATTCGCGCAAATAATGCATTATATCGTATATCATCAGAGAATGGTTTTGTTGTGAGATTGGCATGTGCAAGGACGCATGAAATCTGCGGTGTATATTGAAAATAGAAACGGGCCCATTATGCTTCCTTGACGAACACCCGTTCTCAAACGTAAGGTGAAGATTCGGTTTCATGACGGACTCAGAAAACTCGGCCAATATTACAAAATACCATTACATTTGCCGCCGATAATCGAAGAGATTACACATTTGAAAAAATGGCAAAAAGGAGGGAAAATTAGAAAGGCGGGTTGAGATGGGAAGTTGGTGTCCGAGTGGATCGAAGTCACAATGGCTCAGGAGGCTTATCGAGCCGAAGGTTGTGAGTTCGAATCCCATTCGTGACACTAACATTTTCTTGTCAACCAATACCTTACATAAAGATTAATTAATTGAAATTATATAATACAATGAAAGAGGGTTTTTTTCTTCGACGAGATGCATCTGGTGAGTTGTCTAGTAAAATGAGCGGAATCTTAAACGGAATAATGTTCGAATATTCAATTATGAGCAACAATCTTGGTAGAAGTGTTTCTTTAATTTTTTCGTAGATAGGTACGAGACCAATGAGCATGTTAAGAATTTATGAAACATTTTAATTATTGAGAACTTCCATTGCAATGGAAAATATGTCGCCCTGGTTAAAGCATAATCATGTGTTTTTAATAGATTCCTTTTGATTTGAAATTGGCTTCTAAACATATTTTTCCCAGGGACAATGCGACCACGCATAATACAATTAACGGATGATAGCTCACCCTCCAATTGAGGTTATTAATAACAGATGGCCAAATAGCTTAATGGTTGGATATTATTAGGTTGGTTGATACAGCGCGGTCTTACAACTGTCGACCATGATTTCATTACTGAAGGATTTAAACGAATTTTTTGATCAAAACACCATTAGACCATTAAATATAATCAAAACAAGCCGCCATTATTTCATCAATTTGAGCAAATTCGATTATTTAGGCCATTTGTTACATACATTACATTATTACATAAAAAGCCTATTGGTCCGAAGCTTCCAGTTTAATGAATGAAATTGTCAAAAATCATTGTTTATTATCAAATTATGGTAGGGACAAACATGAGTTTTTGTTAGTAGGAATTTTAACGTTTTTTGTTGTTTTTTTTAAACACAAAAATCCCTTTTAGACGTCGGGCTTTGGGGAACGATCGGGTTTAACCCTCCACATACAGAAAACCTATGTTTTATTTAGCCAATAACAAAGTTTATACTCCCCCCAATATATCCCACATTCTAGGAAACAAGCCCTCGACTAAAATCGTTAAAAAGATTTACGTCCGCATTTATTTACACGCGAACAGCGGAAAGAAGAGGAAAAAAACGTTTAAACGACCATTCGGATTACCATTAAGCCGAGGGAAACGGCGGATTGTTTGCGGGATTTGGGAGGACAGCGGGAGAGAGGGTCGAAGATACTGCTGGGTCACTAGTGATCTGTCTTTTCCTGAAAAATGGCCCGGTTTCTGCGGGGTCATTCTTTCGGTAATTAGGATAAATGATGATCTTCCGATATACAAATTGTTTTTTTTTTTTTTTTTTTTCAACCGAATGTCAATTACGCCATTTTTTCTCAACTGTAGTATCTTCCAAATGATAAAATTTGCTACATGGGAGATTTATAAAAATAAAGTATATTTTCTGAAAGCTCAACATTTTCAACATTCATCCCGAAAAGTTCACTAGTTGGTAAATACACTAATTTTCACCCGGATCAGGCACAATAAAAACTAACTCACTCTATTATATTTATAATGCCGGTTGTAGGAGAGACCATACTTTTGAAACGATCGACTGGAAATACTCGGTACTTTAAACCTTAAAATACAAAAACACTTTTTTTTTTTCTTTTTGCTTTATCTACCAAAAAACCTCAAACCATATGCCTCAAACCCAATAACTACAATAGCCATGGCTTTAGAAGATACCATTCTTTTTTGAGAAATCTCTTGAAATTTTTATGGTGTTCTTCAACACTCACGATGTTGCTTCAATTCAATAATCTCCATAAATATATCTGTATAAATCATTGTTTTTGTACAATCAGATGAAAATCGTCAGTTGTCATATATATATATACGCAGGGCGGGCGACCAGGACCCGAGGGGTTAAAAGCCTGGGAAGGCCTGTACTCCATCTCTAAAAGGTCCGGGACCTGGTCGGCTCACGAGTCCTGCATAAACCTATTGGACTTATTTACAAACCCCAGGATTGTTGTCCACTTTATCCTGGGGAGTGTTTTAGTTATGTCCTCTCCTTCGAAAGTGTCGAATCTTTCCCTGGCATACCTATCGCATTCAGTTAGGTAGTGTCGAGCCGTTTCTTCTTTTGTTTCGCAGAAGCGGCAGAAGGGGTCTGGTAGGGTGCCCATTATGAAGAGGTGTCTTCTCAGGGCCCGTTAGGATACCTATCAGCCTCCTAATTCTCCTCCTAGATTTGGAGAGTAACCATTTCACTTCCTTAGGTTTGATTTCCTTCAGAAACTCCTTCTATTGCCTGCATCCGTGGGACGTATTCCATTCTTTAAGGAATTGTTTCATACCACAGCAAACTTATACTCTCTTTCGCTGAGCTTAAAGAGTGGTGTAATACTGGTTGTGGCCCGACAAACGCAGTATTTGATCCTTCCTTGGCCAGGCTGTCCGCCTCTTCATTGCCGTAGTGTCTCTGTCACTGTCAGTTGTCTTAGCTCATTAGACTCCACGATATACTTCAAATGCCATTAACCCAATACCCGGGGATGTAAAACACCATCTTTTTGCATTGTATGCTGGAAAACCTCCTGGAATTGGAATAATACCTCAATCCAAGAATGGAAGGTTATGCGAAATAATAGTCAACGTTTATTAGCTTAACTTACAAATCACAAGACGCTTAGTAATATGAAGAATTGTGTGGAGATTAGTGACCGTTAATCGATAATTATTCGTGTCACGTTTCGAACTTTATTGAGATCATCTTCAGTGCCTGGGATTTACAAACATTGCTAACAATGTATACAACTGTATTTGTTAAATGTAAACAACGTTTGTAAATCCTAGGCCCTGAAGATGATCTCAATAAAGATCGAAACGTTGGCACAATAAAGAAAACGTTTTTCTGAAACTTACATCACACCAGACAGCATCTCACGATTTTTTAATAATTATCGACCAACGATCACTAATCACCACATGTTTTTCATACTAGTTTCATTATGGTGGTTTTTTTTATCGTATAATTTTTGCTTAGTTTATTTTGGCTTTAATAGACAGCGTCGGTGCGCTAAAAAATTAAGTAATTTATTTAGAAATCGTGAGATGCGGTCTGGTTTGATGTAGGTTTCAGAAAAACATTTTCTTTATGTCACCGTTTCGATCTTTATTGAGATCATCATCAGAGCTCAAAGTGTTTGTCCTCTGAGTAATTGTGGCATTATTGCGTGTCGTGTTGAAAATGTCCTGATATAGGTTTCAGAAATATATTTTCTATATCGTGTCAACGTTTCGGTCTTTATTGAGATCATCTTCAGGGCTCAAAGTGTTTGCCTTGTGTGTAATTATGCCATTCTTTCGTGTCGTGTCGAGAGTGCCCAAGGCCACACGAAAGAATGGCACACTGAAGACAAATCCTTTCAGCCCTGATGATGATCTAAATAAAGATCGAAGCGTCGGCACGATAAATAAAATGCTTTTCTGAAACCTACATCACACCCGACCGCATATCACGATTTCTAAATAAATATGCAGAATATTATGGCTTATCTTTATCTTGCAGGCATGCGAAAGAACTAGAGTGTTATTTATAAATATTTGCCGTTTTCATTAGCTTATTTTTATATCGTACATAACTGAAAGCCTACATGGATGTGATGAAAATGATGAACTGTAAGATGGGTGAATCTCGTCTAGATTTCAACATAAGACTTAATTTTTTGGGCTATGTCGGAAACCCAGACTCGATGGCGTGGCGAAACGTCCGGCACTCGCAGTCGTCCTTCATTTCCCTACGTGAACTAGTACCTGCTGAACATCAGTTATCACACTTTTTCAAGCTGCGTAACATGCTTCAAACTCACTAACCTTTTTATATTATTTTTTTCAAAATCATCAGTTATCTCAGCTCATCAAACTTCACGATATAAGTAAAAATCCTACAGCTTCAATAGGCGGTTACTAAAAGTATCGTTATTATTGCACAAGTTGCTGCAAATCCTCCGGGAATTGGATACGTTAAACTTTAATGAATGGAACATTACGCTAAACAAAACTGAATGCAAAACTGGTGGAATCGAGAAGAGGTAAAAACCGCAAGTTAAGTCGTTGAAGATACCGAGAGATACATTTGGCCCTATCTTTCACTAATCTTTAAATGGGACTCATCCACACAGAAATCACACAGACAGCGTTTACTCTATGCTCAGAAACGACAAGTCTAAACTTTATGATATCCAAGCACTCCCAAGGTTTGCAAGATGGTAACTCGAAAAGGGAAATGTCCAGTAAGATTTTGAACGCCCTTTTCTTTTCTTAGCATGTTAAACGTTAATTCTTCCACAATACTGCGCGTGGCGATTGGTGGTACATAACAGTCCTTGAAGGCTTGTTGTTGTTTTAGTTTTCTTTTGTGTTAAATTATAAGATGTTAAGATTATCTATGGACTAGAAAAGTACTAAGAAATGACACACATCAATTCGTGCCTACATACTTAACTTGTAGCCTAGCGTGAATGAGAATATAAGGACAGGTCAAAAATTAACAAAAAAGATTTTTGTCTGGTTTAACTAATGCGTACTTAAAAATAAAAATATGTGTAAACAAACAACAGCTGTTAAATACATGGCTGCCATGTTGGTTAGCTACGCCCTAACGGCCAGCAATGTAACTACATTTTCGACCTAACCTCTAAAATTGGCCCTGGCCTGTTACATCTAGCAATGTTAACTAGACGATTCGTCCAAGCCTATTTCATTATTTTTCTCGATCTAACAGGACCTAATAGAGTTAACAGGGTTAACACAAAGATCGTAAATACCCCTAATTTCTATATTCTTAAAGCATATATTTACAGTTATGTACTATTTGTACGTTATAAGCCGAATTTTTCGGAAAAACTTCAAAACCTTTATACCACAGGAATTAATTTATAGTTAGAAAGCAAATATTGCATATATTTTGATTTTTGCGTTTTTATTTTTAGTATTGCGGGAAATTTGTCTGTAAGCACTCTGTACTTCTCGTCGACAAGGCGGTTATCTTCTTGACCATGACTGTGGGACAAAGGGTTCGTCCTCGAGGTGATTAGCTCTTTAATGAGACTGGGTGGTTGAGATAGAAGGCTGCTATCTCACCGCTTATTGTCCGCCCCTTATCTTCCCCTAGCCAGGCCTTTTGTCAATACCCGGGGACTATCAGTTTAAATAAATCCTGCCCGAGCGATCCATCAAGTCTAATAGGGGGAAAAAGTTTACACCGCCTCATTGGTGGTGGAGTGGTTTAGGGTGTACACCCTTGTTTGTCTATAACAAGATTCATCTCTTTATTTCGCCAAACTGTCACTTTATTACTACTAGCTCAACCGAAATTCAGCTGCAGCAACCGGTTCTTACGGTTCAAACTTTAAGCCTGTATGCTAATAGACGGTTAAAAATCCTAGAAAAAAATTAATATGTTAATAACCGTATATGCTAAATAATTGAACCTGATCCTTCTATTAATGTATTTAGTCATGTTTTTTTTTTTAACTTAAAAAGGATGGGTTAATGGCAAGTCTGGCTTGTGTGACTCGATACGGCGCCTTTCCGATCCGATATTAACAAGACAAAAACTAACAAGGATCTCGTTAAGATAACACAAGTTTTCCATTACAAACCGATCCGGTGGCTCCCGGCACAATTCAGTCCTTTTTTACAGAGTGTCTCTCCTGTTTTTTTCCCCCTCTTGGAAATGCAACATCAACCGTCCAGTTGTCACCGGGCAATCTTATCAGGACTAATGAACAAGAAAACGCAAAGGCCGTTGTTTGAATTTATTCAAAGGGCGCTAACGGTAAACCGAAAGTAAAAATACGATGGATTTTAATTTTTTTTTTTGTTTTTTATAATACAAGAAACAAGAGAGTAGTGTCCAGAAGTGGAAAAACAATTAAAATTTAAATTTATAAAAAGTTTTTATGAAAATTACCCTTTTTTCAGAATAGCATTTCGAGACATATTATGTTAAAAATGGCAACAATTTTTTTTGATATTAATAAATTTACGTAATTGATTTATTCTTCAGTCCGTCAAATTAACCTTGTGAAACCTTATCAGAATTGATTTCCTTATTTTAATTTTTGCAATTAGATCATAATTAATAAAATATTGTGATATTTATAATTGAGTTTTAAAGGTGGTGAAATTGAAATTTGGCCGTTTCTGAACGTTTCTGGCCAGCTGTTTTGGTGTTACCTAACCACGGCTTCTCGCCACCTTCAGTAATGAATGAACAAAAAAGACCCGGTCTGACAGGACAATATAATTGAAAACGGCCAGAGTATAGAGAAAATATATTTAGGTAAATTCTACAGCATTGAATATTTAAAGTTACATTGCTTTCTCTTTCTCTCTCTCTTTCTCTCTCACTTTCTCTCTATCTCTCTCTCTTTCCCTCTATCTTTCTCCCTCCCTCTCTCTCTCTCTCTCTCTCTCTCTCTCTCTCTTTCTCTCTATCTTTCTCCCTCT
>CM077111.1:14324817-14361335 GCA_039619505.1 Cimex hemipterus | reverse complement strand
TTTTAAAATATTTATTCAGATATCGTGAGATGAGGTCTGGTGTGATGTAGGTATCAGAAAAACATTTTCTTTATCGTGCCAATGTTTCGACCTTTTATTGAGATCATCTTCAGGGCTCAAAGTGTTTTGAGTAAAACTTTTAAATGTAAACATTGTTTGTTAATCCCAGGCCCTGAAGATGATCTCAATAAAAGATCGAAATGTTGGCACGACAAAGAAAATGTTTTTTCTGAAACCTACATCACACCGGACCGCATCTCACGATAATAGAATAATCACCCATTAACGGTAACTAATCTCTACACATTTTTAAAATATATTTTCACCGTATTTATTTAAAATAAGTGATAGTTGTAGACGTAAAGTCCAGGTGGTTTCGTAACTTTTTTTTATTTCAAATTTTATTTTCAAAGACAGGTGTCTTTTGTGGGCCCTCATTATCGCCTTTGTCCCAGTCAATTTGTCTAAAAGGCACTCGACAACTCACCGGTAAAATAGAACTGGGCCTGTGGACTTTTTTAAAGTAAAGGTGAAGATCTAATGACGCCCCAGGGTGGCGATAAGCCCGGCAGATGCCCTGACATCTGTATCTCTGTCACTAACAACGCAAAAAAGCCTGGTCGCCAAACTTTATCAACCCTTATTCTCATCAGCACGTTACAGGTAGAATTGAGTTAAAAAAATTATAGTGAAAAGCGCAAAACTTTGAATTTTAATATAGTAGAGTTGAGGGGATCGATGGTTGTCTGCTTGACGATGAGCTCTCTCTACAAAACATTTCATATTTTTTGTTAGAATTATGTCATTTACAGTTTGATAAAGCTGTTGAAGATTTTTCCTTTAATCCAGAACGTCTAGATTACTATGAACATCGCTATCATTTGCGTAATATACATCACTTTCTTCCATGTCGTTTCCGAATTTGCTCTGAAGAATGGCGTTATTAATTTTTTCCCAATAGATTTTTGACTAAAGCCTTTTTCATCCTGTGTATCAGCGGGCATCCTTCCATGTGGCAGTTCTGCTTTTCAATTATTCCTGTCAGATTTATCCACCTCTCTATCACACTCTATATCTCTCACTCTGTCTCTATCTTTCTTTCTTTCGCTACATTATCCCCGTTTTGCTTGTTCGCGTACTCTTTCACACTTTGAGTCTCTTTCTCTCCCTCTAACTTTTACTTTTTTTGGACGCGATGTTTTAACCTTGTCGCTCTCTTTCTGTTTGGCCCTATCTTTCTAATTTGTTAAGTCTCCTTGTATACTCTCTCGCTTTCTCTCTTTTGCTTTATATTTTATCTACTCTGTCTCTCTCTCTTATCTGTTTCCCTCTACCTTTTGCTAACCCTCTCTCTTTCTCTCTATCTGTATATCTCTCTATAATTTTCTCTGATCGATTCTAATTAGTTGGTCTCGTTTGTTCGCCTACTTTTTCACCCTTTCACTCTCTTTTTTCTCCGTCTAAATTTTACTTTTTCGGAGACTGTCATTTATCATTGTCGCTCCTTTTCTGAACTTTTCTAATCTTTCTAATTTTTTCTCTCCTTACATATATTTTTTTGTTCACTTCTCACATTCTCTTTTCTCTACTTCTATATCTTTCTGTAGGGCATGTTGTTGTCTTACTTTTTTGTCTCCATGTATATTCTTTTCTCTTTCTCCTCACTTTTCCTTTACCTTTTTTATCAACTTTCTTTTTTTATCTCATCTCTATTCCTCTCTCACCCTTTCACTTTATCTATCTGCTCTCTCTCTCTCTCTACCTATCTACCTACCTATCTATCAATATCTTTCACTCAGCCTCTTTCCTTTTCTTTCTCTTCCTCATCTCGCTTTTCCGTTATGTGTTATCTACACTATTTTTCCTTCCTCATTTCCCCCTCTTTCTCTCTCTCTTTTTATAAATATATATCTATCTCTCGATATACATTTTTCGCTCAGCCTTTCCAATTTTTACTCCCCCTTACTCACCACTTTTTACTTTCTCTCTCTTTCTCTTCTACTTTTCATTCCTCTTTGTTCGCACTATCTACTCCCTTTTCCTGTCTCATCACTCCTTGCCTTTCTCTCTCCCTATCCATCTCACTTTTCCTTTATCTGTTATCAACACTGTTTTTCCATTCTCATGTACCCCCCCCTCTTTATATATATATATTTCTCGCTCAGTCTTTCCCCCCCTCTCTCATCAATCTCTTTTTCCATCCTATATATCTATGTCTCTTTTTAACTCCAATTTTCAATAACACCTGTATCTAGCTTTATTAACTTTTGTTTCTTTCTATAGTTCTCTTTCTCTGTATATGCCCTTTTCTCTGTCTACTTATGTACTCTCTCTCTCTTTCTCTCCACTCCCTTTTTCCACCTTTCTTTCTAGCTATCTACGTTTCTTTCTAACTCCAATTCTCTAGCTATCATCTGTTCCTGCCTTTTTTCTTTCTATATTTCTGTTTCTCTGTATATGTCCTTTTCTCTGTCTACGTATGTACTCTCTCTTCTATTTTTCATTCCTTTTCTCCAGTCAATCTACTCCGTTTTTCATGTCCCATCTCTCCATGTCTTTCTCTCTCCCTTTCCTTCTCAATCTCCATCGCTTTCTCCCTCTTTCCTCCATTTCAGTTTTTCACTTTTTCTCGTGTTGTATCATATTTTCTATCTCCGTTCTGCGTTTATCTTTCAAAAAAAAAGACGACATTTTTTTAAAATTTAAGCTGACATTATTTACGAATCTACGTTTAAACGTGTATGCAGTGTTTTGTAATTTAGACGTATTGCGAGTTAATTGATTTGTTAGGAGGTCTCATATTGAAATAAAATTTTAATTCTTATTTTAAAACCAGGGAGTAGAATTTTATGATAATTTCATCCAGTTGAGCATTACAGCCTGTGAGGGGTGTCTATTTGCGAGTGTATTTGAGTGTTGCTGGGGGAGTCGGCTATTAAAGAAAAAAGAGGGAAAAAGATTCCCTAACCACCAGTGTCAAACCGGATTAACATAATTATCGCGTTAGGCTAAACCATTCAATAGGGGAAGCCTAATGCTTGTAGCCTATTTATTTTGACGATCCACTCCCTCCACCCCTCTGGTGTTTTAATTAAAAAAGAAAAGGGAAATGCCCTTTTTACCGTTAATTCCATTCCGTGTTAACACAGATACAGAAGAGTTATGACCGACGAGACGGGCTATCGGACGAAACGGTACCCGGACTTAATAAGTAGAAGAACATGTGTGCAATGGAAATTTATTCACTTGACGAAAAATTACATACATCGTACATTTACGATATGTTTTGCGTGGGATTTTATTCATAACAACAATTAAAGTTGTGCGGCACACCCAACTCTAAAGGTCTCAGGTTCGAATCTTAGTAGCCCTGAATTCCGAACGTACTTACAAATGGGCTTTTTTTCTATAACACACTTAGGGATCATATAACCTCGAAGGAAATTTATCAAAGAGAGTTCTTTGAATCCTGCGTACTTTCCTCTACTTATGAAATATTACATAATTTTGCTCGTAGGTTTAGGAAAATCATGGGAGTCATGTATCGTAACTATCATCGATGTCCTTCCAGCAATGCCCAACATTTCCGAAATACTCATTTTAAAACATCTTCCCCCCATCTTAGATTAATAATAAGATTATTTTACATTCCACGATTCAGCAATGCTTCTGGGTTGTTGACACGGTATATTGAGCTTAAGAGATAACAATACTGCTTGGGTGAGTAAGATGACATGGCCCATGTTTTGGATAAGGTACGAAAAAAGGTTTTTTTTTCAAACTAAGCAGTTGGCACCGACTGCTTATTATCTAGAACTAAAAACTTAGGTAATAGACGTCTGCTTGAAAGTAAGTTCAGGTTGTGGTTTCTCAGAGACTAGACTGATCCGAGCCCAGATATGCTACATGCAATTTACACTGCTGTCATAACCCAACATCCAAACACCATCATTACAACCTACATGAACCACAAACAGGGACACAGGGACAACCCCAAACGTTTACGTTCAATAGGAGGGAGTAAACTTAATTGAAGCTTAAGCGCCAAATATTAGGTGGAAAAGAACAAAACTTTGGCTCTTCATGGCCTCACGCGCCAAAGTTATGGGAAACTGCTACTAATGTCCAACTAATCCAACCATTCAAAAATCTTCTGAATAATTCTCCTAGCTTCTTAGTACTAACTTCAAACCACACTGCCAGTATCATCCTACTTCGTATGTTTCCGATCCAATCTGTCAACCCAAGCTCCCATCCCAAGAACACTACAAGTCCGTAAGACTTCGTCATTTAAATCATGAGCGGATTGATTTGTAGCGTTAGATGACTTTTTATGACATATTGTTTGTACAGAGTCTTAACTCAAATTCCACCCAATCACCTCCGTTAAACAGAAATATTGTGCACAGCGAAGAATCTTGAGCAATGTTGAAAATAAAACCGAACGAGGTCAAATGCACCCAACTGACTTTCACGGTAAATAAAACGTCTTGCTGTACTTAGACAGCAGACTGACTTGGAATCTCCACGGAAGACACAAGATAAAGTTTGTACTAAAACAAAAACAAAACATACATATATGCCATCCCGAGGTCACGTGCTGGAATCTTTCACGCCACCAATCTTTCTGTTCTTAACAGCAGAATTCTGCAACACCGTTTAGTATCATATACATAGAATTAAAAGTTTTCTCTTTAAGATAATACGCCATGGATCGGAACATATGGTAGTTGGTAGGTACTAAGTTAGGACTGTAAGCAGGCTGAGGGAGAAGCTCAATTCCGATCAATTCGGTATGTTTTTGATTGGTATGACGAGAAGACTGTGGTCGGAGGTTACCACGTTGAAAAAAAAAACCTTTTATTATTTCTTAATCCTGGGTAACGTTGGGTCAAAATATCATCCAGTGTTTGTAACTCGTCACAGTAAAGTTTTAAATCAATATTTAGGCCATCTAGAATGAACTCATAACGAATTATGCCTTAGTAATTCCATCATAGAAAGAGCATTGTCTTTTTGTTGAATTGCACTTGTTTAGTGACTGTAGAGCAGGCTGATTGCAGTATAGCCATTGTTTGGAGGTATTCGATCTCCGAAATGTCATTTTTCATCGCAAGCATCTGTTCTTTTGACCAACCGAAGGTCACTTGGGTTTTTGCCTCATTTCTACTCGGAGTCATGCCGGCTCAATGGTCACCTAATAAGAACCACTCTTAATGAGCCCAAGTCCACTATTGGGTCTTCCTCAACAGAGTCCCTGCAGATCTGAGCTGAATCCTCTTTCCTCTCGAGGCTTCAAATTTCTGGAACCATGTGCACACCCAGGAAGAGCTTCCTCTTCATCAGTCCTGTGTGCAGATGTGTCCTGTTCAGAATCCTGTCAGGATACGCAGTTTATTCCTGCATCCCTTGACACATTGTGTAACTTCTTTCCTTCCCAAATTTGTTAGGAGATTCTTTGATCTTCTTTTTGTCCTACTGTCTGAGGTACGGATTGATAGTGTGGGTTCCTATGCCGTAGAAGTTCGGGTAATATCGGCGGTGTGTTTCCTTGTAAGGGTGTCCGCATTCTCGTTGTTTTCTATCCCCATGTGTCTTGCGACGTAGCAGAAGCTGACCTAAAAAGTTTAATTTGGTTTTGCAGTTCAACACCATTTTTGACCTAATGATATTTGAGCTTAGTGCTTCGATGGCTGCTTGGACAAATAGAAGAGAAGTGTTGTGTTCTACCAAGCTATATAATTCCATAGTAATAACCAAAGACTCAGGGGGTGGAGAAAACTGCATGGCATTAATTCGAAGTAGAATCGATCTGATATCATCGTGCCGATCTTAAATCGTTCATTCTTCGTTTACATACTTGACATAATCGGCTTGTCAAGTAAAAAGAATTACGGCGAAATTAAACAACCCTTCCTCATATTTACACGAGATAAAAGAATTATTACGTCGTGCCGACTTCAGGCAATGTAATAGAAACGAAATTATCCAGATAAGAGATTCAATTATTTGTGGGCTTTGGGCAAATATGCCGAGCCCACGCTTTTCTTCCATCGACGTGTTTTAATTGGCAGGCCGGGACCGAAAAATGTCGTAAATACAGAGGCCTAATTCCGTGTCGGGGTGACATGAGCTCCTGTGGAAAAATAGGGTTTTCGTTATCTCAGATAAAGTGATAAAAGGAGAACGAGCCAATGGCCTGGTGGAGGGCGTGTCCTGTAATTTCATAATAGCCGGAATGATAGGCGGTAGGGCCCTCGTGTAATTGTTCCAGGATCCCCTGCCATGTTTTCTATTTCTTATGGAGCTTTTGTTTTGAACTAAACACGACCACTTTTCCAACTATTTTCCGTCGTTGACACAAAATATATACTCAATAGAGAAATTTTTGCCAGTGCAAATAAATTTTCTTCGTCCAAATGAACTATGCGCCATTTTGTCCTGAAATTTGTGTAACATAATTTTCGCAAATTAGGTGTTTATTGCCTATCCTAAGTTACCCAAGGATCATAACACACCTTGGAACAACTGCTTTGACTTTTTCCAAGGATGTAAAGTAGTAGCTCAAGAGCAGCGGGGTATTTAGCCGAAGGTCGTGGGTTCGAATCTCGCTGGGTGACAGTAACGTTTTTATCTCAGCCAAAACCTGAATTAATTGAAAATATTCTGAAATCGTAAAATACCGTCTGGTGTATTGTAGGTTTCAGGAAAACATTTTCTTTAACGATCCACGCTTCGAGCTTTATCGAGATCATCTTCAGGGCATAGGATTTTCAACATGGTTTACATTTAACAAATACACCATTAACCAATAAATCTGACGTGACATGATACCACGCATGAGGGCTTAATTTAACCTCCAATTTTGCTGGAAAAAGCTCTGAAAATAATTTCATCTGGGTAATTTGTTCAATTTATATAACTGTTTTAGTAAATTAGAGAAATCACTGTTTCTAGTTTTAATTATTTATTTATTACAAATTTAACATAAGGCTCTTAATGACATGTCTATGATTTCATAAAATCATTTTTCCACATAAACAATGTTTGTAAATCCTAGGCACTGAAGATGATCTCAATAAAGGTCGAAACGTTGACAGGATAAAGAAAATGTTTTTCTAAGCCTACGTCACACCGGACCGCATCTTACTTTCTCCAAATAATCATTAAGAAGAAAATTTTTACATTGGTCATATTTCAACAAAATCCATATCAGTTTTTAGTCTACTAGAAGGCAAAAAATAATAATGTAAGTAACCGATATAACAATTTTCTTCTTAATGATTATTAGGAGATAGTATGATGCCGTCTAGGTAGGCTTTGAAAAACATTTCCTTTATCGTGCCACGTTTCGAGCTTTATTGAGATCATCATCAGCGCCCGGGATGTACAAACATTTTTCAAATTATACAAACAACCTCTATCAAAATGAATTTATACAATGCTATAAAATTCTGTATGAATATGTTTTTCATAATGTGAAATCAAAACAGGCCCTGATGATGACTTCGAAACAGGTCGAAATCTTGGCAGTAGTACCTAAATTTACTTTACTCTTCAATATCATACCTTGATAACATGTTCATAAGTGTAAAAGTTGTCGATACATTTAATACAGAAGACAGAAACTTTGTTCTTGTTACATCGGTCAAATTTCAACAAATTCCCTAGCAGTTATTAGTCTACTGGAAGGCAAAAAATAATAATGTAAGTAACCCATATAACAATTTTCTTCTTAATGATTATTAGGAGATAGTATGATGAGTACGTCTAGGTAGGCTTAGAAAAACATTTCCTTTATCGCGCCCGTTTCGAGCTTTATTGAGATCATCATCAGCGCATAGGATGTACAAACATTTTTCAAATTATACAAACAACCTCTATAAAAATGAATTTATACAATGCTATAAAATTCTGTATGAATATGTTTTTCATAATGTGAAATCAATACAGGCCCTGATGATGACTTCGAAACAGGTCGAAATTTTAGCAGTAGCACCTAAATTTACTTTATTCTTCAAGACCCTACCTTGATCCAGAGTGTTCATAAGTGCAAAAGAGATCGGTACGTTTGCACGAGGTTATTCATTTATTGACCAATTTTGATTATAATCCGGTTTGAGATGTTGACTGAAAAAAGCAACTTTCTTCTAACTTAATTTTCCAATTAAAAATGATCTTTTCGAGATGCTGCGATGATAGTAGGTTTTTGTTATACTTACTCGTTTTGGGACCGATTATGTGAAATTATTCAGATTTTTAAATTCTTTATATGAAATGACCTTTTTTTTTACCTGGGGATCTCATAACGTTGATTAAATTATACAAATCACTCCTACAAAAAATGAATTTATACAGTGATAGACATTTCAGACAAAATCAAAGTATTTGCACTCACTTTGTTTGAGTCTAACATTTCTATCATTTCATAAACTCATTTTACCATATTAACAATGTTTGTAAATCCTAGGCTCTGAAGATGTTCTCAATAAAGGTCGAAACGATCCCACGATGAATAAAAGTTTTTTGTAAAGCCTACGTCACACCAGATCGCATCTCCCGGCCTCAAATAATCATTAATTAACGGTCACTAAACACCATATGCTCTTAATTCGGAAAGTCCCTATAAGTCTCACTGAGTAGTGACAACGATCACCCCATGACCATCCAAAAAAAATGTAAATCTTTGCACACTCTTGAACGAACTTCCACTATGTTTTGTATTGTGGATAACTTTTAAAAATAAATTGAGAAGAAAATGAAAATGTTGAACCTACAGAGGATGAGGAGATGATAATATAAAATTTTTTTTTCTTTCTACTTTCAGTGATATTTCTTAAATTGGAACTGAATGATATGTTCTGGAATAGTAAAACGTCTTGACTTGAAATATATTTTGTAATGTCTCATCAGAATGGTAAATGATAAAAAATTAAAATCATAGAGAAATGAGATTAAAAATTGCCGAAGTAGGTACACCGTCAATCAAATGATAACTTGAATTAATGCGGCGCGGCGTAATCTGCTTAGGCGACGACATTTATTTCATTTTCCCGGTGCACTGCATTTGGTTTATTGTGAAATGAGTTATCCTTAAGTGGAGATAAAGCGGTTGGGCAAGAGGGCGATTTGGCTTCAGCGATGAAAGCATATAATTATCTCGAGGGTTTAAAGAAGCTAAGCCCCAGGGGCAAGTAGGCACTCTGCCGCTCGCTCTTTCTCCCTCGCTCCTGTTTATTCAACCCCCATTAGAATATAAAGGGGTGAGTTATGACGCCATGGCTCTGTCACTTTTATTATTTTCACTCTAATCACGGGCACGCTGTTTATTCGTTCAACGGAACGTCGGATTACCCCTCAGCCAGGGCTAATTAAAAATAAACCTCGGGAAACCGAAACGGCCCAATGGCTTTTATACATTGAATACGATAGAATTTTAATCATAGTTAATCGTCCTTTTTTTTTACAGGAAGTAAACTTTAATAAATTTTTGATAATACGATCAATGGATCAATTATTAAAACCACTTTTCTGAAAATATTATAATTAAAACAACAAAAAATGAATTTTCCTAAAAAAATACCATTAATTGAAAAAACACTTAATAAAATTTTCATTTTATTTAATCCAATTTCAATATGGACCATCTGGACAAAAAGAGTTTTATTGATGTTTAATAGCCATATATTCAATTATTGTATGACCATCAGCGGTTTTAACCCAACAATCAATTTATACTCCAAACTGGAAAATTATTTGCATCAAGATGATCACATCTAAAATCTGGCCTGTATGGTCGATCAAAAAAATATTACATTATTAGAGATAAAAAGAAAACTGGCTCAAATTTGGTAGGGTTTTTAGGAAAAAATATATATAAATATATATAAAATAAAACTAGTACTTCAAAATATAATTATTTGGAGATCGTGAGATGCTGTCTGGTGTGAAGTAGGTTTTGGAAAAACATTTCTTTAATTCTTTTAAATTAGGCTATCAAAGATGAATTTCTATCATTTCATAAAATCATTTTTCCACATTAACAATGTTTGTAAATCCTAGGCCCTGAAGATGATCTCAGTAAAGGTCGAAACGTTGGCACGATGAAGAAAATGTTTTTCTAAGCCTACGTCACACCAAAGCGCATGTTACTATCTCCAAGTAATCATTAATTATTACATTGGTCAAATTTCAACAAAATCCCTAGCATTTATTAATCTACTAGATGACTACTAGATGAAAAAAATAATGATGATGTAAATAACCGATGTAACAATTTTCTTCTTAATGATTATTTGGAGCTTTATTGAGACCATTATCAGAACATGAGATTTACAAAACATTGTTGAAATTTTACAAATACATGTAACATAACATAACATACACTTTTTCCACATCCTACATGTATTTCTAAAATTTAAATAATGTTTATAAATCCCAGGCCCTGTAGATGATCTCAATAAAGATAGAAACTTTGGCACGATAAAGAAAATGTTTGTTTTTTAACATACATCACACCAGACCGTATCTCACGACCTCCAAATTATCATTAAGTAATAGTTTTTTAGCATACTATCCATAATTTTATACTATACAGTATTATACATGATTGACGTATCACACAGCACAACAGTACCACTAATGCCGGTACTGTACCGGTAGAAAACATGTTTTGACGAGCCAACAATTGCTCGCACTCAATGTGGTCATGATTAGGTGTCAAGTCCTGGGAAGGACGGGCGACAGTTGGTTGAGATGACCTTTCCGGTTATCAGGATGGGAATGAGTGGCCAGGGCTCGAGGTTTAGGATGGTTAGGATGGTTCGAAAGGTTGGTGTGGCAGGTTTGGACTCTGAAACGGATCATTTCATTGGCAAAAGAAACGTTGCGATATTTGTGGATAGTGAGGTTAGTAACATAATTAGGTACTTTGACTATTTGTCCAAGGATTTGCGATTAGAAGGACTGGATGGTCTTGATATTGGAAGGCTTGGCAGCACCCCACAATTCCGTATATCCATTATATCTTAGAAAAATCTTTCGCAGTGTTTGCTTTGGCGGGCTAAGAAGTCTTCGTAATAATCCAAGTCTTGCATTAAGTTGTTTTTTTAAGACTTCCGTGGGTACTCCACGTCAGTCTTCTGACGAAGTTATCTGACTTGAGTGGATGTTGTTGACGGGAAAACAAGACTGCGTAAAACTACACTGAATTCGTTTTTCTTCGTTCAATCTTCTCCATTTTTTACACCAATCTTTGATAAGGTCATTGTATTCTTGGGCGTTGAAGGTGGCTTGGACAGGAGTCAAGTTAGTGTTGTACGCTTAGGGGGTGTCAGGATTGGTACGTCAGCTGTATAAATGATGTAAAGGGCTGGACCAAGGATACTCCCTTGCTGTACGCCGGCCTGTATTTGCTTGACTTCCGAGAGCTCATTGCAGCACCACACTCTGAAACAGCGAGCAATTAGTTAGAATTTCAATAAAAGGTAATTTATGAGAGGGTAGAAAGCAGTTAGGTTTAAAATGCCTGCCTGAATGCCAGATTCTGTGTACGTCTAAGACCGGGCCAAGGCACTCCTCATTTTTTTTTCTAGGGCCGATGGGATGGTAGACTACTCCAGAACATTGTTGGATAGTGGCCAGGACGGAAATCGAATTGGTGCGAGGAAATGATTTTATAAGTGTCAATGATTGGGATTAAGCGTTTTAAAAGGAGTCGTTCTAGGATTTTGGCCATTGCGGGAAGAAGGTACCCTAAGGTTTCATTTGACCCACCGATATCAGCATTTCGATACTAAACCGAAATTTCATCGCATATGTCAATCTATTAGTAAAATCTCAAAATACTAAGTCCAAAGATATCTAAAACCTATTCAGTTTTCACTATCAACCGTTTGGCTGGCAAATGGGATGCCTCAGCTGCAAAGAACGAAATACAGATAAAAATTTGAAAATGGAAAAGAAAGGATTTAGTTTTGGCCTTATCCAAAATACTGAGATTGAGAAGTATATCGTGGATCAACTGCTAACGCTGTTTCCAGGTAGCTAATAGCCTGGAAAAAAAAGCTGCATGAAGATCTCTTAAATTTCCCTGATCCCCTTATGAAATTTCGTGTTAGGGGTCGGTAAAATATTTGTCCAATACCTTCAATTCTATGGTGAGAAGCTTTAAACGCGTTCGACAGACCAAAACAACGGAAATAATTCGAAAGAAAAAAAAAATTGTTACGACCAAATGTCAACTAGGAGAATTCTAATGGGTGAATTTGATCCCCTATCTCATCAACATCCGTCCCCTAAGCCTTTCTTCCTGTCTATGAAGTGCTATTATTTTTCAAACCAGCCCCTAAACAACCAATAGACTTTCTAAGCGAGGAATTTCGTTACATGTCTTCATCAGAATTAACTGGACTAGAGAGCCGGTCGAAGTTTCAACCAAGTGATTAAACAAAAACAACGCCTAGACTAATTTCAAGTAATTAATTATAAAACATGTGAAAAAAAATTTTTTCTCAGTTATACAAAATTTCATTGTATTGTTGAAATGCCGTTCAGGAACAAAACCCTCACAGAAATTGCCGTCCATGGTTTCAAATTACCGAAATGGTTGCGAACGAGGTGTGGTCCCTCTTCGGGACAAAGCATTACACAATGCTCCGAACCGGCTAATTAATTACACAGAGGGACCATTATCCTAAAAGGCTGATCGGCTAATGAAAGAAGAAAGCAATAAAAATTCCCCGCTGAGGCGAACTGCTTCCATTTGGGGGTTCACCACTCCGACCGATAACGCCTCCGAGCGGGATCTGGGGAACGCGCGGATAAAGTAGATAACTCAGATAACCCCTGGACTAATTTGACAGATTTTTTTTTACTAATTGGATATAATAACATCTCCATTATAACATAATTGCCTCGAAATATTTAGTTATCGCTAGGTTAATACTCATAATTCAGCTTAATTGTTTTAATGTTAATAATGTCAAATTACATTTATATTTCTTGTTTTTCCTCTTTCGTTCTCTTAAATTTAACCAGCCGACCACCCACCACTCACACCACTGTGAGATTTAACGTTGGAGCGTTTGGTTCAACTCAACCCCCAGAGATTTATTACGTCTGTCCATATTCCAATTTTCATAATGTGTTGTGTATCAGTTATTTATTCCTTTTTTTTTTGTTTTAAAAGGTAGCTCCTACTCACAGTGCAACGATCCGGATTTCGAGCACTTTAGCTCTCATCATCAGATTCACGATCCCGCCATCCACGTTTCTCTTCTCCCCCATGTGAACCCGTTGATCCCACCGCCAACGCGACGTTCCAATGAAAAGCGGGTTTTTTAATGGCGCTAAATTTGAACATTATAAAATAAATAAATATTATAATAGAAAACACTGTAAGAAGCTAATTATAAATTAGTGATTGAAGATAAAAGATAAAAAATTAAAATCAGGGGCCAAGTACTTGACCAAAAGCGGGGTTTGTCAACTCAATTTTAATGATTGTGATATTAATCGTATTAGGGACTAATTACCAGCTGGCAAAAATTTCATTACATTAGTTTTGATTCTCTAGCCTCTTCAAAACGTGTATTATTTTTTTTTTACGAGCCCAACGGAATACTACTGTACAATACAATACACAATACATTATTAGAATTGATAAAAAAAAAAAAAAAATACTGATAGAAAGTATAATAAGCATGGTCTGCTGAGTTTACTGCATAACTGCCTAAAAGCTTACAAATGGAGAAATATTATAACAAAGGGCACTCACGACACGACATGCAAGAATGGCACAAGTACGCAGAAGAGAAACACTTCGAGCCCTGAAGATGATCTCAATAAAGACCGAAACGTCGGGCACGATAAAGAAACCGTTTAACTGATGCCTACATCACACCAGACCGCATCTCACGATATCTGAATAATTATCTATTAACGGTCACTAATCTCTACACATTAAAACAAAAAAAAAATCGAAGTGAAAATTAATATATTGCAGGTGTATGAATCATAATTGATGGAAATATGAGAAAAAAGAAGAAAATAAATAAATAAATAAGTGTTGGGGGGAAGGGCTTTCGTTAATTTGAAATACCGATTTCCTTACCCAATGTCCCACCGGTTCAATGTGGGGATTAATTTTAATTTTCCAGATCTCAATTAATTTCATAGAAGATGAATAAATCAATCGTATATTGTTATTAAATTGAAGATAGTTATCAAGAAGAGATGATTCTCCTTTCCCCCTTTTAACTTTGAATGAAATGAAAATACCTAAAATTTGAATATACGGCATGCACACATGTAAAAAAACGATATAAAATATGGTTTGATACATATATAAAGAATATATTGTTATAAAAATATATAAAATAAAAATATTCTTACTTGATTAAAACATAAAACAAGATCAGGTAAAATTAAAACTAATCCCTTTCTATTGATCGGTATATAATTAAATTAAACAACTTAAATTACGATCATTTGACCAGATCGTGTTATTTGATTGACCGAATTGAAATAAAATGAAAATTATTAAATTTTAATGACAGGAAATGAACTAATATTGGCCTTAATAATATTTCTCATGTAAAGACGTGCACGTTAACTTTGAATTGAATTAACTTAACTAATAAACTCGCATGCAATAAATTAATAATAATAAAATAAAGTAAACTTAAGGATGAAGAAAAATGGCGAAGCAGGTATGAAAATGGAAGATGTGAAGTCGCAAATGATGAAGAAGCCACAGATGACGAAGAAGCGGAGATGATGAAGAAAACCAGACGAAAATGACGACGAAGAAAACAGATGAGATGAAGACGATCAACAGAAAATACAGCCTGGTGGCGTCACGGTATAAACCGGACAGCGACGAAGAAAATAGATGAGATGAAGACGATCAACAGAAAATACAACCTGGTGACGTTACGTTATAAACCGGAGATTCACCGATCTTTTCGGCGGTGGTCCCTGATGGTATAGGGATCGACGATGGGACGGAGCGAAATCGATGTAATAATCGATAGGTCGATGGACCGGAGATAGCTGTTCTGTCTTTCAAGCGCACTAGGCCCGGGCGCCCGCAAGGGTTAGCTCGGGTTGACACTTACTCCCTTTTTCTCGATCCAAGCTTCATTCTTTCCTGTGATTCCCAACTCTTGGTTGCAAGGGGGGTTTCCGGGCCTAAAATAAAGGTGCAGCCCTGAGAACGTGGCGACCTCTCTAAAGCACAAGCTGTACTCCTGTCAACCCAGGGTCGGCGCGGGCGGCGGGTGCCTTATCAGAGGCACGGAGGGGCCAGTGCGCAAGATCCTGTCCGTATGGATGGGGGATTGCGTATGGCCATCTGTACCACGGGGTGACTAAATGTATCCAAAATTCGGCCCTGTCACAAGTGCGGTTGGATTCGTGGTTGGTCGTGGTGACCCCTGGCGGGAACTTAGGCAGAGGCTGTCTTCTGCCGGTGACCTTCGTGAGTTGCGCATGACCTGCGTGCCCCGTTCGCGGGGGGCGTGGGTCGGGAGAACACATGTAAGCGTTGAAGACGTAATGATCATGCCTTACCCCCTCGATTTGCGTAGACTAGCGCCTGGTGCCGGTAGTGGATCGGCGGTCTCCTGTCCGCGTGTGCTTGCACAGCTATGCGTATGACCGGCGTGGTACCCTAGGGGAAGCGAAGGATCGGACCACCTAGGCTTGGCCTATGGCGTCCCTCGAATGCGTGTGGCAGGTGTGAGCTGATCGCGGGCTGAGACCTTTGACCGTAGACAGTGCTCACCTAGGTGGTGGGTAGCAATCTCACTTAAATCCGAAACCATTGCCGGGGCGTTCCCGGAAGTTTCTACGCTAGGGAAGCCACTATACTCAGAGAGATAGAGTCGCCTTCTCTATCTAGGGAGTACGCTGGTGGGCTGGCCGATGTATGTCGGTCAGTCGGCCTTGCGTGCGGCATTTACCCGGTTTGGCGAGGTGTAAGAGAGGCGGTAACAGCCCTTCGGGGTGCGAAACCTCTACATCGTCGCTTCGGCGATGGTGCGTCAGCTTGCATTTTGAGAATCGGCCTGTCCGGTAAGAGCTCATAGCTTAGGTACGGACATTAAAGATCCTCATATCAGCCAGACCATGAGTCCAGGAACGCATGTTCTGTCTTTCAAGGTTGCTTAAAGACTCCTCCTCGATGTCTCCTTCTGGTCCAATGGTTCGCGATAACGGCTAAATCCTTACTTGTTTTGTCCGCTTAATCCGTTATGAGCGGCGTAGTCAACAATTATTTGAACTATTAAAGATTTATCCCCGATACATGTGTAGAATACCAATTAACTTAATGCATGCAAAAACATAATCAAACACTAAATATATTTTTATGATAGAGTGAAAAAAAGGGGGGAAGGAAACTAAACTTCGCAATTCACGATAAAATATAAAGAAAATATGCGCCTTAACAATAAGAACGAATTACCTAGTAGCACTAAAAAACAACGTATTAAAAGTAAAAGTATATGTACAAAGACGACAATTATTGCATGTCTGAAGGCCACCCGTACCTCACTCTCCAGGCGTGCCAAGCAAAAGAAATTAGAGGTAAAGTTTCGAAGATTATTATTTGGTTAGAAAGATAGTCCAGTATTTCAACTCTTGAGATCACTGTCTTTACCAGGTAAGATACCCGCAATTCTGAGAGAAGAGAGAAGACTCCGAAGTGATATGAATCTTCCCTGGCCTGACTGTTACAAAGTGGACAAGTTTCATCTTGAGGATCATTCAAAACCCAGGGTTTTCAATTTTAAATACTAATATATTCTCCTCTTAGTTTGAACAGCCAACAAGAATCTTTAATATTAAGGTCCTGGGAAAGGCTCGGTTTATATGACAGTAGGTGACCATGTGAAAGTTCCTTATACAAGTAGAACCTCTCTGTGCTTTTCGCCTTGTTGCTTCTTTTGGATGAACTTCGATTATTTTGTAAATAAACACCGAGAGATTCTCCCGAACACCGGAGTATTGCCAGGGGCATGAGTATTTTTGGCTAGAGAAGCCGTCTTTCTAGTTATCTGTAGAGCGATTATTTTAGGCAGTCGATCATCTGGGAGGCTCAGTATCTTTTGTCATATATTTTTTGGCAACCTGGCAACCTGTCCATATCAACCTTTTCCAGATAGGACAGAAACGTTTGGCGGCCTAGCGACCATCCGATTGTGAAACTTCGGCAATTTTAGGGTCTCTGGTGATTTCACACCAAAATGGCCATTTACGGCCATTTCGCAGGAAGGCCGTTCAAATCAATAACCCCAGACAAATGCCATACGACATTGTGCGCATATGTATACGTACATTCTTGTAATAATTGTATACGTTTGAGAGAGAAAAAGTGAATGTCACAAACGGGATTCGAACCCAGGACCTTCGGCTAAATACGCCGCTGCTCTACCACTTGACCTATCGTCACTTCGATCCACTCGGACGCAAACTTCCCATCTCAACCTCACCTTTTGAATTTTACCTCTTTTCCTTTAGCCAAAGGTCGTGGGTTCGAATCCCGCTCGTGACACAGACTGTTTTTATCTCAACCAATACCTTAAATACTTATTAATTAATTGAAAGGTATTATTTGGTCAAGTGGACCATGAAAACAAGAGGAAAAAACAGGTAATATTACAGTAACATTGGAATAATTCCAATGAGTGTTTTTTTCCAATCTTCGTTTTGATTTTGGATATTTTAATAATGTACTTCAAATTATTTATGTTTTTAAGTATTCATTGCAACCACGCAATCTTGTATGTTTTTCTATCAACCGTGAAAAACTGAACGATAAACATAATTTTCCAGAAAAAATATTGTTAATTTTTTTGTATTCGTATTTTTGCTGCCAAAAATCACAGACTTAGGGAAAGTGAGGCGTGTTCTGAAACAATTTCCCGCCACGAAATTCGTCAATCCGATGCTGCGATATAAATCTGAATAGGGCGACGAGTAGGAGGCGTCGAGGCTTGAGAGGGGGTTCGGTATGCACAAGGAACTACATAATATTGTCTCTGAAGGCGGAGTTTTCTTGGAAATATGGGTCGGATGCGGCCATGAGTTATTCATAACTTGACCCCGGTGGCAGCCAGGAGATAACACACATATATCAAAGGCCTCCTCTAATAGTGCCGCCCCTTTTTGCACACGACGTATACATCCCCTGTCTTATTTTCTCACCTTTATTAAAAAGTTAGACTACACACGTTTTTGGAAGGGGTCGACGGTGGGATATAATAATTCATGTCTCCTTCCACAAAAACACGAGGGCCAGTGTAATTATCGCGCGTTTTGGCATTTTCTCATTTAGGTTTACTATTTTCTATTTAAATCCTGTACACAATGTACACTGCTCACATAACTACTCAACCGAACGAACAAGTCAATCGGCACCGCAAACTTATCACTCAAATCAATCCTGTCCTGGTCACTTGTTTCTAGTCACAAAAGCAATCCAATATCGAACAAAAAGCTAACTTAGTTTAACCTCAAACAAGGCAATACCACCATCTTCTTAAATTCCCTTACATTGAGCTTTATTTAGGTAGCAGACTTACATGGAAGCCATATCCAAGATAAAACATCAACAACTTAACAAAAGTTAAAGACAAGGACAATTACTAGAACCGAATTCAGCACTAAACACACAGCTAATATAAAACAACACTTTGGGCCCTGAAGATGATCTCAATAAAGGTCGAAACGTAGCACGAAAAAGATAACGTTTTTCTATACCGCATCTCACGATCTCCAAATCATCATTAAGAAGAAAATAGTTACATCGGTTTATTATTTTTATTTACATCATTATTATTTTTGCCATCTAGTAGACTAATAATTGCTAGGGATTTTGTTGAAATTTGACTGATGTAACAAGAAGAAAGTTTCTGTCTTCTGTGTTAAATGTATCGACCACTTTTACACTTATGAACATGTTATCAAGGTATGATATTGAAGAGTAAAGTAAATTTAGATACTACCGTCAAGATTTCGACCTGTTTGGAGGTCATCATCAGCGCGACAAAATAATTTTTATTCGATTTATTGATTAAAAAAAAGCGTGAAGTTATTAATAAATTTATTTCCCTTTTCTGTATAAAAGATTTTTTTTGCCACGATAAAGAAAATGTTTTTCTAAAAGTACGTCACACCAGACCGCATCTCATGATTGATTTCCAAATAAGTTCAAAATAATTTTTATTCGATTTATTGATTAAAAAAAGCGCAGTTATTAATAAACGATTTTTTCTTGTCACGAAAAGGAAAATGTTTTTTTAAACCTACGTCACATCAGATCGCATCTCACGATCTCCTAATTATTACATCATAATTTTTATTCAATTCATTGATAAAAAGCTTGATGTTATTAATAAGTTTATTTCCCTTTTCTGTATAATTTTTTTTTTGGCACGATAAAGAAAATATTTTTCGAAACCTACGTCACACCAGACCGCATCTCACGATCTTTAAATAATTACAAAACAATTTTTATTCGATTAGTTGATAAAAAGCGTGAAGTTAATAAATTTATTTCTCTTTTCTGTATACTTTTTTTTGGCACGATAAAGAAAACGTTTTTCTAAACCTAAGTCACACCAGACCGCATCTCACGATCTGAAGATGTAAATGAAAATAATAAAAAAACAATTTTTATTCGATTTATTGATAAAAAGCGTGAATTTATTAATAAATTTATTTACCTTTTGTGCATAGAAGATTATTTTTCATGTTTTTATATTGTTTGTGTGCTACTTTTTATTTTTATCAAAATGTTTTATAGCCTATAAATGCGCATTAACAAAACCACTTTTTGGTGATATCGTGGAAAAAAGGAAACCCACAAATTGACCTTAATTGAATAACTAGAAACGAGTACATTAAGCCCACCATGTTGAAGTTTGTTTTTGTAATGTGTGCCGTTCATTACGCCGTGTTGACCCTGTCCCAGGTGCTCGATTTGACGGAGAAGAAAGGACCGGAAAAACGCATTGACGAAATTTTATTTATTTAATTTTTTTTAACGAGAGTTAGCTACAGCTGAGGTCATATAAACCCTCAGGGTGTCGTAGTTTTTGAAGAAAAAAAGCCCATATGTAAGTATATTCCGCTGGGTTCGAACCCGGCACCTTTACCTTACAGTGATGAGCGCCGGGTCAACGCCTAAACCGTTGCGGCCACCGACGCCCCACACGTATAAAATGAATAATAAACTCATTCAGGAAACTGGAGGGATGCAGGATGATCGCTACACAAGATGAGAGTGACGATAATTAATTTTCGAGATAAGTTCGAAGTTGAGTAAGGTAATGACCACTCTTACAAGGAATTGATCTACAGAACTGAAAAAAAGATAAGGATACCATTTCCATCAGTTTACCCGTTCGCCTGAACAAATCGAAGTTCTCCTTTGACGAGAAAAAAGTTTTTGCTTTAAGTATAGATGTAAGTTGAACCATGACCATGACAGTGTCGGCGTTTCATTTTCAGGAAAGGCAGGAATCGATGTGATCAGTTTTAAATATTTCAAACCAAAGAGTGCGATCGCAGAGAGATATTTTTCACGATGATCCTTGTTGATTCGAGAAGCTGGTCCTGTGTCCATCGTTGATCACCACCTGATAGTAAAGAGAACGTGAGAAATAAAATTATAATTGACAAGCGGGACACTTTTGCGGATTTTTCCTGACATACTGGCCTACGAACAGCTTCTCCTGTCTTATCTGCAGTAATCGAATCAATGATAAAGAAAAATGATTAAATATTATTAAAGTTTTTTCGAAGCTCTTTCTGGTCAATTAAATGAAATATTCAATTAAGATAATAAAAGTGTTATTTTTTTAATGTTTGCAATACGCTTGAAATTTTATGATAAGGAATAAGAGAGTCGGTGGCCGCAACGGTTAAGGCCTTGAAAGGGCGACCTTCAACGAAAGGCAAATCTGCCCTGCATTCGAACTCGACGCACTTACAAATGGGCTTTTTCTCAAAAACGCCGACACCCCGAGGATTGACATGTCTTCTGCTGTTCTGATCCATCGTAAAAAATAAATAAAAAAGAGAGTTTCTCAAATCTAAAAAGTTCGATCATTCCGTGCAACCATTTTTAGGTAATACGCCCTATACTCGTCCCCCTCATTTATTTTAATCTGTGATTCTAAATATAGAGGAATCTGTATTAAAATAAGAATACAGATGGACTATACGAATATGATAAACTAGTAAAATAGACAGATAAAGAGTAGACGTTTGAGAGAGGCAGGGTGCTGCAAAATTGGAAATTAGCTGTATGCATACAGAAACAGTAAAAGGTGGCAGAATGAAAGCGATAAATAGGGAAAGATATAAAATGAAAATGGGAAAAGAGGGACATAAATTTTAGAATATATGCACTGGAGGGCACATATTTCTAAGTGTGGACGTCACGTGCCGGCTCTTTTGTTCATGCAGTTCGATGCGCCACTGAGCGTAACAGTCGGTAATGAGGTCGCTTTTCCTGAGCCGATGAGAAAAAGATCGCGGTATAGCCCGCAAAGTCGTGTTGTGGGCCTTAGGGTATATAGATATGTCAGAAGTGTATACTGTTTAAAAAATTGGTCTTAGGATATTCCCTCGAGGAACGCCGGCCTTGGGCTTGATGTTTGAAAACTCAGAGACAATTATCTCCTTAATCAACGATCCTAAAGAAAGGACATCAGGATGAGATAGTAGATGTGGGAAAGAATAATTTTTAATTCGAAAAAAACCGGGTACTGAAAAACTGACACGTTATAAAATTCTAACTTATTGAGAGTTATCAATATTTTTTGGAAAATCAAAAACGAATTACAAGCTATTAACAATTATTCAGATATCGTGAGATGGGGGTCTGGTGTGATGTAGCTTTCAACGTTTCGATCTTTACTGAGATCATCTTCAGGGCTCAAAGTGCTTGTCTTCTGCCCCACTGAACACGCTCAACACGACACGCAAGAATGGCACAAGTATACAGAAGACAAACACTTTGAGCTCTGAAGATGATCTCATTAAAGGTCGAAACGTTGGCACGATAAAGAAACCGTTTTTCTGAAACCTACATCACACCAGACCCCATCTCAGGATATCTGAATAATCGTTAATAGCTTGTAATTCGTTTTTAATTTTCCAAAAAATATTGATAACTCTCAATAAGTTAGAATTTTATAACGTGTCAGTTTTTCAGTACCCGGTTTTTTTTCGAATTAAAAATTATTCTTCCCCACATCTACTATCTCATCCTGAAGTCCTTTCTTTAGGATCGTTGATTTTTCCCATCCTAGATGTATTTGTTAGATTTAAACAATGTTTGTAAATCCCAGGCCCTGAAGATGACCTCAATAAATTTTGAAAGGTTGACACGATAGAGAAAACGTTTTTCTGAAACCTACATCAAATCAGACCGCATCACACGATTTGGAAATAATTATCGATTAACGGTCACTAATCACCACACGTTTTTCATACGGTTTCATTCTGGTGGGGGGGGGGTTATTGTATAGTTTTTGCAAACTAAATTTTCCCCCGCGTACACTTTAATGAGTAAAGAATTCGACTTTGTTCCATCCGTATCACCGCATTTATTTTTTTTATTTAACTGGTTATGATAATGTAAATATCCTGTTTTAATAAAAATGGCCCGGGGATGTGGCCTGATATGCATTTCCTCGAAATATATGGTTTTAAACAAATAAGTATGGTTTTTAGTTCGAGAAATTAACCGGCATTAAAAAAAGGTATAGTTAAAGTAGATCTGAATGAAAGAGAACTTTACGTAACTTCTTAGCAATTATTTTTACAAGTGTATAATTGAAGTGGCTACCGAAAGTATTTTGAAAAATTTTTACTAATTAATTAGCTTTTTTTTATTTGCAATTTTATTATCTTAATAGCTCCTTAATAGCATTTACATAAGTGTGATCTAAAAACACTCCACGAGCCTCTTTAATTTGGATTACTATATAAACGGTGTGCATTAAGAGATTTTCATTTCATCCGCCATGGTCAAGTTCGGTTTTGCACTGTGTGCCGTTCTTTGCGCGGTTTTGACTCTGTGCCAGGGGTTCTTTTTGGTGGAGAAGAATGCACCGGTAAAAGGCGTCGAGGACATGGTTAACAAACTCGTTCAGGATGCGACTACTGGAATGCAGCCGAAGATATCGCTACCGAAGATGAACGAAGGTTTCTCAATGAAAGTGACGATAATTTATTTCCACGGTACGTTCCAAGCTGAGGGAGGCTGGTTGAAGAATACGACCAGTATTACAAGATCCGGCCCTGCTGTACTGAAGAAAGGCAAGGACACCGTTTCCGTCGGTTTCAACGTTAGTCTGGACCAATTGAACTTCGGCTTCAACGAGATCAAGATTTCTGTTCTAAGCAAAGGTGCAAACGGTGCACTTGACGTCAGTGTCGGCGAGAACACTTTCTTCGTCGGTTTCACCGTCAAGAAAGACAAATCAGGCTGCAAAACAACATTAGACAAGACCGATGTGACCAGTTTCAAAAATTTCAAGACCAAGGCTGATTTGCGAGGACAGAAAGTATCTCCCCGTATTTACAATTTTGGAGTCGACTTACTGGAAAAGCAGTATTACGGCAAAGTTGCTAAAAATTTATCAGATTATCTCAAACAACATTTCGACGAAGCGTTGAAAAAGAATGCCATGTGTAAACTATTGAACATGTAAATAAACAAGCCTTGCTGAAATATGTGTTGTAATATTTTTTTATAATTAATTATCCCACACATTAATGATTCATATGTAAATTTTACGCATAATTTATGGGAAAGGTTTAGTGAAAATAATTTACTATATAATAATTTTAAACTTCTCATAATTCATGCCTACTGAAAATCAAAAACCGAACACATTCAACACCTTGTCGTTACATCATTACAAATCAAAGATGATAATGTTCATATGGAATTAAATCTATTCCTGTCAACAACAACATGAATCATCTTGCCACAAATAAACTAAAGAACGCTTAACACTAAATAGTGTTAGTACTAAAATTTTAACTATTTTATCAGTTTATGCTTAATTATACAAATACTCAAGTAGACAGTTTTTTCCAAATGAAAAAATTTGTGTAACAGGCGGGATTCGAACCTACAACTTTCGGCTAAATACGCTGCCCACCACTTGAGCTACCCTGACGTCGATCGCCCATGCCACCAGTCATTTCGACTTCGCATTTTACTCCAATTGTAAGCAAATCGCGACGAATGTAAACAAACGAAAAATAAATAAATTGAGTATTTATATAATTGCGCACAAAATTAAAAAATAATTAAAAATTTAGTATTAATCTAGAGCCACTCCTGTCACTGGTGGATGTGGATGGGGGGGCCGCGGTAGCCGAGTGGTTAAGACGTCAGACTCTCGGCTAGTAGACCCCGCGGTCGTGGGTTCGAACCCACCGTCGCCTCTGGAATTTTTCTGACGCCTATCAGGACCGGTGGCCGCAATTAAAAGAAATTGACACGGCACTCATTAATGGAATGGGCGGGACCGGGTCTCAGCGACCCTGAACCTGGTCCCAACCTCCTTCAAAAATGAGTTTCTTCGATGGAAGAACACTGGTACAACGGCGGCTGAAGTACACTTTGTGTTGTGAGCCCTCCCCCAAAAATGGAGTCAGGATATAGTACAATAAGCTGAACAGCTGCAGTGCTCAGTCCCTGGTATCCGTCCATCCACATCCTGTCACTGGTACTATGGACACGACAGGCAAGAATGGCACACGTACACAGAAAACAAACACTTTGAGTAAGTAGAAATACATTGATTCAAAAAAATATTTATTTGCATTGTATAAACTCACTTTTTTTCCATATCCTACATGTATGTGTTAAATTTAAACAATTTTTGTAAATCCGAGGCCCTGAAGATGATCTCAATAATGGTCGTTGACACGATAAAGAAAACGTTTTTCTGAAACCTACATCACACCAGACCGAATCTCACGATTGCTGAGTAATCATTGATTAATGGTCAATAATCACCACACAGATTTTAAAAGAAGTAAATTTTGAATAATGTATTAAGCATTTTTTAATTTGGGTTCGAACCCGAAATAGTCCAATTCCTTACTTAGTTACCAAAACGACTACAAATTTGTTTAAATGATTATTGTTTTATTTTTATCAGGAAGAAAATAGTTTTAAGATTCAAAACGTTTTTAGTTCATTCATTCAAAAATTTCTTTAAGTTTTTTATTTTTTATTATTTAATTAATCTTTTCACCTTACTAATCCGTCAACTACGGTTTTTTCTTTCCTTCGTCAATTTCTTCAACTTTGAAAAAAGTAATTTAAAAAGCATTTAAACCAATTAAAATTAGGTTAAATGGAATACGTTTTCCGAAATTTTTGGTCTCTAGGTTTGTAGTCTAGAATCGGCATAATAAATTTTTCTACATGGGGCAATCCCAACTCGACACGATAGAATGGCACAATTGCGCGAAAATGATGACCTGAAGATGATCTCGATAAAGTTCGAAACGTTGGTGCGAAAAAGAAAACGCTTTTCTGAAACCGACATCACACCGGACCGCATCTAACGATTTCTGAATAATTATTGACTAACGGTCACTAATCACTATACACCGTCGTTAATAAAAAGTGTTTTTATATGAAGCCACTATTTTCTTACGAATGGAATAAAACGGTGTATTGAAATGATTAGTTTTTGGCATACGTGATCGAAGACACCGTAGCGTAAATGGTAGAAAAGCGGCGTATTTAGCCGAAAGTCATGAGTTCGAATCCCACAACCCCCAATTTGATCCCTTCCTACATTTAGGTCCTTAGGTGCAGGAGAAATGTCG
This sequence comes from Cimex hemipterus, assembly GCA_039619505.1. NCBI lineage: Eukaryota > Metazoa > Arthropoda > Insecta > Hemiptera > Cimicidae > Cimex > Cimex hemipterus. The sequence goes on along the minus strand of CM077111.1, from coordinate 14,335,457 downwards.
ATAATTTATAATTGTTGACTTCAACTTGTGTTAAATTGTAAGATGCCAGAAGTTAATAAAAAAGGAAAATTGATCAAATATTTCATTCAAAATGCTCTCAAAAAGTATAAATGAATGACACGACCGGACTCACGACAATGAAAGGAATGTAATAGGATAGGGGATGTAGTTATTATGAGAGTATAAGGACAAGTCAGAAATTGACAAAAGAAAAGTATTGGTCTGATTTAATCAACGCGAATTTAACAATAAAAATGCGTTTGAACAAAAACAGCCGTTAAATGCATGGCAGCCATGTTGGTTACGTACGCCCTAGCGGATAGCAATATGACTACATTTTTGACTTAACCTCTAACATCTAACATTGGCCCTGTTAGGCCGAGCAATGTTAATTAGCCGATACTTACAACTCTATCTCATCATTTTTCTCGATTTGACAGGACCTAACAAGGTTAGATTACAAAGATCGTGAATACCACTAATATCTTCATGTTAGACTGTTGTTTTTTCAGCTTGTCACGGTTTTGTCCGATCATTTTTTTATAAAAATTGTAAAAAGTGCATACACAGCTAAAATAGGGTAGTACGATATGAATGATATGATGACTTTATAGGATATGGGATGTATCTATCATGAATGAGAGTGGAAGGACAGGTTGGAAATTAACAAAAGAAATGTATCGGTCTGATTTAATTAATGAGTATTTAAAAATAAAAATACGTTATAAAAAAAACTGCAAAACAGCTGTTAAATTTATAGCTGCCATTGGCTAATTACGCCCTAACGGACAGTGATGTGACTAACATTTAACATTGGCTCTGGCCTGTTAGATGGAGCAATGTTAGCTAACTGATTCTTCCAAGCCCTCAAAATCATTTTTGTCGATCTAAGTCTTAACAGGAATAAACAGGGTGAACACAAAGATCGTGAAAAATCCCTATAGCCCTATTGGAGAAGCCAGGTTTACTTGGATGTGATGGGTGTTTTAAACTGATATTCAATTGATTTAGGTGTTGCTGGTTCTAAAAATTTCATCAATAAAAGCGCCCCTAAGTATTTCATGACGTCATACTGAACGTACGTTTAAACAAAAAACAGCTGTTAAATTCATAGCTGCCATGTTGGTTACCTCCGCCCTAGCGGAGAGCAATGTGACTACATTTCCGACCTAACCTCTAACATCGGCTCACTCTGTTATGTTTATCTATATAAGACCTATTGCTTGATCTAGTACCAATCTTAACTATTAAACCGTATAATAATTTAGTTCTCTCGAGTGTGAGTTGACCGATTGTCTGGTTGTATGGTTACAGGTGGAAGCTAAAGAGTGGAATAATTAAAAGGGTTTTGTTCATATGTTACAATTTTTGATTTGCATTTGTATATACGTTTCGGAAATATATTTTATATTTTCAGTAAATTTGGTTTCAACATCCTTTCCTTTGAATTTATTGTTCCACTTCCGATTCCTTTCCTATTCTTGAGTTTTCGAAGTATCGTACCCTTATTTGCTGTGTCGTCGAAAGACCAACGTCACATTAGTTACAATTCACTAATTTCGTGGTCCGCTTGACCGATTTATGTTACAATTAATTACGGTTTTTAGTTGAGATAAAAAAGTCAATGGCACGAGAGGCATTCGACCCCACGATCTTCGAGATGCTCTACCACTTGAGCTCAATCCACTCGGACAAAAGCTTCCTATCTCAACCGCACCTTTTGAATTTTCCCTCCTTGTTGCTGTTGCTCCTGAAAGGAAAGCTCAACATTCGCTCGCCGCCAGTAATTCGCATAGACGGTGAGACTATCAAGAGCCCGGAATCCCTGACGTAACTCAGATTATCTATGACACCAGGACTTAAATTCGGTGTCAACGCGACAGCCATTAAGAACAGAGTGCCCTCTAGAATCGCGGCAATCCGCTCTCTGAGCGGAGCTTCATGGGGGCATCGTACAAAACACGGCAAGTGTGTTACACGACACTGTGCGAGTCCGTGATGCTATACGCGACTCCTGCGTGGATCCGCGATTTACGCGCAGCGGACTGGGCAGTGCTGGAGCGCGTTCAACGTACAGCCCTCCTCGCCGTCACGCAGTGCTACAGGACGGTATCCACGGCGGCTCTACAGGTCGTCGCTGGTAGGCCTCCAATTGACTTGAAGGCCAAGGCGCTCTGCGCCAAACGGGATATCAAAGACGGGAGGACGCATTCGATCTTGTCGCGACCGAAGAAGAAGCGGAAGAGTGGATGATAGGTGAATGGCAAGAAAGATGGGATAGATCCAGCAAAGGTCGCCATACCCATCTGCTCTTCCCAGTTATAAAGGACAGACTAAGACTAAAACACTTCCAAACAGATCATTATATGTCCCAGCTATTGGCAGGTCATGGAGATTTCGCCGCGAAGCTCCATTCCTTCAATCTAAAGGCGAGCCCTCTATGCGATTGTGGAGACGGTGGGCCACGTGGCAGTGTGCTGTCCTCGGTACACTGTAGCGCGTTGTTCAATGGCTCTTTGAAAACAACGCACAAACATCTAACATGGAGGTGCTGAAACAAGCAATAAGTACGCCAGCAGGGTTAAAGACGACTCGAGGCCCATCCCGGACGCAGTTTTACTATGACGAAGAGCTCGTTAAGTGGAGTAGAGATGCGACTGAGAAATACAAAGGAAAAGAGAGAAAAGTAAAAAGCATAGCTTCCGTCTATAAACGAAAAAGCTATTAGCAGAACAAGCCATGAAGCTGCAAGGAGCCAAATATGGCTTAGGGGCGGCACTGAAGGCACAGACGAGTTTTTTTAAAATTCCCATTAGTTACAATAAGAATTGAATATTTTTATTTGGAAAAGAAATTTTTTTATATTCTTCTTTATGACTGAACTTAATACATGAAATTTAAAAAAAAATCGTTTTCCAAACGTACGACTAGCAATGTCATATGTGTTTGTATAAAAGTAATGGCCTTTTTCCACAGCATCGTTGATGACTACCTGATCGCATGTAGCGCATTTCAGAAACAAAATTATAATTGACAAGCTTAACATTCATGACATACTGGCCGACACTTTTCTTCGCCGGTATTTTATCTGCAGTAATCTAATCAATGATAAAGAAAAATAATTAAATATTATTAATGGTTTTTTTTTTCGAAAATCTGTATGTTCAATTGGATGTTCATTAAGATAATAAAGATTTAATAGTTTATCTTCAAATGTTTACAATACACTTGAAGTTTTTGTAATAAGGAATAAGAGGGCATGTGTAGCTGCAAGGTTAAGGGTTGACGCGGCTCTACTCAACGATAAGTAAAGGGGCCCGGGTTCTAATCCATCTGCCCTGAATTCGAACTCGACGTACTTACAAATGGGCTTTATCCCAAAACCTCGAATGCTGCGGACCAACATAAAAACGTTAAAAATGAAAAGAATTTCCCAAATCTATAAACGTCATATAACAGTATTTACTGTCTTCCCGTGACGTTCAACTATATTTTGGATAATACACTCTACCCCGTCTTATATTTATTTTAATCTTTGGTTATAAATATACAGTCATCTGTAACTAAACAATAATCAAATTAAAAGTTTAACCGATATAATTTCAAAATTTTGTTCAAAGCATTTAGTCGAAAATATGATATTTGTAGCTAGTACAATAAACTAAAGAAAATTTCCGATCTAATCTTTGACAAGTTTAGTATTCCAATGAGAACTGTAAAAATATAAGAAGTTTGGTAAATATATTTTTATCCCTTTACAAAGCCCAACGTAGCTTTCTGGAAAATGGAGATCGTTGTATTTTCTTTTTATAAGCTAGACATTTTTTGTATGTATGAATTCATATTGCCCATGCTTCTTTTTTTATATAGAGCGTGACTGGCAAGCGCCTAGGACCGCCAAGTCGAGGCTCCAACCCACGGTCATGCTCGACCCACAACTATTTTTTTCCGGTTATACGTCAAAGTTGCGTTCCTTTAAGGTAAATCCGATCGAATATGTGATTCCTGCCTGCGGAAAAGAGGGTCTCCAGACAAAACGGCCTTGTTAGTCCATCCCTCAATGAACTTAGGTCGGTTTCCATCGTATCCTGGGCATTCCATCACCGTGGGTTAAATTTTCCCAGAGAATCACACGGTACACAATTCGGGTTTCCCTACGTCACATTCTGCGATTATGAAAACTCGAAAGGTGAGTTGAAATGGACACCAAAGTTCAGGAGGTGTTTCTACTTACAATATGCAACAAATCCTATAAACCCCCTGTCCAAATCTCAACGGTCAACAGGTAATTTCAGTTTTTGGGTCCTCATAAATTTTCTGCCTTACATCCACCAATTTTCTTATAAACTTCAGATGCCACCTGAAATAAAGTTAGGTTTTAGAAAAACATTTTCTTTATCGTGCCAACGTTTCGACCTTCATTGAGATCATCTTCAGTCATAAACATTGTTTAAATTCAACAAATACATATGGAAAAAAACGAATTTATATAATACAAAAAAAATGAATCAAAGTATTTTTACTAAAACACTTTGAGTGAGTAGAAATAGTATATAATATAAAAATAATACAAAATAAATTTTATTTTATTAAAAATTATAGAAATAATTTTTTTTTCATTGTATAAATTCATTTTTGCCCACATTCTACATGTATTTGTTAAATTTTAACGATGTTTGTAAATCCCTGGCCCTGAAGATGATCTCAATGAAGCTCGGAACGTGGCACGATAAAGATGTTTTTCTAAACCCTACGGCACACCAGACCGCACCTCACGATCTCACAATAATAATGATAAATTCATTTTTTCAACATAAAATTTTCTAATTTTGTATAAATTTATTTTTATGTCTAAAATTTTCAAACATTGTATAAATTCAATTTTTTTAATCTAGAATCTCCTGGCACCGGACAAATTCAATTTTTTTTAATCTAGAATTTCCTGACACCGGACAAATTCAATTTTTTTTCCAGAATTTCCTGGCACCGGACAAATTCATTTTTTCTCTTTCTACGTGTATTTCTAAAATTTAGACAATGTTTATAAACCCAAGGCTCTGAAGATGATCCCAATAAAGATCGAAACGTTGGCACGATAAAGAAAATGTTTTTCTAAAGCCTGCATCAGCGCACTTTCAACACGACACGCAAGACTGGCACAATTACACTGAAGGCAAACACTGAGCCCTGAAGATGATCTCAATAAAGGTCGAAACGTTGGCACGATACAGAAAACGTTTTTCTACAGCCTACGTTACACCAGACCGCATCTCATGTCCAGTATGTTTTTGCTGATTTTTAACGTTTTCTTTCTGTTTTTATTTTTTTTTTTATTGTTTAACTTTTTCCAATATAAATCTTGTCACTAGTACACTTTAATGGGCGAAGAAAATGACCTCGTTCCATCCTATTTATTTTGTCTTGTACTGTCCGCATGAAAAGTTCCTGTTTTTAGTTCAAGAAATTAACCTAAATCTAAAAAATTAGTTTACTTTTCTGAATAAAAGAATACTTTTGATGTATTGCGCAACTTTTTAGCAATTATTTTTACAAGTAGGTAATTCGAGTGACAGCGGAAAGTGTTCTGATGAAGTATCTAATAATTAATTTGCTTTTTTGTATGCAATTGTATTTTTAAAAAAAATTACTTTATAATATGTTCATCAGTGTGATCAAAAACCACTTCTGTAATCTTGTTTTGTAATTCATATCGTGAAGGAAAAAAATTGACCTTAAATTGTTCTACTATATAAACGACGTGTGTTTCGGGTATGTATGGCGGAGAAGGTAGGACCGAAAAAAACAGGACATGGTGAATAAACTCCTTCACGAAGTCACCGGTGGACTGCAGCCGAACATAACTCTAAGCAAGATTTCGTAACGACCGTTGCGATGACACTTAATATGCCAGGTACGTTGGAAGCAGAGGGAGGCCGGTTGAGGATATGACCAGTCTTACAAGAACTGGCCCTGTTGAACTGAAAAAAGCCAAGGAGTCCGTTTCCGTCTATCTGACCGATTTTGAAATTCGGCTTCGACAAGGTCTACAGTCAATGCTGCACTATTACGTTTAGTACCTTTGAGGTCAGCGTCGGAGAGAACAGTTTCTACGTGCATTTCACTGTCAGGAAAGACGAATCAGGCTGTAAAGCCACAATGGACAGTGTCGATGTGACCAGTTTTCAACGATTCGAGACCGTTGCTTCTGTGAAAGGACGGGGACTAGCTCCTGTTCTTCATTTTAATGTCGCTGTTACATTTCTTGAAAAGCAGTACAAAGGAATTGGTAAATATCTATCGGGCTATCTCAAAAATTCATTCGACGAAGTTTTAAAAAATAATAAAATGTGTAAACTGATATAAAACAAAAGTTAAATATGTGCTGTTGTCATATTTTTTATAATTAATTATAACAAAATTATATAAAAATATATTATTATGTCAAACTAAATATTACAGAAGTACAATTTAGTAATGATAAATTCCAGTTTTCATTTTTTTAATAGTGATTTTGTGAAAATACATAAGAAACGAAACATAAATAATTGTAAATCCAGAAATGATCAAATTTAAAAGTAAATTATACGCTTATAATATTCACATTATTTATGAGAGTTTTTTAGTAAAAATAACTTATTATATAATAATTTTTTACTTCTTAAAATTGAGGTCTACTGAAAAACGAAAAATAAAAAACCGTATACATTCTAAATACATAAATCTTACCGTTACATCATTACATATCAATGATGATATCCTATATATGGAAATAAATATGTTCTTAACGACAATAACGTGAATCATGTTGCCATATATAAAATAAAAATAATTAAATTGAATAGTGATTCAAATTATCTTATAACGACCCAATTTGATCCCTTCCTAAGGAGATCCGTTTAAGGACTCGACAAATATTATTCACCGTTTTCGTGGCCCGCTCGACCAATTAATATATGACGATTGATTACGGTTTTAGTTGAGATGAAAAAAAGTTAATGTCACGAACGGGATTCGAACCCATGACCTTCGGCTTGATACGCCGCTGCTCTACCACCTGAGCAATCGTGACCTCGATCCGCTCGGACATCAACTCCCCGATCGAGGTCACGGTAGCTCAGGTGTTAGAGCAGCGGCGTATCAAGCCGAAGGTCGTGGGTTCGAATCCCGTTCGTGACATTGACGTTTTTCTCAACTGAACACCTTAATTAATTGAATTTCTATGGAAAAGTATTTTTATGCTGGAGTAATAATACAAATTTAAAAAATAAATAAATGGTCCGAATGAACTAATTGCGACGAATTTGATTTAACTGAGTACAGAATAATACGATTTCATTAACGAAAATTTCTAACAAATTATACAATTAGATTCTCTAAGTTTAAGGGGTGCTTCAGACTTGTGGTCGGTTCAAAGACCAACAGTGCCAACGTTCTCTACTGATTTATTCAAGTATTTGGAATTAAAGAAACGGCGACATTCTGAAACAAATTGACTCGAATCTTGGTTTACCATTTCCTGTCATTACCAAAGAGAGTAATTAAAGTCCACTCAAATTGGCAAAGCTTTTTCCCTTAAGGGGGTTAATTACGATCAGGATAGGAGGAGCCTTCAGATTGTTTTTGGAAGTTTTTCAAAAAGGCCCCCTTGATTACCGATGCATCGGAAGGGCTCCTCTTTTTTCCTGCCAATTACCGTCCGTCCCTTCCGAAAGGAGGTTAAAAAGACCGAGACGGCCCTTAATTGATACAAGAATTAGCGGGTGCTCCAACAGAAAAGAGACTTTGCCTCAATTAGAAAACTCGAGGGCCATTGGATTTAACTCCTTTTGAGAAGGGAAAACCCCACCTTTTCTTTTTCTCCCCAAATGACTCCTTCTCAACTACTTAATCCGAGAGAATGATGACACTGCTTTGTCCTAAACAATGAACCCCGCTCCACCAAACGATCTTTGTCTATCCACTTGGAAAAGGCGCAATAGACGTACCTGCCTTCGATTGAATAAAATTAACCTTTCGTTATTTCGCAGGGAGTAACCTTATTATCAAACCGAAAAAGTTTCTGGAGTATAAACCGAAAATATTAACAAATATCGCTTTCAGAAAAATTTATGCACTTTACATAAATAAAAATTAAACCAGGAAGCTACTAAGTTAGCCAAGATAGGACGAAATAGCTACTCCTTTTCACGCAAGTTTTCAAATTATAAAAATTAAACCGAAACCGTCGAAATTTTGGAATTTATAGCCATAAGTCAAAAATGATCTAATCAGTTATCGTCCATCTTTGTCTGTCTTGGATAATGTAGCCACCGCCGGGATAATGTATGAAGATGGTAATGTAAATATATTTACGCTCCAAGACCATAGAATAAGTTGTTGAGTTAAGGGGTCCATACACACTCAATATTATTGCACAATGTGGTTTGCACAATATTTTGACGGAGGCTCTACACTGCTCAATATTATTGCGCAATATTTTGATTTCTGTAATAAATTGTATCGTATGCAGGCAATATTGATGGTTTTGCAATATATTGCACAATCGCAAGCACAGACGTACAACCTGAAAATATATTGTGCAATTAGTTCCAACTAGAATTTCATGTAGTGAAGTCATGTTGAGTGATAATGATTTGTGTTGTGTAATTATCGCTGTGGGTGCTAGTGCGAAAAAGAAGAAGAGCTCGGAAAAAGACAGAAAATGGACCAAACAGTGGCTCATTGATCGCACGATTAGTATAATCTTTATACTTCACATCCCACAGAGCTGGAAGGCCACGATAAACGTCAATGAATTCGAAAATGAATTGCCTATGAGCTTGCTTAACATCCATGACGACGCCTACTCTACCACGTATTGATACTGACTGATGGGATATTGCGCAATATTGCCTACAGACGGCACAAAGTATAACAATATTGCCTTTTCCCGTTTGCACAATATATTTTCAAGGATTTGAATTTAGCATAATATATTGCACAACCTTTCAATTTCGACCTCACACGATCAACTATATTGCACAAACCTAAATATTGCGCAATAATATTGAGCGTGTATGGGCTTTAGGGGTTTAAACATGATTTTTTTTAAATGATAAGGGGCATCGGGGGCTGCAACGGTTTAGGCGTTGACACTGCACTCGTCACTGTAAGGTGAAGGTCCAGGGTTCGAATTCAGCGGCCCTGCATTCGGACCCGACATACTTACAAATGGGCTTTTTTTTTTAAAGCACCGGCACCTCCTGGGTTCGATATAAAAATTGAAATATGGCACAATAAAAGCATAATACATTTAAAACAAATTGCTTTTAAAATGCACAAAAATATTTTTAATAGTATCTTTACACCCAATTTGGAAGAATGCTTGGACACATATCTAATCTTTTTCGACCTGGTTTTAAGAAAAAATTGAAATCAATGAACCTTCTTATGAAAAGTTTATATCATTAGACTAAGGCCTACATTTTCAAAATTGAAACTTTGAGGATAATTCATGAAATATAGATAAATAATAATTGTTAGGAGAAACCCGAGAGGAATTTGTTTTATTTTACCGCAAGGTTAAACGATGTTTTATAACATAAAATTCACTCCCGAGGAAAGTTTGCATAATGTCTGTTCGGACCGAAAACACCCTCTTGAGTTCCGGTAAGCCGAAAAAACCCATAACTCCATTTGGATAAGTTAAAGCGGGGGCATAAAGAGATTTATAAAGAAGGGAAGAAGGGCGAGCATTAGGGAGTGAGAGAAGGCAATATGTTATGTGTATCTGGGAGAGAGGGATTCGGCTTTCCGAGACCTTATCCGTGGCACCTTTCAACCGGTTAAATCTAGCGTAGGGCCTACCGTGTAATTTGTGTAATGCATATCTAATCCGAGCCTCCCTTTTTGATTGATTTGTGCAGGTCCATCCATCAGCCCTCCAACAATGCCTCGGGTTAAGAATACACAACGGAGGGAGGAGCGGTTCAAGTGACAACCGCACTACACTCTATATTTCAGCTCTCAAAAGCCCCTTCCGCAACGAAAAATCCTTTCTTATTCACTCTTGTTTCAAAGGGGAACTTTCTTCCCAAAGTCGTTAAAAATCTTTCATAACAGGAGTTTCAGTACTGTGACAACTGTTTGTGTCCTATTTTCATCCAAAACGATTACAAGAAAAAACATCTGCTAAATCCACTTTCATTACATTAATAACGTTTGCCAAACCCAAAGTTAAAAATAGACATTATTTAAATAAAAATGCATACCATATACTGAATAAAATATTGTTTTTGAGAATTATTAACAACCAAACTGATAGTTAAATCCTAATTTTTTAAATCCCAGAAGTGAGAAAAAACGACCTGTGTAGTGGTTCAATATGGTCAACTAATGACTGATGACAAATAACAAAAAAAAGACCTGTGAAGTGGTTTCAAACTGAAAGAAAAAGTTCTGACCTTAAAAACCCATTCCACATAATCAACAAAACAATTGGCAAACAATATGAAAAAAAGAGACGTTATTTAAATAAAAATCGAAATCACAGGGCACGTATTGAAAAAAAATCAATGTTTATGAGTTTTGTGAATAACTAAATTGGTAATTAGATCGTAATGTTTTAAATTACAGAAGTGAGAACAAAAACCACCTGTGAA
>CM077111.1:14291789-14319817 GCA_039619505.1 Cimex hemipterus | reverse complement strand
ACTATTCTATATAACAAAAAAACGTATGTCAATATGGTCAACTAATGACTAATTACAAATGACAAAAAAAGACCTGTGAAGTGGTTTCAAACTGAAGGAAAAAGTTCTGCCCTTAAAAATTATTCTATATAACAAAAAAACTTATGTCAATATGGACAACTAATGACTAATGACAAATGACAAAAAAAGACCTGTGAAGTGGTTTCAAACTGAAGGAAAAAGTTCTGCCCTTAAAAATTATTCTATATAACAAAAAAACTTATGTCAATATGGACAACTAATGACTAATGACAAATGACAAAAAAAGGCCTGTGAAGTGGTTTCAAACTGAAAGAAAAAGTTCTGCCCTTAAAAACCCATTCCACATAATCAACAAAACAATTGGCAAAAAATATGAGAAAAAGAGACGTTATTTAAATAAAAATCGAGACCAGAGTGCATATATTGAAAAGAATTAATATTTTTAACTTTTGTGAATAGCTAAATTGAAAGTTAAATGCAAATAGAATACAATTAAATACAAATACAAAAACATCTGTCCAGTAGTTCAAAAGAAAATATTTTGGCCTTAAAAGCCTACCCTAGAACAATACAGCTTTTGGATAAACAAACGTTTCTCATAAAATAGGCCATTTCGTCCAATAGGGCTTATCAGTCTACATAACCATAAAATGTCATTTTTTAAAACGGCCAATTAATTAACTATATTTGTACCAAATATTTTCAAAATCCTGGTTTGATTTTCCCATTGCGCATGAAATGAAAACTGCAGTCGTAATATGGATATCTTCTTCGATGATAATAAATTCTCGTAACTAAAGTCGTTTTTCGCTCTTGACTTTTCGCATTCTGCGCCAGAAAATTGTTAATTTTTGACCAATTCAAACTCTAATTAATTATTTTCAGTGTAAAAAACCCTTTAAAATCGCGCGTAAAATATGTACCTTTTCCTTTAAAACTTCCAAGTTGCGCTGACTGATAATTTTATCCAGAAAACAACGCATGAATGTTTGTTTTTGTTTGTTTTGTTCTCGCCTTTACAGTCATTATCAAGTTAATTCAGCCAATCACACATCAAATCACGTTTTAGTACACATTTTATTTGAATAGATGTTTCACTATTTTAGTAATTATATGGCGAGAATTCAATTTCAATTTTTTTCGGCCATAGAATTACCATTATTATTCGGAGATCGTGAGGTGCGGTCTGGTATGACGTAGGTTTTAGAAAAACATTTTCTTTGTCGAGTCAACGTTTCGACCTTCATTGAGATCATCTTCAGGGCATGGGATTTACAACCATTGTTAAAATTTAATGTAGTATGTGGAAAAAACTGGATTTATACAATGCAAAAAATTATTTTTATTATTTTTAATATAAATATTATTTTATATATATTATTTTTATATTATATACTATTTCTACTCACACAGGTGTTTGAGTGAAAATACTTTCTTTGAATTCAATTTTTTTTGCATTGTAATTAATTTACCTTTTTTCCACAACCAACATGAATGTGTTAAATTTAAACTATTTTTATAAATCCCAGGCCCTGATGATGATCTCAACAAAGATCGAAACGTTGACACAATAAAGAAAATGTTTTTTTAAAACCTACATCACACCAGACTGCATCTCACGATCTCGGAATTTTCATCGACTAACGGTCACTGATCACCACACATCATCACTACTAGAGAAATAGATCATTTTTTTTCTTTTTTTATGAGAGTTCGCAAAAGCCAAGGTTATATCAACCCTCGGGGTTCCGGTGTTTTTGAAAAAAAAAAATTTGTAAGTATGACGGGTTCTGAACGCACGGCCGCTGGATTCGAACCCGGGACCTTTACCTTAGTGATGAGCGCCCAGTCAACGCCTAAACTGTTGCGCCCACCGGCGCCCTCTACTTTTAGGGTATTATAAATCATTATATTTGTATTTCTGTCTAGGAAAGGCAAATATTATACAGGGTAGTATTAATTGATTGCAGTTAAATAAAACATTGTAAAATTCAATCAATAAAATAGCATGCCATCTGCCGAGGTTTTTTTTCTATTTTTCAACTTTGAGCAACAAAACGGAATCTTTAATTGTAATTTTCTTTCTAAATTAAATCCCAAAAATTAAACAGCGGTAGTAACCGGTAGGGAGATTTCCCAACCTCCTCAGTTGGTAGAAAATTGAACAGTCCCTTGCGGGAAAAGGGAAATTTGTTTCTGGCAAAGAGAGGATGATCGCGGGGCCGTTTAAATATCCTTGGTACACCTTGACTGATGAGCGGTCATGTGCATACAGGATTATTCGATCATTAGATGGAGTGTAATCTCAATCTCCGCTACGTATATCGCACACAAAAGAGGACTAAGGATCCCTCCCTGAGATAGACCTTTAAATGATTTCCTCGGGCGTATAATATTACGGTTCAAATGGATATCAATTTCATGTATATTATTTTATACATTAGCAAATATTTGATCTTGTGGATCACAATTTAATCGAAATCATCTAGTAATTCTGAATTGGGTTTGGAATCCTACGAGCTATTCCGAGCTCGCAGAAGGAACTCCAGGAATATTATTCCTTCAACGTACCCTAACGAATTTGTATTAGATCGGTCTCGGTCGAAAATACATTCATCTAATTTATCCCGACTGAAAGCTAAGGCCGAAATCTGTTCTGTCGCTTTGTACTTTCTGAATTAAAAAAAAAAAAGAATCTCCATGGGATATTCATTGAAATTCTGCGAACACGGGCCGACTTCGATTCAAAGTCTGCGAACGTAATGGATTTCAGGCTTTATGTACTAATCAGTCTTAATTAACTCGGGCTATGATTTATTCAGAGGGAACATTTTCTTTTTCCACAACCGGAATTAAGCATAATTGACTTTTGAATTAAACATGCATGATCAACGGTTCCTGAGGATGTCTCTGGTAACGAGGACAAAACCACGATACAGATTAAATATGCCCGGGCGATGGTTTCCTGTTTCAAAATGGAATAATATTTTAAAACCGAGGAAGCGTTAATGTTTGCATATAAAGCAATGATAGGATGAAGTTGATCATGAATATTTCAGAAATATCAACCAAGACTGTGAAATTGATCAAATACCCACATCCAACCTTGCTGTTGAAAAATCATTTAAAAAAACTACGTATCAACTTCTGCAAAAAATCTCATCTTTCGTTAAATATTCCACAATCCAATTTCTAAATTTACCAGAGAGCGCGCAAAAGAAATCAAAGTTTAACATCACGGTACCTCCTTCGGAATGTAATGCCGGGGCATATATCACAGCGGCTTACAGGCCTGCTTACAGTCGGACTTACAAATTACAAGTGGGCGAACAAGGCAGTAACTCATGACCTCCCTGACTTCGTTTACATGCAAATTCTTAATTAACTTCCGAGGACGACCCTCGGGATTAATTGAAGGATGTCTCAAATCGGCAAAAAGACCTTGATTAAAACTCTGAAAAGGGAGACGTTCCGGGTGGTATTAATTAAAATCGACTAATCCTTTAAATTGTTTCTCAGTAGGAGACATGGTGAAACCACCGGGCTTTTCAGATAAATTGTTTTATTTCTTTGAAAATAGTCTATTAAGAATGTGTTTATAACGCCTCAAATCAGGTGAAATATAACTTTACTACTCTTCCTTAAACATCTGTACCCGGTCTCTGAAGGCTGCCAGACCATCCCTTAAATTCGGCTTCAGGGGATGTCACTCTACGATTCAATATAGCCACATGGTGGTAGACCTGATTGCATCCTTCTTTGAGAAAATCAATATCATCTGCTTACAGGATTATTCGATCATTGCAACGACCATGATCAAAATCTCCGCTACATATATCGCAAACAAAAGGGTACTAAGGATCCCTCCCTGAGGTAGACCTGTAATGATCTCCTCGGGCTTATAATTTTACCATACAAAAGAATGTTATCAATTTTACATACATGGTTTATATACATTAGCAACATGTTGGTAGACCTGATTGCATCCTTCTTTGAGCTTGATAGATAGTAGATGTGAGCTAGTAGCTAGATCTAGAGTGATTTCGAGTGGTGGCACGGGGGGTTGAAACTTAACCACATCCTTCCATTCAAGTGAACTATATTGGATAAAATCAATATCATCTGCATACAGGATTATTCGATCATTGCAACGACAATGATCAAAATCTCCGCTACATATATCGCAAACAAAAGGGTACTAAGGATCCCTCCCTGAGGTAGACCTGTAATGATCTCCTCGGGCTTATAATTTTACCATACAAAAGAATGTTATCAATTTTACATACATGGTTTATATACATTAGCAACATGTTGGTAGACCTGGTTGCATCCTTCTTTGAGCTTGATAGATAGTAGATGTGATCTAGTAGCGAGATATAGAGAGATTTCGCGTGGAGGCACCAGGGGTTGAAACTCCAAACTTCCGTTCAAGTAAATTATGTTGGATAAAATCAATATAGACAAATTTGAATCTTTTCTCCCCAGACTACCATGCCAAAGCGGGTGTTCTGCAAGGCGTCATCCTAGGTCTTTTTCTCTCTTCATTATACATTCTTATCAATCCCGATTCAGTCTTTCTCATATATGCTGAAGATTCAGATTCACTGTTACGGTGCTTGGAAATGTTGGGACTTTGAGACTATGAGATAGGTATAGAAAAGTTCAATTAGCAAAAATAATCTGAAGAAAAATGGTGACAATAGTTTAGACGGATTAGAGCTGTGAAAAAGGCTCAGTAGCCATAAATGTACAATGTAGAGTTATAAAAAAAATTATATAAGGCACGGGGCCAGACGTGATCAATCCTGGAATCAAATAATCAGAGCCCATGGAAAAATGCACCAGTATCTTCCAAGCAATTGAGAGATGTATTTGGTTCAACTTGAACAAAGGGGGTACAAAAACAAGAAAATAGCTTTAATTTCAGGCCGAGCAGTCATCAAAGCACATAGGTCAAGCATCATTAATTCAAAGATGGTGTTGAATTTCTACACAAGGTGCTGCTGCTGCAACCCGGAGTCCTTAGCAGTACTTTAGAATAAAGAAAATGGGGGAAAATGGAATGCACCTTTTAGCAAATTTTGAAAGGAAAGAACGACAGAATGTATTAAATTAAGCAGGGAAAAACTTCGAATATTGACGGGATTCTCGACAAGCCACTACAGACTTAACCGTTGTGAGCTTTAAGTACAAAATGGCTGTAATAACTCTCAAAGGGCGTAATATATTGCACACCATTATTTCATCTTACCTTTCAATCTTCTTATTTTACATTTTAGTAGGTTTCTCGGACAGCTTGACTAAATAAATTATTTTCAATTAATTAAGGTTTTGGTTCAGAAACAATATCAGTGTCATAAGGGGGATTCGAACCCACGACCTTCGGCTTGACGCCGCTGCTCTACTGCTTGAGCTAAAGTGACCCCGATCCATTCGGACACTAACTTCTATCCTCAACCACACTTTTTCGAACGTGCATAAATTAAATTATTATTTTACATTGTGCACTTTTTACAGAATCGCTGCTGTTTGTTTGGGAGTTTTCTTTCAACCAAAAATGGAAAGATGGCAGCAACTTAATTACGAGTTAATCAGCCCACAGATCTGTAGAAGTCTCGTTATATATTCTATTGTTACTTTGTAGTTTCATGTGTTTTGTGCTGATTAACCATTTTATTTTTTTTAAATCGACCATAGATCTTTAAAAAAATTAAAAAAGGAATATCCTTGGCTTGTCCCCGACTTCATACATTATTAATTAAATATACTTGGCTAATTTGTTAACAATCTAGTTGGGAAAGTAAATTATTTTGCATTGCACAGTTAGGAAAAATAAGATAAAATTTTGCGAAATTATCATGTTATCTTTTGGAAAGAGAGTGTTGGGGTATAAGTTCGGGAGGATATCTTCCTTTAACCAGGCAAGCTCTGGAGTAGGGCTTGAAAACAATGAAATCCGAGGAGGAAAAAAAATGGGGGGTCTAGGGCAGTTTTCGTAAACTGGAGTAAAGGTGTTCCCTCTTGTATTTCACGTTTATGCCTTCCACCCTCCACCCACGGGGACGAGGCAGGGCTTTCGTGTAGAGTTACAATCGTCCCTTACGTCCCTCTGCCCCGGTGTGAAACTTACTTTTTGCCCTTTTTAACTAAACCTCGCATACATTCACGTGATTTGTACACCACGGGCTTGAAGTTATTGTTCCGCTTTAGAGCGTTAATGCGTGTACCTCGAGGCCCTGTATAATATCGGCGTTAAGATAAACTTTCTTGAATTTTATATCAACGGAAAGCGGAGCGAATTAACAAATCCGTGATTTTTTTTCTTTGCATACAAGGTGATATGCATTCATTCTCTTGGAGCGGCAGTTTTGGGTGAAAAGCAATGTTCAGATGATTTTTTTTTAACTTTAACTAACAAATTAGCCGTTTAGAGTACCGACTACGGGAAATTATGCAATTTTTTTCAATTCTTTAATAAATTCCTTTTTTTTCTTTTTTTTAATAAGGGTTCGCTACAGCAAAGGCCATACCACATCGATCTGTCGAAAATTTTATTTCCACCTTATTTTTTACATTTGTAATGACCTAACATTAAAAATTTTAGAGTATTGTATGTTGTTAACATATTGTAAATCGTTGGCTAATACGATTAACATAAGGCCATGAATTAGCATTCCTTAAGGAACGTGAATTATACAACAAAAATATTTTGTAAAAGAAGGCATATTTTACTTTAAAATCACTTTTAAACGTTCAATTTGGATCAAATTAAAAGGAGTTACTTGAGGAGATAATCGATGTACCTAAGAAGGGTAAAAATAATTTATTCTTTTTTGGCAAGAAAGAAAGTTGACACATGATTATGTGCACCCCCCTTGATATGGAATTTTTAGAAAATCTAAACACTTTTTTTTGGAAAACTACAAAAATTGATGGTAACTTTGAAACCACCACAGATCTATCGAAAACTTTGCAGAGATTTAGAACCTTATATTCTAGCAATTATAATTTTTTCCTCTTTATTTTTTCACTTGTAATGACGAAATATTACTCAATTAGAATATTATACGTTGTTAACATATTGTAAATCGTTGGCTAGTATGATTAACATAAGGCCATGAATTAGCATTCCTTAAGGAACGTGAATTATACCACAAAAATATTTTGTAAAAGAAGGCATATTTTACTTTAAAATCACTTTAAAAACGTTCGATTTGGATAAAATTGAAAGGAGTTACTTGAGGAGATAATAAAATAATACCTAAGAAGGGTAATAAAATTTATTGTTTTTTGGCAAGAAAGAAAGTTGACACACGATTTTGTGCACCCCCCTTTGTATGGGATTTTTAGAAAATCTAAACACTTTTTTTTTGGAAAACTACAAAAATTGATGGTAACTTTGAAACCACCACAGATCTATCGAAAACTTTGCAGAGATTTAGAACCTTATATTCTAGCAATTATACTTTTTTCCTCTTTATTTTTTCACTTGTAATAATGAAATATTACTCAATTAGAATATTGTACGTTGTTAACATATTGTAAATCGTTGACTAATATGGTTAACATAAGGCCATGAATTACCTTTCCTTAAAGGAACGTGAATTATACCACAAAAATATTTTATAAAAGAAGGCATATTTTACTTTAAAATCACTTTCAAAACGTTCAATTTGGATAAAATTAAAAGGAGTTACTTGAGGAGATAATTGATGTACCTAAGAAGGGTAATAACATTTTTGTTGTTTGTTTTGTTTTTGCAAGAAAGAAAGTTGACACACGTTTTCGTGCACCTCCTTGGTTTAGATTTTTAACGTTCAATTTGGGTAAAATTAAAAGGAGCTACTTGAGGAGTTAATTGATGTACCTAAGAAGAGTAAAAATAATTTATTGTTTTTCGGTAAGAAAGGAAGGTAACACAGGTTTTTTTGCACCCCGTTGATATAGAATATTTGGAAAAATCTAAACACATTTTTTTTTTGAAAACCACAAAAATTGATGGTTTTTTCAAAAGAATGTTTTTGTGTTATAATTCACTTTTCTTTAAGCAAAACTAATTTATGGCCTTATGTTAATCATATTAGCCAACGATTTACAATATGTTAACATGTAATATTTTGTTATTACAAGTATAAAAGTATAAAAAATTAGGAGGGAACAAAATTAATTTTGCCAAATTTGCCAGAATATAAGATCCTAAATCTCATCAAAGTTGTCGATAGATGTTGTCGGTTTTTTTTTTTTTTTTTTTTTTTTTTAAATTAAGGGTAAAAAAATTAATTTTTTTTTTGCCAAGAAAGAAAGTTAACACACGATTTTGTGCACCCCCCTCGGTATAGAATTTTTGTAAAAATGTAAACACATTTTCGGTTTTCAAATCCTCTCCCCATTATTATTTTTTTGGGGTGGGGGCAATCACAAAAAAACTTCGAAACGACCACAGATCTATCGGAAACTTTGCAGAGATTTAGAACCTTATATTCTAGCAACTTCAATTTTGTTGTCTCCTTATTTCTTATATTTAAAAAAAAAAAAAAAAAATTAGTTTCGGAGGGTTCGCAACAGTCGAGGTCATACGAAAAACAAGTTAGTGCACTAGTACAAAAGTCCCCTAAGTAAGTACTTCGGGTTCGAATGCAGGGCCGCTGGATTCGAACTCGGAACCTTCGCCTTACCTTAACCGTTGGAGCCAGCGACGCCCCGAAGACCCAATTAAAACAATAAATTTACCAGTAGACTTTTTGATCGTTTTAAAGCATAACTTGACGTAAATTGACATTGATCGTACGCTATCCTTAATCTTGTTTCAAACTAATGTCTACATGAATATACCTTATAAATTTCTCATAATCGACGGTCTTTTGACAAGTGCAGAAAAGGTCGGAATTGCGTATCGAAAGCTGAGAACGGAGCCATAAATCTTCCCGGGGCTAGGATTGTGATTTATAACAGGTCGACTAATGAAATGCAATTAACCTAATTCTAGATGATTACCCGAAGAAGTGTCGTCGGGTCGAATCAGATAAGAAGAAGCTCAACGGTTTAATTGCCCGTTATTTATCGGCCGGTTGATTCGGTTTGCATCCATCACTGAAAACCTTTCTGCACAATTATTAACATTGGATTTAAATTTGCTTTGACTGAAACAACCAGGAACCGCGTATAATAAAAAAATATATTTAATATACCTTATTATACCTGAAAATGGAAAGTCAATATATATAATTCAAATAATATTATTTGATTGAAAAAACGCTCTCTACTGCTAGCTAATAGGCATAATTTTATCACCAACATTATATTTATTTTATCAATTTTGTACGGTTACAAGAAAACAGACGCAAAGTTGCAGTAATCTGCCCAACCCCAAATCGTCTAATCATTGATAACCTTGATAACAATTTTACAATGAATGAATTGTCAAATGCCAGAAAACAGTAAAACAAAAAACAATAAAAATGCTCTTGAAAAAAATATTTTTTAAACTAGGGTTCGTCACAGCGACCCTGCATTCGAACCCAGGATCTTTACCTTAAGGGGTCCATACACGCTTGATATTATTGCACAATAATTTTACTGAGGCCCTACACTGCTCAATATTATTGCACAATATTTTGATTTGTGCAATAAATTGTATCGTATGCAGGCAATATTGATGGTTGTGCAATATATTGCACAATCGCGAGCACAGACGTACAACCTTCAAGGCAATATATTGTGCAATTAGTTCCAACCAGAATTTCATGTAGTGAAGTCATGTTGAGTGACAGTGGTTTGTGTTGTGTGATTATCGCTGTGGGTGCCAGCGCGACAAAGAAGAAGAGCTCGCAAAAAGGCAGAAAATATACCAAACAGTGGCTAATTGATAGGGAAAAGTACACCCACGAAAAATTACTTAATGAACTGCGAGTGTCTGAACCGTATGACTTTCGATAAATTCATTGAATTCGAAAATGAATTTCCTAATGAATTTGAATTTAGCATAATATATTGCACAACCTTTCGATTACAGTTAATGTAATGTTAATGGCCATGTTAATAATGGCCGCCTAAACCGTAGCGGCCACCGAAGCCCCTGAGAACTTTTAAAATATACTTTTTCAATATTTAAGTGGTATTTATGAAGATAAAAAAGAGCCAAGCAGGTTTAAAGAACCCTTTATTTTTTATTAATTCAAAATTGTTCTCTCCAGACTATCAATTTGTATTCAATAATTTTTTACTGATTCTCGAAAGTTTAGCCACCTGGGCACAAAATGGGACATAAAAAGAATTTCAAGCAGGATTTAGAACTAACTATATCATAGAAAATAGCATTTTTTCATTGACAATTATTATCAAATTTAAGCTACTCAAAAAAAGAAAGAGGTATACTTTTTTTCTTTTTTTTTTAAATTTTAAAATCTTCATTTGATACCATTCTCTAAGCTTCATATTTTGGGATTTGTACGTTGATACAGAAGGGTAGGTTTAGTTTAAAGATATAAGTGAACAATTTGCTATAAAAGTGATGTAAAACAAGGATACTTTTTGAATCCCTTTCTATTCTCATTTGTATAAACAATCTAGATGACAGTGTAGAAATAGAACTGGAGAATTCGCTGTAAAAAGTGGTGTAAAACAAGGATGCTTTTTGAATTCATTTCTATTCTCCGTCAATCTAGATGAAAGTGTAGAAATAGAAGGTGGAAACCTGGGTTATTGATTTTGCCATTTGCCGAAGAACGATAAAAACTACAAAGAATGATTGACAATTTAAGCGGACAAGTGAATTTATGGAATTTAAAAGCTAATGTAAATTAATTAAGATTTTTTTAGTTGAGATAAAAAAGTCATTGTCACGAGCGGGATTCGAACCCACGACATTCGGCTTGATACGCAGCTGCTCTATCACTTGAGCTATCGTGACTAAGGTAAGTACGTCGTGTTTAAATGCATGCCGGCTGAATTCGAACCATGTACCTTTACCTTACAGGGATGGACGCCGTTGCCGTCTCAACGTTACCCATCTACACCCCTAAGATTCTACTACCAACTACAACCAAGCTTGTCGAAACAAGAAAAAAAAATCTTTTAGGGGTGAGATCTCGAGTGGATAAATAATCCCCAGATATTTAAATTGAACAGAGAATCGGGATAATTTAGCTTAATTTAGTGCTGAGGGTAGCGAGTGTAGGATTTCACGTAATTGTGCAATCTATTGTAAGAACCTTTCTGTTTATTTAAACAACATGTAAATTGTATAGAGGTGTAACTGCTATACAATATTGTCCTCATAAATGTATAACCAAAGATTTGTCTTTATATAATAATTTAAATACTGAAATGACATGGAAAAAATGATCTTCGATGAGGTCACAACAGAACAACAATTCTTTAAGTTTTTGCCGAGTTTTCTACCATCATTTGTTCATCATCTGGGCATATTTATTTTAGGAAAATATCGCATTTAGAACATGTTATATCGTACAGTTAGAACGTGTTATATCATTTCAAAGTGGAAAAAAAAACGTTAAAAAAACTAGTACTTAGTTAAAAGAAGAAAAACAATTGTTTTGTACGATATAACATGTTCGAAATGCGATATTTTCCTAAAATAAATACGCCCTGATGATGAAGATCGTCGAAGACTCGGCAAAAACTTAAAGAATTGTTGTTCTTTTGTGACCTCATCGAAGATCCTTTTTTTCCAAGTTTTTTCAACAGCAGGTCGATACATAATTTCATCTTTAAATACTGAATTGTAAATATGTTCAAACAAATAAACTAAATAAATGAAAAGTAATACAATTAATTAATGTAACTATTCTTTATTTAAATTGAATATACAATTTTCTTTCGGTTTTCTGCTTGAAAACCGGCTTAGTTTAGGTTTAAAACTGACCGGTAAGTGTCAGATGTTAGCGACCAGCCTATCTATCTATAAAACAAACAAGAAACTATCTAAAAAAAAAAAAAAAGAAGTTTTTTACGAATAGTACCATACTTGTATCGATAATTATAATGTTATCTCTTGTTCTTTGGACAGCTCCGTTTTCTGAGAAGGGCGATCGAAAATTTATTTGCCCGATAAAGCACGTTCTCGGAAAAATGTATAACAAAGGGGAAACAGGATGTTCGTAAGGATTATCTTTCGAATTAATATTTCGGTCCGGTAATTTATCACTGGTCTATCATATTATTGCCTTTAATTGATTATCGTAGTCGTTTTGTGAAACGATTTAGAGGCTCGTTATGTCAGAACTGAACAATTCTTGGGTCAGAGCCGAATTTGTCAGGAAGCGATGTTGAAATCCTGTAAATGTTTTAAACCAAGACCCAATATTTTATATTTGACTTTCATTTACTACAATTAACAAGATTAAGGTAAAGATATTTAGAGATTCGGGCGAAGAACGGCTTCTCTTTTTTTTCAGGCTGGGGATATCTTGGGCTGCTGACTGGGGTAGACTGTCGGACAGGGTGGGAGTGGGTTTGTCCTTTTTGCAACCCGAGAGTAAGGCTCTCTCTCTTCAACTCCAGTCAATTATTAGTCGACTGAAAGATAGTTTTATGGTGAGCAACATAGAGAGAGCGCAGGCTTCCCGTCAATACCATATATATAGGATGCTGGATCACGGAGTCAGATGTGCCAGCTTGGTTGGGGACCAAAGGCCAAATAAGAAAACTACGGATATACGTTGGGTCTTAAAACTGAGGGGAGAATTGCTGAACCTGCGACATAAGCCGTATGACCTCCTCACCCAACAGGAGTGTGAGTTGTGTAATTACCGGGTAAAGGAAGACATATACCACTTTGTCGCAGAATGCCCCATTCTGTCCCCCTACCGATTATCTGCGTTAGGCGAAAGAACCCTGTCAATGGACGGATGCATCAAATTGCTCAACGGACCAGATTGGACAGACTTGGTGAATTATGCTAAAGCGGCCTGGGCCTATCGAAGGCTAATAATAAACGAATTTAATATTTAATCAGTAATTCTTTTCTCTTTTACTCCCTTTTTACTTTTTATTTTCGTTTTTCTCTTGCCCTCATTCTTTCCCTTGAGGTTTGGTGTTTCTGTTTCTCCGGTCTTAGCTCCGCTCATTGATTTTTAATTCCAAGTTTTTTGTCCTTTTAAGTTGCTATTTTGTTATAGATGTTACACTTAGCATGGACTTTGTTTAATGCATTTGTACGTTTATTTTACAGGATTAGTCATTAATTAACCCAAACTCCGGCAGACGGTTACCTTGCCGTATTAAGTTTATTTTACTGTTTGAATTATATGTAATTTTTTTTCTTTTCTTCTTGTGTGCAATAAACTTATTATTATTATTATTATTAAAGATATTTAACAATACGAGTTTCTGTAATTTTTTGTCAACCATCAGTTTAGTCTGCCAATTTTGTCTGTTAGACAAGTTTCAGCGTTTCGTCATATTCATGTTGGCTATGTGACACTAATAAGGTCCAATATATCCTATGGCTAATTAAATCTGTTGCCATAAATTTCAACGAAATTAAACTATCAAAAAATTTGACAGTGTTATGTGAAGTTCCAACAGGTGAAAGTACTATCGCACTTACACTACAGCAAGGTAGGAAAAGCTCAGGAATGTGATGGCCTCTTCACCAACTAGGCACCAACTTATAAACTCTATTGAACCTAATTCCATTGGAAAAATAACATCCAAGTAAAACCGCCAGCCAGAAATTGGTAGGAGACTAAAAATGTTTAGCCAGGTGGGCATAGGGTCTCTATAATGGCCACTGGCGTCTGAGAAAAATCACCTTAGATATGTAGATCTCATTTTTCAAGGTATACTGCGCCCTTTAAGAGCTATTTAATCCCACGTTTTCTGCATAAGAAAGCACATCGGTGAGTTCTATACTCAAGAAACTTGATTAATACCGTCAGTGAGGGGCGTCTGTGGCCGCAAGGTTTAAGGCTCAAACACACAGAACGCGTTACTACGTGACGTTCGGCGTTACTGTAACGTCGCGTTACGCCGATACAGTTGTATTGCATTGCACCATCCCGGCCACACACTTGGAGTTATCACTCGACGCGACCTTTCGGAACGCGACGTTAACTTTTCGGGTGGTACAAAATTACAAAAGTAACGCGCGTTACCGGCGTTATAGGTGACTCTTTTTTTTTCTCGAAAACATGGCGATACAGAGAAAGTCATTGAACAAGTGAGAAAGTACCGTTTTTTATATGAAACCTCTCACCGAGCGGTGATCTTCATGAGGGCGCAGCTCCCTGCACAGACGGTGGTATTCACCCAGGTCTTCCCTCCTTCTATTTACTGGGTGAACTCAACACCGCCTCCTCTTATCACTCTCAATTAAAGCAAGAAGAACCTAAGCTTCCTCCTTCTCTGAACTACTCATGATTGCTGTGCAAACTCAATCACAGTACTGTATCGCCCGCCCAGATAACGCTGCGTGTGTGACAGCCAATATCGCCGAACGCCGCGTTACGGGGCGTTCCAGTAGCGTCGCTTAGTAACGTGTTCTGTGTGTTCGAGTCTTCCGTCTTTGACACGGCGCTCATCACTGTAAGGTAAAGGTTCCGGGTTCGAATCCAGCTGCCCTGCATACGAATCCGACATACTTACAAATGGGCTTTTTTCCAAAAACCTCTGCTGTTGCGAACCCTCGTAAAAAAAAAATAGCGTCAATGGTTGAAGCTCTTCTATGGTCACATTATACATCCCAAAACATTTCCTCCTAAGGGCTAACGTAGCTCCACAGTTTGTTAGTAAATGTGTTGGTGTCTCTTCTGCCTCGTTGCCATCTTGGATTGTTCCAATATCTTTTAAGTGTCCTTTTAATCTGAAGTGTGCTGTTAGGAAACCTGTAAGGATTCGCAGTCTGTTACTTCTTCCTTTCCACGGGATAGTTTAGACCTACTCTCCTTAACCTTTTTAATAGCATATATATATATATATATCCATAGTCTATATATATAGACTAGAGGACCAACAAAACTGAGAGAATGATGGATTCTCTAATAGATTCGAAATGTCAACAAATCCGATATATTTAAGGAAGAAAAAATTATGAAAAAGTAAAAAACGCAAATGTCCTTTAATACAAATCTAAGGAAAGTGGTAAACAACCAATGTAAAAAATTAGTGGAATTATTACTAGCTGTAACCGTAGAAAGAGATTAGTATCAGTTCTTCCAACGAGCGGTCTAACTAGGATCAGTTGAACGGCGCTCCCTTCTTTGAACTTGGTTCAAATGGTGATCGGCGTTCTACTGAACGCAGTTTTATCCGTCGATGGTGCAACACAGCCTAAATTTGCTCTACTTTTCAACATAATACCTGGATCCGGAGTGTTCGGAAATTTGTGAAGGACGGACAAACAACTTCTAACTCCGTACAGCCGATAAGCCATGAATAAAAGAAGTCCAATTCAAATATTTAACGAAAAGGTGAAACGCGTTAAGAAAAGTTAGGATTTGAAAAGTTGAGTGTCGTTTGTTACTAAGAACAAAATTTGTTTAATAGATTCGTTCCTTAGTCAAGGCCTTTTAATGGGCACTAACAAATGAAAATCTCCAGTCTCCAGTTGTTCAGATACGGTAGCTGTTGTAAGACTGGAGGCCATTGTAGTTCAAACACTTGTCCCTGTTGTGTATTAGAGTTCGCCTTAATCGACTCGGGTACAATTAAAGGTGGCATGTCTCCCAGCAGTCCCAACTAAAGCCTTTGCGTGTAAAAGAGGGGACCCTTTTTCCTGGCGCCTGTAATTACATGGGCGTGGCTTTTGATATACCTGGGGCTCCGCCTACCGGACCTGCGACTTTTTATTGTTTATTTTCCTCGGCCGGCTTTTTTACCCTCTGCTTTTTTTTTTTAGAAACCCCCTTTGATAACAAGTGACCGAATCGGCGCGTGATCGAGGGCATTGTTTGCAAAAGAGGGCAGCGTTAAGAAGTTAAATTCCAGGTGGCGGAATTTCCAAACGGCTAACTTTCCTTTCCGAAAAAGTTCAACAAATAAAAAAAAAACAGACTTAATTATACTCGGCAATACTTGTTGTATATGCCATTTCAAAACTTATGAATCAGTTTGTAAGAATATATTAAAATAGCAATAACAAATCTAAACATTCATGCCCAAAAGTTCTTTCAACTATTATTCAGTTAACATTTTTACGGACATTATTCACAACATTAATAACGGGTGTCTGAAAACAGTAAAACCTTTTTGGTGATAAGTAGTTTGAAAAATATTAGATACGTGCCCAATCGTTCTTGTCAATGCGCACAAGGACCCAAGAAAAAAGATCTTAAGTAATAATAATTTTTTTTTTTTAAATTTCCCATTTGCAGATGTCCTATAAACCGTCAGGGTAGCTCGTGGAAAAAGCCGATTTGTAAGTACGTCAGGATTCGAACCAGGGACCTTAACCTTACAGTGATAAGCGCCGTGTCAACGCCTAACCCTTGCGGCCACCGGCGCCCAAATAATAATAGTTACACAGAGGTTTTCTTCATTAAACCTACGCACTTTAATTTTTCCGTAAATAAGAGAAAATACTTATTAAAATAGTAAAATCAAACGATTTTGGCTTATAGACACAGGGATAAAATCAATTTAAAACAAGGTTATAAAATTTTGTGGTCACTCAGTTTTAATATTTCCAATGATCTTTCTGTAATGGTTTTGTACAAATTTTGAATAAAATCACGAGGCAAATCATTCCAGGCAGTACAGAGATGTACGGGTTACGATCTTGACATAACACCTCCATACAATTATTCAGATATCGTGAGACGGGGTCTGGTGTGATGAGCATCTCACGATATCTGAATAATTAATGATTAACGGTTACTAATCTCTGCACATTTTCTATAGTGTTTAAGAATGGAAGTTTTTCAATGCTGTTCTGTGAAAACCATTCTTTAACAATTTTCGTAGTTATCCTGCTGGAATATGGCGTCCCTTCGCATAAATCGGTGAAACTAGTTTTTTTCTTCTTTGTCCGGTAATTGCTTGTAATATTCCGAATTGACTCTTTTTGGAAGAAAACAAAAATTTTCTTTTCTTATTACATCCAATACACCAAATCATCAAAAATCCATTTGGCGCCGTGACAATTTTTTTTTTCTTCTTTAGTTAGATCATGAAAGTTGTACGCGTATCCGTCCGGGCCGTCCAAATTGGATTTTTTTCCGTCAGAAAAAAATAACTTTTCGCTGATTATCTTCATTTTTCAAAATGTTGTTTTCAGCAAATTTGACACGTGCTTTCTTAGGTCTTTCTTAGGGTTTGTCGTGGGGTTTCTTAGCTGGTTTGCTTTTCAGTTTTCTTCGGACTATGTTTTCAGTTTTTTTTTTTTTTTTTTAAGGAATCTCTACGATGGATTTTGCAGTCGAATGATATGCTATTTGTCTCTTCTGGTCAATGAAGGTCTTCCAGAGCTACGCCCTCTTCCGTAGTCTTCACCTAGTCGTACAATCTTCGATACCGACGAAAAACTTCGTTCCGGCCGTGAACCGGCGCTTCTCATCAGAAAATCTTCTTCCTTTGGTCATTACAAAATAACTTTGAATTACTCCAAATGAACTCACAGTAATCTCTTTACTAAGGCAAGGTACAGTGCTTGGAGTTAAAGAAAAAACGAAATGTGTGTCTATAATGGTTTATGAGATGTAAATTTGTATAAGATTATCAGATCAGGCCATTTCCAAATTTAATTTTCTTTTAATATCATGAGCAATATTCTAACGGCAAAAGAAATCATTATTGACTGCTAAAATGTGGTTTTTTTTCACATGTCTACAATTTTGTCACTCAGTTGTCTTTTCCCATTGCAATGGAGGTTTTAACAATTAAAATAATTCATAAATCAAATAAAACCGATATTAACAGTTGTCCATCGCTCGTATCTGTAAAAAAATTCCTTATCCGAGAGAGTATTTCTCGTATTTGAAAATTCTAAAATTCGCGTTGCTGCCTCATTCAAAAAATGACATCGCCCTGGTATCTTTCTTGATTTATAACAGGCCTACGATCAAGAGTGAAGTCACTTTGAATAAACTCTGCATTGAAAACTTAAGGACATCAGATTCACCGGTTTTCGTGGTCCGCTTAGCCAATTTCAAAAAATGGCAAAAAGGAGGAAAAAATCAAAAAGTGGGGTTGAGATTGTGAGTTGGTGTCCGAGCGGATCGAAGCCACGATAGCTCAAGTGGTAGAGCAGCGGCGTATCTAGCCGAAAAACATGGGCTCGAATCCCACTGACCTTTTTTATCTCGACTAAAAAACCTTAATTAACATAAGACCATTTTTCGTGCGAACCAATGGAATGAATTCAGATAAAATTGGATAAACTCCATAGGCGATAGACAAAATAAACTTATGTTAAAACAACGCTCAACAAAACTGGCAAAAATGGCCAGGCTCAGAGGAATGATACGACTATTAACCGATCACTGGCATCTGAGAAAACCTCTGCATAATCCCATTTGCATATTATGCAATGAGAAACAGCCACCCAGCTCAGCTTAGAATGGAAATCAACGGCTCAATGAAGACATAACCTAATGACATAATAACATAATGACCTAATCCTGAGGGAATTGATTCAATTGCACTGAATTAAAGGTACAATAAGACAGAAGGACGCAGAGCCTAGTATCTTCATCATCATCACCGAGGCTGAGATCTGAAGTACCGACTTTGCCGAGTCCATCAAGGAAATGAATTTTGACCGTATGTATGGAATAGGACGAGCGTTTGTCAGGGAAGCTTACTTGGCCCATTTCTACTTTCAATTTACAAATACATTCCTACACATCTACACGTAATTCGTACCCCTCGCAAAATGAACAATGGAAATAAACCTAACGAAAAGCGTAGAGATAAATTTTAACCTGCGGAAAAAGTAACGATCTTGTGCTTTATCCTGGACTTTTCATGGATAAAAGACTGACTTATAATCCCCCGCACAAAACTGAAAAAGACAAGTATCAAATTATTAAAAGAAAATTTGACTCAGGATCAAAATTAGATATTTGAAGGAACATTTTTATTTATAAAAAATAATGATACCTCTTGCTTGGGTAAAGTCCATACTTTACCACCCAAGTATTCCAATATCATGCTTTTCATAATGACCTGCACATCCCGTTTGTACACAAGTCTTCTCAAATTCCATTATAAACCAAAAATCATCAATCACAGCAACGAAAATAATCGACTAGTGTTACGTACAACTTCACCAGAACATCCTCCAAAAATTGAAGCGAAAGTAACCCGACCTCCTCAGTGAGTGACTAATGACGAGGTTTCAGTGTAAAGCGGCCCATACACGCTCAATATTATTGCGCAATATTTAGGTTTGTGCAATATAGTTGATCGTGTGTAGTCGAAATTGAAATGTTGTGCAATATATTGTGCTAAATTCAAATCCGTGAAAATATATTGTGCAAACGGGAAAAGGTTGTGCCGTCTGTAGGCAATATTGGGCAATATCCCATCAGTCAGTATCAACATGTGGTAGAGCACGCGTCGTTATGGCTGCCAAGGAAGCTGATAGGCAATTCATTTTCGAATTGATTTACGTTTATCGAAAGTCATTTGGTTCATACACTCTCAGTTTAGTAATTTTTCGTGGGTGTACTTTTCCCATTCAATTACCCACTGTTTGGTCCATTTTCTGCCTTTTTGAGAGCTCTTCTTCT
The DNA here is from genome assembly GCA_039619505.1 of Cimex hemipterus. Classification (NCBI taxonomy): domain Eukaryota; kingdom Metazoa; phylum Arthropoda; class Insecta; order Hemiptera; family Cimicidae; genus Cimex; species Cimex hemipterus. The sequence goes on along the minus strand of CM077111.1, from coordinate 14,300,105 downwards.
TTTTCGCACTGTCACCCACAGCGATAATCACACAACACAAATCACTATCACTCAGCATGACTTCACTACATGAAATTCTAATTAGAACTAATTGCACAATATATTTTCTTGAAAGTTGTATGTCTGTGCTCGCGATTGTGCAATATATTGCACAACCATCAATATTGCCTGCATACGATACAATTTATTACAGAAATCAAAATATTGCGCAATAATATTGAGCAGTGTAGAGCCTCCGTCAAAATACTGTGCAATAATATTGAGCGTGTATGGACCCCTTAACTGAACAATTTATTCTATGGACTTCTATGTAAATATATTTACATTACCTACACACTACAATTAATTGCACAATATATTTTCTTGAAGGTTGTACGTCTGTGCACGCGATTGTGCAATATATTGCACAACCATCAATATTGCCTGCATACGGCAGAATTTATTGCACAAATCATAATATTGCGCATTTATATTGAGCAGTGTAGGTCCTCCGTCAAAATATCGTGCAACCCACATTGTGCAATAATAGTGAGCGTGTATGGACCCCTTAAAAGAGTGTCGAAATTTTACCTCAAGAGGCTCAAATGTCAATACAACGTATCTAGAAAATATTTACTTAATGCACTGATTGTAGTAGTAAATGAACAAATGTAATAAAAAAATAATTTCCATAGTTTTGTAAAGTGTGTTTTTCTCCTTTGGTTACTCTTGCATTTAGAGAGTCTATTAGCTTATTTTACCGAAGATAAGAAAGTAATATGCAGGATGAGATTAAATGAGATAAGATAAATAAAAATGTATAAAAATCAAAAGGCTCTTGCATGTACGACAGACGAGAAAATATTTTTTATTACACAAACGATTAGGGTTCATTTTAAGCACCACTCAATGTCCTTATATATAAATTATTACAGCCAAAAAAAGAAGAAAAAAAAAACATTTTTTTTTTGTACTATTCCGAAATCGTGAGATCCGGTCTGGTGTGACGTAGGTTTTAGAAAAAACATTTTCTTTATCGTGCCAACGTTTCGATCTTTATTTAGACCATCTTCAGGGCTCAAAGCGTTTGTTTCCCGTGCAGACGTGTCTTTCTCGTGTGTCGTGCTGGGAGTGCTCCACGCTCAAAAATTTATTATGGTGACTTTCGACTACTATTTCAAAACCTAGAGACGAGAAAATTTAAAAAAAGTACTCCATTTAATATCCTTTTAATTGGTTTAATTGCTTTTTCAATTATTTTTCTCAAAGATAAAGAAATTGATGAAGGGATGGAAAAAAACGCATACTGAAAATAGAAATGGGCTATGTATGCTTCCCTGAAGAACCCCCGCCCTATACAAGGTAGGAATTCAGTTAATTTTAGGTTTTTCGTTTTTTATTAATTTAGTTTTTCGCATTTATAGTTGTAATTTAAGTGGTAAAAGCTGGGGAGTATCTCACAGGGACATTTATTGAGGACGTACATTCCCATCTTTGCTTATGGGATGTAAATTCAAGCGAGTTGAGAAACCGTGATTTAAAAAGTAAAAAAAGTAAAGTGCTAAAAAATCGGTGGAGTTCGGTAATGTTTCAGTAGCTGGAATTGAAAAAAGGATTGCACATCTTGAAAGACCAAATTCGGCGTGAGTAAAAAATAGAAAAAGTGTTGCTCCACGCACCATGATTGTGTTATTTAGAACTCAATCGGAACATAAATTTTAATGAAGTTTTTGCCCGGAACAACGTCCGAACATTACATTTATTCAGCTTAAATTCTGAATCAATCGATTCCAAATGTGCCAACCGTTAGAAAGTTGCTCTACTTTTTTTGGCTATGCCAACAACATTTAGATTTTGTCATGGCTGATAATTGTTGGAAAAATATTAGAATCGTTTACAAGCGTTCTTACCAATTAAGCCCATGAACCTTGTAACATTTTTTTAAGGAATTAACATAATTTTGTTAGTAATTGTTAGTGTGCTTAAACTTTCACAATTTTAAATGTGCTTTTTTTCTAGATTAATATAAATAATTATTCAGATATCGTGAGATGCTGTCTGATACCTACATCACATCAGACCGCATCTCACGATATCTGAATAATTATGTCAATAAAGTTTAGAATTTATGCCAGTACCAGTAAAAAATATTAGGATAAAATCTAGAAAAACACCTCAAATAAAGTTTTATTTTTAAACGCCTCAAATAATTGATTACAAATTAATTTATGATTCTATGATATTCGTATCGTTACTTGAAGTTTGTAAAGTTATTTAAAGTAAAGCTCCCGGGAAAAATTGAACTTAGCTGCTTGCAGGGAATCTTAAGTATTGAAATAAATAATTTTTGACCAGGTTATTGTACCTAAGAAGGGAAAAACATGTTTTTCGGGCAAGAATGAAAATTAACACATTATGTGTACCCACACCGTATAAGAATTTTTGGAAAAAGTTAAACACATATTCGCTTTCCAAATGCCTCAGATTTTTTTTCCCGAAAATCACTGAAAATAATGTTAACTTTGGAACGACCACAGATCTATCGAAAAACTTTCCAGAGATACCTTATATTCTAGCAACTTTAATTTTGTTTCCTCCTTATTTTTTACATTTTTTATTTTATTTTACGAGGGCTTGCAACAAGAGACGTTATACCAACCTTCGGGGGAGCAGGTGTTTTTGAAAAAAAAAATCCCCTTTGTGAGTATGACGGGTCTTGGTATGGAATTTTTGGAAAAAGCTAAATACATTTTCGCTTTTCAAATGCCTCCGTTTTAGTTTTTTTTTTGTTTTTATTCCGGAAAATCACAAAAATTATAGGTAACTTTGCAACAACCAATCGATCTATCGAAAACTTTGCTGAGATTTATAAACTTATATCCTAGCAACTTTAATTTGGTTTCATCCTTATTTCTTACACTTTTATTTTTATATTTTTTACGAGAGTTCAAACCAGCAGAGGTTATATCAACCTTCGCAGTGCCCGGTTTTCTTTTTTTTTTTTTTTTTTTTTTTAAGAAAAAACCATTTGTAAATATGTCGGGTTTGAATGCGGGGCCGCTGGATTCGAACCCAGGACCTTTACCTTACAGTGAAAAGCGCTGTGTCAACGGGTAAACCGTTTCTACCACCGACGCCACATGTCTTGCACAAATTATGTCGTAATATTCTAAATATTATAATATTGTACGCCAACATATCCTAAAAAAATAATATTTTTCTTCCCAATATCTCTATGAATGTTCAATTTGTGGATGAAATGAAAAGGTGTTATCAATTTTTAAGTGGACTGCCGGACATCGTAAAAAAAATCGCCCCCGGCGAATCCAGGGGAGAAACGTTTTTATTATTTTTTTTTAAATTTTTTTTCTGTTGCGATGAAAATTCGTTTTTCAGCGTGGTAAAAGGTGTGTCTCTCCTAGTAAGTGGTTTTTTGGATAGATTTAGTACTAAATTTTGTACGTACCGTTTTAGACCATTTTAATCTCCCTGTTTTGGCATCAGACGCGTAGGTAGACCAGGAGGCCTTGTAAAAAATAAAATATCGAAAAACATAATCTGATGAGTTATTTTTAATCGGTGTTTTTATTTTATATTTACTACGACATCAGGATGAATTTCAGACAACTTAGAGATCGTTATTGATTCTCCAAAACTTGTTGCATGTTAGAATTTCTTACATCTGCTTGATCAAATAAAATTAATTCATTTTTTGAAAAATAACAACGATGCTGAAAATAACATTGAAGAGATTTTTTTGATTTAACAGTCCATGTAATAAAAACCAGGACACTAATCGCTCTAGACCTAAACTAAAATAACTAGATATTTTAGATAGTAAACATAAAAAGGATCCAGTTGATTGTTATATTTTTCAAGACTAGTACGGATTGTTAATGTAAGTAGTGGGTTTGTTCCGATGGTCGACAATGGCTGCAGCCGAAGGATAAAATGGTGGTGATGCCGCCGCGGGTTTGCTGAGGACATAATTAAGGGCTCCGGTCCGGGCCTGTCTCGAGGGCAGGCGCCTCTACAAAAAGTGCCGCCTCTTGAAAGGAGGCACCTTGAATAAATCCAACAACGACCTTTCATTAATTACCGACTGCATACCGTGGGATGATCAAAGACCATCCGCGTCAACTGGATTAGAGCGGGGGACGGATCCTCGCCCTTTATTCAACTGGCCTGTTTCAAGGGAATTCGATCATTTGCAAGCGGTTGAACGAATTACAGTAGAAGTCATATGGTGGAACAGTTTATATTTGTAATCATTTCATAACTACTCCTACACGCCCCTCAGAAACGTCTATACAATCAAAGATTTATTGAAAAAATGATTGGTCGTAAATTACTGTAACAAAATTAAAATTATTTATTGGTTTACTTTTTTTTTTTTTTTTTTTTTTGACTAGACAGTTCGGACAACGGTTTCATGAAGGTTTTTATTACTCCTGACAACGTCACTCTGTGTCATCACTCTCACACTCTTTTTTGCCTCTTATTTCCTTTTTCTTTTTTAACTTTCTTTATCTTTTCATTTCTTTTACTTATCGTCTCATTATTTTCTCTTTAGACACCGCTTTTTCTACCTTTGCCCATATATTCTCTTTTACTCTCTTGCTCCTTCTCTCCCTATCTTTCATTTTACCTTTCTTTCTTTATATATAGGTCTATTTATCTTTATGATTATTGTGTGGTGTTTAGTGTCCGTTAATTAATGATTATTTGGAGTTCGTGAGATGCGGTCTGTTGTCCCGTTTGTGATTACTATTTTTAGTTATATTTTTGTTTTCTTTCCCTTTTACTCTGTATCTACTAATCAGTACATTTGATATATTTATGTTTTTTTACTAGTATGTTCACCGATTCAGTCTGTATCCCTTTATCTATTTAACTGCTTTTTTCCAACCATTGAACAATTCGATTTATCTAACTACTTTTCCACTATCGTTTCTCTTTTCATTTTTCCCGTTCCTTTTTTCTATGCACTCATTCTCTAAAAGTTTTTATCTCTAATTCTTTCTCCCTCTATCTCTCTTTTTATTCTAACTCCATTTTCTATCTCTCTATCTCAATATTTCGTTATCATTCTTAACTATCACTCCTTTTTACTTTTTCAATTTTTTTGTCATTTTTCCTCTCTACATTTATCGATCTTTCTCTCTTTCTTTCTTTCTTTCTTTCTCTCTTTATCTCTCTCTCTCTCTTCCTCTCTCTTTCCCTCTCAACCTCAATGTCTTTTAAAAAAGATTCTTCTGATTACAATAGCTGAGTAACATTCTGGCTGGACTCCAGACAGGGCACTGCCACTTAATAAAGCACATGTACACAAAATGAGTCCGAAACCTGATGGAAGGGATTCATAAAAGGACCATTTGCAAAACTTACAAAAGGCAACCTCGACCGTACCGGGATTGTGCTTGGACTCCTCATGGGGCTCTGCCTCTTAAGAAGGCATATGCAGTACAGAAAGAAGAAACACTGTGCAGATACTGCCAGGAAGAGGCGGAGAGCACAGAACACATTCTATGTTTTTGCGAAGGTCTATGTGGGTGAAGGTTCTTGCAACTAGGACAAGAAAAACCACAAGCAAGATCTTACACCAAAGAACCACTGACAAAGTTGTGGAGGCTGGTTAATAGCTTGAAGCCGGCCAGCGAGTTATAATTACTATTGGAGCACAACAGTTCTGTTTAGGTCGTGGTGCAGCCTCTCTTTTTCCGATCAAACCGAGATAATTTCATGGAGTTTTGTTAGACATACGACGGTTTTCGCGTCTTCACCTCGTCGTCACTATGGCTATGGACTGCGGTGACCCTCTCGCCGTGCTCTTTCTTGTTAAAGACTGAACTGGAACATCTCGTAAAATAGTGGCTTGAGATATAGGTCTAGGGGCATATAGGTCTAGAGGGTAGCGAAAAACCAGTCGATGCGGATGAGGCATCGAAGCATATCGAATCATACCCGACTTATAGGTTATACGAGTTCATACCTAATCACTTACTTTAAGGGAAAAGCACATTTGGCCTTAAAAAGGTCCTGCAAGAAAGAAAGTTTAATGTGTACCAGTGAAATGAAAGTCACTCCTTGGCTCCACATAGCAAGCGACTAGGAATGCCACAGAATATTTTTATAGAATTATTCTCCGACGCTTTAGAAATCGAAAGGAATCTCCTAAGCGTCAATAAGCTGCTCTGAGAGGATCATAATAGTAGAGGTATACTCGATTAGGAATAGGCCATGCATGGTTGACACACAAATACTTAGGGGCCGCATTTGGCCAGAGCAGCATATAGTTGTGGACGTTTGTGTAGGGTTGCCACCAGAAGAAGTATTTACCTCCCTTATTCCGATTTTTTCGAAGGAAAAAGGGTTATTGGATTATATCTAGTACTGGTAAGAAAACTCGTTTTGCCTTCCTTTTGGTGTATATTGTTGATGAATATATTTATAAGCGTGAATAGAAGAAGCGCATCGGTTGTGGAATTTTTAGTACCCCATCGACCTTAAATTAAATTGGTTGTATATTGTGATTGTATATAGATTTGAAAAGGGCACGCGTTGACAGCTGGTATGATCCAGCTGTATGCAGCCCGTAAAGCCTAACCTCGATGGCGGATCGGATGAGACCGAGGTCTGACCTTTGGGCTGCAAAAGCCTTTGTTGGTAGAGTATTGGTGATCTTTACTAACGACTCAGGACGATAAATGTATCACAAAAAAAAAATCCTTTTATTGTTATTCAAATCGAAATGAGTTTGGGGAGTAATCTCTGATTGTCTTGGGTGTATTAAAATGCCATGGTGTAATCATCATAGGTAACGAAGTTAGCGCATAACGTTGTAGGCGAGTTGAAAATGGAAGGAAAGATCATAGCTAATCATAGTTTTTAGCCGTGGTCACATCATATTTACAATCATTCATAAAATTTCTTTTGAAGGACTGCGTTGAACACTTAAGTCCGCCTAATTAACGCATTGAAATAGATTGAATTGCGAAAATAGATCATTCGTTTCAAGATCTTAAATCCGAATAATTTTAATTACAGTTATTTATATTTACGTGGCATGCTGCCTAGAAACACCTAAACTTATAGAAATGGCTTTACAAATGTGACACTTTATACCCCCAAAATGGTACATACGTATTTCCATTTAAAGGACTTCGGAACTTCTTGCAGTCAATGAAAAGTTAGACGTCTCAAGTAAATCACAAAGATTTATGTTATAAAAATTTGAAGAGTAGTGAAATCCTGCAATTGCATAAGGAATCAAATGGAAAAAAAGCGATGGCTTCTGAAAAAAAAAAAATCAATTTGGCCCATGACACAAAAAGAGGAAACTTTTTTTTTCAAAAAAAGTCCCCCTTTTTTGGCTGTCGCTCTCTACAGAAGAGTAGACATCTGCTCGGCGCTTTTTCGTCCTGTAGAAACAGAAGATATGCCCAAAGACCGCGGAATGCTATTTGGCCGAAACGTGTTTCCCCGGCTTTCCAAACGGTGGTCCTAATTGGGCGATGACAAAGGCGCCTGGAAAAAATCTGCCTGGAGAAGCCGTCCGGTAAAAGGAAGTTGTCTCTGTAAAGGCAACTTGTCGTCGTAAGGAGTTTAGTTTTACAGCGGCGTAAGCGAAGAGGATACTTAAGATAAGGGCGGACCTTGAAAAGCCGAGGTGAACACTCTCCGCTCACAACATTTATATCTGACTCTAATTTGAACTTGGACTTTTAAAACTAACGGTTTTCCAAAGCCCGTTTCCTAAAACCCCGAGCGTACGAATTTTACCTAATGAATTTTTATGTATTATCAGCTAATTTGTTCCTATCGAAAATTTCCAATCATCCACATATGCCCGGCTATATTTATCCTACCAAAAAAAGTTACTAATAATATTGAAGAAAATGCCGTAACTTTTAAATTATTGGGTAAAATTGACTCTACATGACCAGAAGAAGGAGAATTTGAATTGAAAATGGTTTTTGGATTTTTAATGAAGATAGGTTTTTCTAAAAGATTTTTGATCCCAAAAAATAAGTATACCATCGTTTACTTGATTGTTATGAGGATCGAAAGGTTGTTGGAGATCAAAATGTCAACTTAATCAAATCACTTTATTATCGTTATTATTTTTATTATATTTTAGCTATTTTGCGTAAAAAAGAGTATAAAAACCATCTATATTTTTCCAAACATTAACAGCACACACTAACAAAAAAAGGACATACGTTTAATAACAAGAATATAATGATAGATACATCGAGGAATTGACTGATTGACGGCTTGATTGATTGAAAGAGAGAGAGAGAGAGAGAGAGAGAGAGAGAGAGAGAGAGAGAGAGA
>CM077111.1:14248471-14261789 GCA_039619505.1 Cimex hemipterus | reverse complement strand
AGAGAGAGAGAGAGAGAGAGAGAGAGAGAGAGAGGGAGGATGAGTAAACAGGTTCCCTTAAGGAAAACAGCAATAAACAATACAAAGATATAAAGCACAGCTATAGAACAAAAATTCAGAACGTAATGACTAAAGTAGATGTTTATGTAATACCAAACAGAACAAAATAAAAAACAAACAAAATCGTTTTTTTTTTAAGAAAGGGTGAGAGGGTAAGAGGCATAGTATGGTGAGGGAGAGAGAGGGAGCAAGAGAGATAAAGAGAAGACAGAGAAAAAGGGAGCTAGGGAGAGGGAGGGAGGAAGAGAGAGTGAGAGAGGGGGCGAGAGGGAGGAGAGAGGGGGCGCGGGGAGAGGGGGAGAGAGGGGAGAGAGTGCGAAAGATCGAAAAATGTAGAGAGGAAAAACGAGGGAAAAAATTGAAAAAGTAAAAAACAGAGATAGTTAAAAGTGATAACGAGATATTGAGAGAGATAGAAAGTGGAGGATAGAGGGAGAAAGAATTAGAGATAAAAGCTTTTAGAGAATGAAAGCAAAGAGAACGGGAAAAATGAAAAGAGAAACAATAGTGCAAAAGTAGATAGATAAATCGAATTGTTGAATGGTTAGAAAAAACAAAACATATAAAAATATGTAAATAAAGATATCAAATATACTAATAAGTAGATAGAGATCAAAGGTGAAAGAAAGGAAGAGGTGGAAAGTGAAGTGGGCCAAGAATGAAAGAGAGGTTAAAGAAACGTAAATCCCGATTCAAAATTTATCGATGTCCCGTCTTATTTTAACGAACTACTTTATTCCTCATTTACATTCATGATATGACCAAAACACCTGGCGTTGAACTGGCCCTGTTCGCGGATGACAGTGCGCTCTACACATCATCATGGAGGGTGAGCGCTATAGTGCACCGATTGAGTAGGACAGTGGAGCTGAGTGTTTAGTTCTTTACGAAGTGGAAAATAAGTATGAACGGGATTAAGTCTGAAACCATACTCATAAAGAAACGACGTCCAACGGTAGACCTTAAAATACGCCTTAATGCCGGAGAAATTAACTGGTCTCCCTCCTTAAGGTACTTCGGAGTTAGTTTACAGCCCATATCAATGAATTTCAAAAAGGATAAAACGTAAAAATACTTTTTCCACTCCTGTGTCGAGAGTCCATAACTATCAGCTCATGTGCAAAACCAGTGTTAACATATGTATGCGCAGCTTGGGGCTTAACTTGTAACACTAAATTATATCAAGCTACAATGAACTCAAAATAAGTTCCTCAGTTTACCAATTTTGTGGTCCGCTTGACCAATTGATACATTGCAATTAATTAAGGATTTCAGTTGAGATTAAAAAACGTTAATGGCACGAGTGGGATTCGAACCCACGACGGCATTGAAAAATGGCAAAAAGGAGGGAAAACAAGTAAGGTGAGGTTGAGATGGGAGGTTGATGTCCGAGGGGATCGAGGTCATGATAGCTCAAGTGGTAGAGCAGCGGCGTATCTAGCAAAAGATCGTGGGTTCGAATCCCGCTCGTGCCATTAACTTTTTTCATCTCAACTAAAATCCTTAATTAACCGTAATATGTTCCTAAGGTTATGCACTAACAGCCCTTTAGCAACCAACATAGATGAACTATTCATCATTCAAACGCTAGAGGGCAATTTCTGCGGGGTTTCATACATACGATAAATGCCCCGTTAGCGGCATAAGATTAGATTAAGATATGGGACAAAAACGTTCACCCAAAACCAAACACAAACCCACAATATGGTATGTTTTAAACTGGGAATAACAATTAGTCGTAAACACACTTTATTCGTAATCCAAAAAAAAAAAAATCACTGTTTACTTTGTACTCAGTTTTAATTGAATTCCCAAGTAATAACTGTTTAGTTTTCGTGTTTTTCTTAACTTCAAAGTTTAAACTTAAAAATGCCACGTAGTGCTGAGGATGTTGCGCGTGGTGTGGCACTTATTGATGACGGACGTTCCATCAGGTATGCGGCTATTGCCATCGACTTCCCAACGAAAACACAGCAAGATGCCGTTAGACGTTTTCGAGAAACTAGGTCATACAATGGAAAGCCCAGGTTCTTTTCGCCCTAGGATAACAGAACCGGATGACAGTTGAGAACTTTGAGAAACCGGAACCTTACTGTTGTTCAAGCGATTCATCAGCTCCAGGAAGTTCGAGGTGTCCGATCTTCTTGCCCTGTGACAGGACCAGAATTGACCAGTACAGGCAGAGTTGCACGGATGGAATTTACTGGAGAACACAGCCATCGGTCATTAGAAGATTGGTCTGCTGTACTTTGTACTGTACTGGCCTACGATCTCCAGATAGGCGTGAAAGAGTGAGGAGAAAGCGAAATGAAAGGTACGTTTTTTCCAAGGGCCGACCTTTCAACGTAGTTCAGAGATGGTGTTGGGGCGGGAATTTCAATGGAGAGTTGCACAAAGTTGGTCGTTGTTCGTGACGGGTTTTTGACGGCCACTCGCTCTGCTGATGAAATTTTTGAACATCGAGTGACGCCTATCCTTGATGAAATCAGCGGCACCGCCTGTTCATGATAATACCCGTCCACGTGTCACCTGCATAGTAGAAACTTCTACAGCATAACATCCGGGTCTTAGACAGGTCCGTTCTTCAGACTTGGACCCCATCGAACATTTATGGGATAACCACAAATGAATAAAAGACGTCCATTACTTCCAGGTACATTGCACGATCTAGAAAGGTCTCTTCGTCAAGAATGGGCTAACCTCCTGCAAAGAGACATTTCCAGACTAGTAGAAAGTATGCTGAGCCAATTTACATCTTTTACTGTTTTTAGACAAAAACTCAATTATTAAACGTTAAGAAAATGTGAAATGTGGCCAGAGTTTTTTGGCTGTCAGTGTAACTTACGGGACAGCTTCAGGTTGTTAATCAGCCTCCATAGTTTTTGTTAAGGAACTCTTTTGTGTAGGATCTTGTTTGTGGTTTTTTTTGTCCTAGTTGCAAGGGCCTGCACCTATATTAGTACTTTAGGAAAAGGGCAAAGCGTGAAATTCTAAAATGTGACAAGTTCTTCCCCCAAAACAGAAGCTCGATCTCGAAACTGGGTAATAAGAGACTCAGAAAAGCTTAAAATACAAAACTGAGGATTAATACAGCTGAAAAGAGAAGTTTCCACTTTTATTATTCCAGAGTTTCTCGATATTCAGCAACAGCCAAAGAGGGGGGAAGTTGATCCCTTAATTCCGCCAGTTGTTCAGGGGTCCGTGTTTATGAAGAGATATCAATACGTGTTGGGAGAAGTTTAATATAGAGACAAGGGCTGGATTGGGGGCGGCGTGGGGGCGGGAGAGGAAATGAAAGGCTGTCAGCGGTCTGTTAGCGCCCCACTTCTTAATACTGGAGCTGCACCGCCTCCCTGCTAATTTTCCACTCTGTCACCTAGACGATAAAAAGTCGATTATTCTCTTTAATGTCTCGTCCTCCGATGAGGGCTGGGCGAAGAGCGTTTTCCATTAACTCGATTTAAAAACCTTTTGATTATTATTTGTCGACGCCGAGGATTTTCTTATCCGCCGGCCAATAAATAGGATCGGCCAATCGGCGTCAGATAAGCCGAATCTAGTCGTAATCCTTCGAGATAATTGACTTTTTGTCCTGTGGGACCGGATTAAAATGCACATAACTTTGACAGGGTTCCCAATTTATCTAAAACACCCAGCCACGGGCTTACACCCATTACCTTTTTTTCACTCTAAAAGATTAATCTTCCAATGAGGATAAGATGTACTTCCACTTAATCCCCTTTTTAATCAACAATTTTTTCAATTAGTACAGATCAATATCTTCTGCCACTTAACAACACTAATAAAATGAATTATCTCTGTTTCTTTTATTTCTCGATAAATGACATCGCCAAGTCACACTTTGATTCGAACAATAGTGTTACTTGGTACCGTAACGAGAATCCATTTAGGCTCAAAGTTAAGGTGATCTCAACATGTTCACCATCGTGTGCAGCCATTAACAAACAAAAAATAATTTATCTATCAATCAATTTGTTACTGTGTGCAACATCTGAGGATCTCTGGCTAACTGACATACAAAATACCGATGCTCCCTGGTATGTAAGTAACGATACTCATCACTCAGGACATGGCGAAAATACGGACGTGGAATTGTCATTACGAATGAATCTTTGTCCTCTTATGGTTACAGTGCTAACACTAATGCCAGCGATGCACTCGGAGGACACATGCCAGGCTGGCACCCATTTCGAGGAATTAAGGACAAGGTCTCAAGGCATGCGAATGTGTAAAGGGGACTCGAGGAGTAAGGTTATGATGAGTCGAAAGATGTAAAACGTTCTAATCAGAACTGCTCAGTTCATTGAAAAAAAGGAACGTTGGAGTTTTAACCATTGGTTAGGGGTGGTTAGGGATAGAGACGCATAACGACTGGATGTGCTGTATATTGCATCGCTTGGGAGTACCCCACGGTCCACATCCATAACTACCTCAACGTGGAATCCCCACACAAGACTTGGACTGCTATGAAGACATCTAAGACGGAAATCGACTTTGACAACTAAGACAAAGGTAACACTGTTCAAGACTTTACCAAGACAAACGTGGACAAATGGAGTGGCACTGTGGGGTGTACCAAGCCATCCAATATGAAGCGCATACAATCCTTCCAATCAGAAGACCTTAGACAAGGACTACTACGAAGGCTTCTAAGACCGTAATCGACTTCGATGACTAATTATTTAGAAACCGTGAGATGCGGTCTGGTGTGATGTAGGTTTCAGAAAAACATTTTCTTTATCGTGCCAGTTTTTCGATCTTTTATTGAGATCATCTTCAGGGCTCAAAGAGTTGTTTCGTATTAGCCGTATACTTAGTGAAGATTTTGGTTTTAGTAAGTGTTGTAGTTCATAAATTTTGTTAAGTCCTTGATGTTTTATCTTGTATATGGCTCAAAGTCTTTGTCTTTTGTGTAATTGTGCCATTTTTGCGTGTCTTCTGAAACCTACATCACACCAGACCGCATCTCACGATATCTGAATAATTTATGAGAAAAGGTAGATAATGAGAGGATTTTAAAATATATCTTTAACTTCAATTTGAATCGTTTTTTTAAAGTTAATAGTTTATTAGAAAAGAACAACCTGAATCCTGAAAGTGCAGCATAAGATTTATTACATTAATATATCTTAATTGTACATTTACTAGAAATCCCACTCACTCATAATATATTTTGTTGAAAGGAAACAGCCGTATTAAATCGTTTTGGAATAACATTATGAAGACATAACCATCAAGAGTCTCAAAATAAGTTAATGATTAAGTTTGGACGCTTTCATCTTCATGGCAATGCTTTATTATCTTTTAGAAATCCAAATGACAACGTTTTCTTAATTTACAATATACATTATAAGTTATGTGCGCTGCTTGGATTATAAACTTAGATTTACTCCTGAACAATGTTACACTCCGAGGCTCCCTTTATGTTTTCCGCAGTTTTAGTAGAAAACGGGATGAATGATCGCCCCAGCTGTAACCATCACATCAAAGGGAGGCCAGAACTAGCTGGCGATTATGACACGCACTTAGACGGTATTCGGGGTGAGAAAAAAATATCCCTGACGGAGAATCTTGGCCCAGGGCGTCACGACCCGTATAATTATAGTTGGGAAACATTTGTCTGGCAAATAGTTACACCCTTGCCGTGCTGCCTGTACGCCAACTTAGTCACTGTCGTCCGATGCGACTGCAGGCGGTTCCATATGTCAACGCGCCCGTTTGACAGAGACCAAACACCGGGATAAACAGATGGATCTGGCCAACCCAAAACAAGCCCAACGGCCGAAATACAAATAATCCGTTTCGACTGACATCAGATGATTAATTTGACACAATGTGACATTTTTATGTTAAACGTTCAACAATTGTTCGGATAATAATTTTACAATAATATCAGAAAAAATCAACGTAATTTGGTTATACACTGCGTTTAGCAGGAGTATTCACGATCTTTGTGTTAACTCTGTTATGTCCGGCTAGATCGAAAAAATTAAAACATAGACTTGTAATAATCGGCTAGTTAATAGGCCAATGTTAGATGTTAGTCATGTTGCTGCCCGTCAGGGCGTAGGTAACCAACATGGCCGCCATGAATTTAACAGCTGTTTTTTGTTGACACTTATTTTTATTCTTAAGTACGCGAAATTAAATCATGCGGATACATTTCTTTTGTTAATTTCCGACCTGTTCTTATTCACTCGTTCATAATAGATACATCCTAAATCCTATAAATTTGTTGGCTGTTAGAGGTTAGGATACAGGTTAGGTATGTCGACGCGAAGTTAAGCGTGTCATTTTTTAGTACTTTTCGAGTGCTTAGCTAAGCATCTTGAATGATTAATTTTCCTTTATGTCTGGCATCTAACAATTTAAAAAATTAAAGAATAATTTTTTAAATTAAAAAAGCCTTCATGGACTGTTATAGCATTATTTTTGTTCCGGAAAAATTAACGTTAACATGCTAAGAAAAAAAGGGGGCGTTCACGATTTTACTGGATAACTTTAGATTTTTACTCTGAATTTTACTTCTCTTTTGTTGGTTTTTATCAGGTTAAGAAGTGTACAACTTCCGTATAGTTATTTTTTCCTGTGTTTAATGTAGATATCTTGTCCAATTATTCTGTTTTGTTTGTACGCTATGTTTGGGCCTGCCTGATTAACTATAGTCCGACTATCTCAAAAGATTAAGAATTATTTCAGTTTTGCTGATATTTTAAGATTTCACGACCTTGTTAACGACAAAACTGAAACCTTTTTGACAATTACGCTGAGACCATTAAAAGCTACGTTAAACTTTCAATAACGTGTGATCAATTCTAAACTTGTAAACAGTTACGGAAAATAAGAGTTTTAGTAGCGAGAGCTATATAGCAACCTGTAGACATGTTTAAAATAGTATTTCCCTGATGATGACCTTAAAATAGCTCGAAATTTGCAATAACTTATTTGCTTTCCTCTTCAAGAACATAGATTGATTCAGAGTGTTTGTATGAGAAAAAGTGGTCGATATTTCCAATACATAATAACCAACGAACCAAAATTTATTTTTGAAATTTGAAACATCAAAGTACTACACATTAACGAAAAATATTAAAAGAAGGTTTATCAAAATCAAAGTTTACAGTCTTTGGCAATGTTGTGTCTAAGTCGTCTTCAGGGATATTTATGATCACCCTTCGTCAGCCTGTAGACATATTTAAAATAGTTTTGCCCTGATGATGACCTTAAAATAGCTCGAAATATTTGCAATAACTTTTTTACTTTTCTCTTCAACATCCAGGGTATTTGTGAGTAAAAACAGATCGATATTTCTAGTACTTAACTCTTGTTACAAATTTGCCAGTAGATTCTACATTCAAAATGGAACCACCTAGTACTTGATTGAATATGGTCCGAATCCCAACAGTTCCGGAGTTACTTCGCTTTTTCTATTTTTTTAATTTCACGGCATTGCTTCATATAAACAATGTTAACTCCAAAAAAAAAATGTTTTGGATAAATCCGTTGAGACCTTTAAAAACTACATTAAATTTCCAATAGGATTTGATCAATACTAAACTTGTAAACGCTGATAAAACAAACGTTTTAGTTGCCAGAACTGAAAAAAAAAAATTTAAGTTGAAAAACTTACTATGGTGATTTTAATTAGTTTTGAAAAAATTGATGAAGGAAAAGAAAGTTCCGTGGGTGAAGGATTGGTACGGTGAAAAATTTTTAAAAAAATTAAGGAAATTTTGAATGAAATTATTAAACTTTTTGGTTGCAGTAAACACTTGCACTATTTCGGTTTCGAAACCAAATTTAAAAAAAAAATTAATTCCCTTAAGTATTTTGTTTTAATGTTCAACCATATTTATCCTTTTTTTTTCTTTTTCTTCATCAATTTCACTTAACGTTATAGAAATAAGCGTTTTAGTAGCGAGAACTTTGAAAAAATTTTTAGAAAAAATAGTGTTTCTAATATTTCCAAACTTCGAGACATAAAAAATTTCAGAAAATGTAGTCCATTTAATATCTCTTTTAGTGGTGCAATCGTTGTTTTAATTACGTTTGAAAAAATTGAAGAAAAATAAAAATCCCTGGTTGAAGGATTGGTAAGGTGGAAAATAAAAAAAATAAAAACTTAAGGAAATTATTAAACTTTTTTTTTAAATGTTGGTTCGAAACCGAAGTATTGCAGTTTACTGCAACAAAAAAGTTTAATAATTTCCTTAATTTTTCTTTTAACTTTTTCATCATACCAATCCTTCAACCACTGTTTTTTCTTTTCTTTCACAATTTCTTCATATTTAAAAAAAAGTAATTTAAAAAAGATTAGCACCACTAAAAATGATATTAAATGGAGTATGTTTTCTGAAATTTGCTTGTCTCTTAGTTTGGAACCCGTAGGTTAACATCACCATAGTAAATTTTTTAACTTTTTTAAAAAAAAGTCTAAAAGTTCTCGCTAACTAAGCGCATATTTCCCTAACGTTTATAAGTTTAGTATTGATCACACCTTATTTGAAATTTAACTTATATTGTGGTCTCAACGGATTTGTCCAAAATCTTTTCAGTTTTGGCGGTATCATTGTTTATTTGAAGCCAGGTCGTGAAATAATAAAAAAAATCAGAAAAACTGAAATAATTCTTAATTCTTTTGAGATTCGGTCCATAGTTAAACTTTTTGGTTTCGTTTTGAATGTAGAATCTACTGGCAAAGTTTGTAACACGGATTAGCAGAACACCATGTATTTAAACCAATTTTTTGTAATGCATGTCTGTTGTATTTTCTCCGCATTTTTTTCTAGGTATATTTGTTTTATATTTTATGTAAGGAGTTCGTTTGGTACGGTTGTTTAGTACCTTGTCGATGATGTTTCTTTAGATGTCAAGTATGGATAATAGGAAGATGTATAAAAAGGATAAGAAGAACAAAATGAGTATCAAAGCAACATCATCATTATCGAATAAATAGTAATCAGCATTAAATGGTTTTTAAGGTTTTTAATGGTATCACAATCTTAACACCAGTAACTTCATTTAGGTACTTTTTCACGTAATTGTACCTGAAAATAAAAGGAGCTCCTGTCCTTTCTGCAGAGATCAAATATTCGACAAAGGCAGTAAAACCGCTGAGATTTGAAGGGTGTGAAGAAAGTTGCGGTGATATAATTGTGAAAGGGGTGGGCAGTGGTCTTTAATAAGAAAAATAAAACAGGTCTCCTTGTCTCCCCCGCATTTACATACAAATAAGCGAGCTCCCCGAGCGAAGAGGCAACGTTAATATCTTGATCCACGAAAAGTTATCACTCTCCCCTCTTATTACATCCAAACTCTCTCCCTACACCCGTATTTTTAATACTTTTACATGGACGGTCATTATACTTTACAATAAGGCCGTGTATACCCATTTCTCTTTCTTATTTTTCATTATCCCCGGCGGAGAGGGCTGACACAGCCGCCCCCGGCCCTCCCCGCAGTAAGCAGCGTCTGAGGGGCGAGGGCTAAATTTAAAATAATGCCGTAAAAATTAAGTCTCCTCCCTTAAGTCTCGTTTCATTAACAGAGCTTGTTGTCTGCTCATAATCTCGGGCCAGGCAGTAAGCTTCTCCCGGCAGACCGCCCTTTTCCAAAACCCTCCTCCATTCCATTGTTTTTATAATAAAAACACCGCAACCCCCGCCTCCGACCCTTCCGAAGCCCGCATCGTTCGGTAATTGTTTCGCGGCAAATTAAATAGCCATTGTTGAGTTTTATCACCGGGGCCCCATTGTTTTGTTAGCCACTTTGGTGGAAACCGGTTTACCGTTTACACACCCAATCTTACACCGGCTGAACTGTTTTGTGATCATCTTTCTCGCCTGAAAAACCTACCACTGCATCATACATCCAGTTTTAACAAACTGTATACGTTTTGAACCCTTTGGAATCAATTAATGGGTTGTAATGTGTTTTTTTTTTCAAATTTGACACGCCAAATCTTAAAACCGGGAAAACAGTTACCCGATGCAACGCCATGCGACCCTACCCAATGCTACCCGACGCAAATCTAAAGCCAAATTTTCCGTAAGATTGTATCACCCATGTGCATACCTGCCCGATGCTATGCCACCCTACTCTATGCTCTGCGATCCCCACTGTCCAGATTTTCGTCGGGTAGCATCGAGTACATTCTTTCCCTGTCTTGCTCAAGGACATAAGGATCTTTTAAGACCGCCCCTAGCCCTAGGGCCATATCGGCCCCCCTTGCAAGCATGGGAAGGAGTCGACTCGCTTCCGTCTACGGTGGGTGTGCAATACCGTAGATTTTGAAAAAGGCTCTTCCTCGCTAGAGCTCTTCTGCAGTCCTGGGTCGGCGAACCGCAGCCGAAACTACGCCCGCTCGATAGAGAAGGCAGCTCTACCGAAACCCCTGAGTGGAGGCGCACCCCTAGCGTCGGTACTTCCGACAACCGGGCACTGGCCTTTTTTTTAAATAGAACACTAATCTCCGTTCCAGAGGCATATACTCTCAAGGAGTCTCACCACGCACCACTACGAATCCGACCTCAACTGCAAGAAGTAGACTTGGAACATGCTTGCGCCCGTAGTTCAGTTATTCTCACATAAAGGACTAGCATTCTGCGGTCCGCGAAATGTGACTGTTTAATTTTAATGGTATGGTAGAAAATTGCTATCATCCTAATATCCTACTCAAAGTAAGTTGTTCTGCCTCGATCCAGATTTCGAGCCCTTGACTCATCATCAGATTGATGGATTTCTACAACCACGTCTCCAGAAGTTTAGTGCAAAAGTGATTTGGTTCCAGTTTGCAACCAGCTTCCACTTTTTCTTATAAATCGACTTATGGCGAATGATTTTGGTTTGGAAAATATTACAAAGATTTGTCCTTAGTTGACAAATTATTCAGATAATGCGTTCTGGTGTGATGTAGGTTTCAGAAAAACATTTTCTTTATCCTGCCAGCGTTTCGATCTTTTATTGAGATCATCTTCAGAGCCTGGGATTTAGAAACATTGTTCATATTTCAAAAATACATTTAGGATGTGGAAAAGTGAATTTCTATATTTTATATGCAAAGAATTTCTTAGTTGACAAAATATATCTTTTTTAAACACAAGCCGTCGATAAGCTACAACAGTTTATCGTGGGTAATTTGTCTAACCGATAAATTTTTGCAGGTTTTTCTGTGTTTGAAGAGGACGTTTTGAAGTGTTCATAACTCAAGAGGAAGTACGATCCCCGGCGTCTGTTTAAATCCATCTCGTCACCCACTTACAGTCAATTAAGGGCCTAGATAAGCCTCTCACCATTGTTTATCTTTCGGTATAATTTACTGGTGTTACACAAGAGAGCGGATTTGACCCGAACCCGGGGGAAAATCAAGGGCCTGGAAGTCGTAAAGTTGAGGGATGTCGACCCTTGAGATAAACAACTAAGGCTGACCAGGCCCTCC
Source organism: Cimex hemipterus (assembly GCA_039619505.1). Lineage (NCBI taxonomy): Eukaryota > Metazoa > Arthropoda > Insecta > Hemiptera > Cimicidae > Cimex > Cimex hemipterus. The sequence goes on along the minus strand of CM077111.1, from coordinate 14,250,271 downwards.
TTTGCCGCCCAGTTATCTTGTTTGGCCCAGAATTCGGTTCTTCTACTTTTATTTTTCGACTCAGCAACGTTTCACCTCAAAAGGGCCGGCACTACGACCAAAAAGCACCGAGTCTGCAGGCACGAGTGATTTCTCTTGACATCTGCTCTCCCGGCTTTTGAAGCTTGCTTTAATTTTTAAGTGCTTATTTATACGGCCGTAACTCTAAAAACATAGCCGCCAGGCAGAGTCGAGTGGGTTTCCTTACAAAATATGACACAGCAAGTTAATAACATCAATCAAATTCAGAGTTTTACGTTTAACAATTTATCACAGTTTTAACAATATGCAAGATTGTTGTTCCTCATCGAAAATTTCACGTATTTCTACTCACTATATTGCAGCAAAAAACTTCCTATAAACGCCTGTTCAAATCTCAACTGTAAAGAAATAATTTCAGGTTTTGGGTGTTTTTAAAATTTTTCCACTTAGGTCCAATAAATTGCGTACAATATTCAAAACTTCTGACTGTAGAAATATCTGGTTTGTGCCACCTTAAAGAACGTTCAATTTTCTGTAGGGAAACGTATTTATGTTGTAGAAATGATGAAAATATTCTGCACGAAAGATTCAGAAACAAAAATGTTCAATTTTGAGTTGTTTTTTTTTTTTTAATGTTGGATTGGCAACTGGTAGCTGGCCCCCGAATCAGTACAAAAAGTAAATGTATTGTTTCATGAAAAAAAAAAACAATTAACTTACTCGACAGGTTCATTCTGAAAAGGATAAAATTTAACTGAATTTTTTATTGCTTATCTAAGGCGGGTACAAATATTAGTAACCCTCGTTAAAGTTACGCAAGTTACTAATCTTTTTTTACAGTTAGTTCCTACTTACAGTTAATTGTGTTCAACGTACGGATTTCAAGCTTCTTGCTCATCATCAGAACGAAGGAATTTATGACGAAGTCAAGAGTACAATTCATGTCGAGAGAGGTAGTTGTAAATTCTATCAAACTGATGATGAGCTATAAGCTTGAAATTCGGATAATTGAAAACAACTAAATATGAGTAGGAACTACCTTTTAACAAATTTTTTTTAGCATCTAAAATTTCTAGCATTGTATAAATTCATTGTATTATCAAACGTTTTCTGCACTGTATACATTTCATGGTTTTTTAATCTAAAATTTTCTAGCATTGTATAAATTCATTCTTTTTTAATCTAAAATTTTCTAGCATTGTATAAATTCGTTCTTTATTGATCTAAAATTTTCTAGCATTGTATAAATTCAACCTTTTTTAATCAAAGGTTTTTAGCATCGTATCAATTCATTTTTTATCAAACGTTTTCTGAACTGTATACATTTATGATTTTATTTGTTTTCATCTAAATAAAATTTCCTAGCATTGTATAAATTCATTCTCTTCTAATCTAAAATTTCCTAGAATTGTATAAATTCGTTCCTTTTTAATCTAAAATTTCCTAGCATTGTATAAATTCGTTCTTTTTTGATCTAAAATTTTCTAGCATTGTATAAATTCAATCTTTTTTAATCAAAGGTTTTTAGCATCGTATCAATTCATTTTTTATCAAACGTTTTCTGAGCTGTATACATTTATGATTTTATTTGTTTTCATCTAAAATTTCCTAGCATTGTATAAATTCGTTCTTTTTTAATCTAAAATTTTCTAGCATTGTATAATTTCATTTTTTATCAAAGGTTTTCTGAACTGTATACATTTATGAGTTTATTTGTTTAATCTAAAATTTCCTAGCATTGTATAAATTCAATCTTTTTTAATCAAAGGTTTTTAGCAT
>CM077111.1:14201082-14241972 GCA_039619505.1 Cimex hemipterus | reverse complement strand
TTATTTGTTTTAATCTAAAATTTCCTAGCATTGTATGAATTCGTTCTTTTTTGATCTAAAATTTTCTAGCATTGTATAAATTCAATCTTTTTTAATCAAAGGTTTTTAGCATCGTATCAATTCATTTTTTATCAAACGTTTTCTGAACTGTATACATTTATGATTTTATTTGTTTTAATCTAAAATTTCCTAGCACTGTAAAAAATTCGTTCTTTTTTAATCTAAAATTTTGTAGCATTGTATAAGTTAATCATTTTAACGTACAATTTGGTAGCGTTGTATAAATTCAAGTAATTTTTTATATAAAACTTTCTAGAATTGTATATTTTTATCTAAAATTTTCTAGCATTGTATAAATTGATTTTTTTAATCTAAAATTTCTAGCATTGTATAAATTCATTTTTTTTCACATCCTACATGTATATCTAAAATTTAAATAATGTCTCTAAATCCCAGGCCCTGAAGATGATCCCAATAAAGATGGAAACGTTGGCAGGATAAAGAAAATGTTTTTCTAAAACCTACGACACATCAGACCGCGACGATCTCAGAATAATCCTTAAACTAAACAAAATATATAAAATATCAATTGTTATTAATTGTATTGTTTTGTGTCTGCGCAATCCATTCGTAGACGGTTACGGCCTTGATTTCATTTTGACCGGTCGATAATGCGATAAAAGCTGATACTAAGATAAAAGTTGTGAACACGCATTTATATTTAGCAATATAAATATTTGATGCTCTTTTATATATTTCCACTTTTACGAACGACACCCTTTGTTTTACGACGATTTTTTTCTTAAGCGCAGTCAATAAATTGTAGTTATGTGTCATTACTGTTAGTTCCCATCCAAACATTGGCGTTAACACCAAAACCAACCATGCGTGGGTACAAGATAGGCGATAATTTATCCAAGGAAGCTTTGATCTGGACCAAAATACCAAGCGTAAGCTGATATTGCAAGGAAGAAGGCAGAAAAGAATCGAAAAAGCTGCTACAGTTTTGTTAACATTTTGAGTTCTTAGTCTCGTTTTATTTTTGTTGCAATTTACATCTAATATGGCCCACTTCTTGTTGGGTTGGGTATCAGAGGATAAAGTCCATAGGAGGAGCAAGGAAATAGATAAAACAGCCAAGGAGTTGATCATCACAATATTCGACATAGCCACTTTGCTGCATACCAAATCGTCAAAAGATCCATCAGGCAATGGTTTAAGAATAAATTCTCGGTTCGATGGGTTGTTGAGAAACCTCGAACCCCCCATAAAAATCCCTCCCTTTCGTTCTCTCCTTACTTATCCGTTCCAATCTCTGAAATTCCCTCAACCCTATCCTCTAACCTTTAAGTCCCATCGTTTTGACTACCGCCTGTCCCTTATAATTTAACACGGATGATGGTTAATTTTCTGTTCATTTTTCACCTTTTTGTATTTAGGAACGTTTCATTTTTTTAAGCTATTACATTTCAGTATCGATGGTTATACAGTTACTTTATTCTTTATATGTAAAGTCATTGTTTAGATGAAAAGTAAGTTTTACGAGAGGGACTTCGCACAATAGCTCAAGCGGTAGAGCAGCGGCGTATTGAGCCGAAGGTCCTGAGTTCGAATCCCGTTTTTTACACTAATTTTTTCACCTAAACAATGGCCTTAGATAACAAGAATAAGCAATAAAAGAAGGGACAAGGTCAATTAGACCAGTACACATAAACGGAATAACAATTGATGTTTATATACATTTTGTCACGAATTCAAATTTTGAACTTTTTATTATTCAAGGAGAACAAAACTTCAGAATAAAAGTTATTTACTTTCTATTAATTTAGTAGGCTGCCACGCTTCGCGACTCCTCCACCTGAGTGAGTGAGTAGATGGTTGCTCAAACATATTTACGGTAGATTTGGCTATGTTGCCCACCACTCATCAAAATGATCTTGGTTGTCACAGTGGCTTGGCGTACTGTGTCACTTGATAAGATGAAACGCGCTTTTTGGTACGCGAACGGATATGTCCTAACATATTGAGCCGCAATCCCAGAGAAGCCCATATTTCTCCTGGCATACACATTTTTGATAATAAATATATGAGGTATTTACGATCTTTGTGTTAACCCTGTTAAGTCTATTACGTCCTGTTCGATCGAGAAAAATAATGACTTAGACTAATAATCGGCTAGTTAACATGGCCCGATCTAACAGGCCAGGGCCAATGTTAGATGTTAGAGGTTAGGTCGAAAATGTAGTCACTTCGTTCTCCGCTAGGGCGCAGGTAACCAACATGGCAGCCATGAATTTAACAGCTGGTATTTGTTTGCACGTATTTTTATTCTTAAATACGCATTAATTAAATCGGCCCAACACATTTCTTTTGTTAATTTGTGACTTGTCTTTATACTCTTATATTTGTAGTAAATACATTTCCTGTTCTATACAGTTCTAGTTTGCTAGCCGTTAGGATACAGGTTAGGTATGTCGGCACGAATTGAAGCGTGTTATTTGTTAGTACTATTCGAGTGTTTAATAGCATTTTGAATGAAAGAGTTGATTAATTTTCTTTCTTTTTACTAACTTTAGGCATCACAATTTAACACAAAAGAAAATCAAAACAAACAACATGCCTTCAAGGACTGTTATAGCTTTATTTTTGGTTCTGCCAATCGAGTTAACATTTTACAAACATCGTTGATATTTCTATAATTTTATGTAACCCATAAATAAGCATACTTCTGTTTATGAACCTGCGTGAAGCAATATTTTTTTAGTTTAAAAACGAGGATATCTCAGCTAGTGAAGCTTCAAGAGCAGACCACATAAAGCATTTATAAATAGATAAATGTTCGTGTTTAACGTGAAGGCTAGATCTTAACTTTCAAAGTTAATATATTAATTAAGGTAAAATAGATGGCTTTTTGGATTTCAGTGGTCAGAGAGAAATGAAAAAATATTCTCACAAGACTAATTAATGAAGAAGGTGTAGACTAAGTTTCTCGGTTGTCCATCCATTTATTATACAAAAAAATGGATCGCTCCCTCTTTTTTTCTGAGTTTTACATTACACTCAACAACGTGGAAGTTTTAAATTAGCGCATATAAAAAAGATTGAGATAAATGAGGCATCGCTTTAAGACTCGTGCCTGGGGAGCGCCTCGGGGGACAATCGGGAAAAAAATGCTTTAGTTTAAAGTATTCAAAAAATCGAAAGTACCTCCGGGAGTTAAATTGAGATGCATGGAATCTAAGTCGGAAAAATACGAAAGGGAGAAAAAGTGTAATACACCCGTGAGAGATTTAATTTTTGTGTCGGCTGAGGGCTGGGGAAAGGAAAGGAAAAAGTAGAATTAATCTTAATTAGGGTTTGCTGAAGGGACTGGGAAGAGTGGAAGAGGGTGAGAAATAGCGGCGGGGGAGACGAAGTCCCGCGGGATCCGGTGGACACGAACCGTCCCAAGACGCGGAGCTACGGAAGAAAACTCATCTGGCGGACTTGTAGGGGCCCTGTAGCCATTTATCTCTGGTAACATAGAGGCTAATTGAAATGTTTTTACCCAAGAGGACTACGCCCAGACTTTATACGACCACCTTTTCCCGAAATCCTTCAAGTTAACATGAGTTTTAACATTGGTCTGGTACGTTTATTCAACATATATTGTCAAATTGCTAATCGCTTGAAAAGCACGACTGCACTGCGCCAGGACAGATGCACCAATGATATCTTCGATCGAAGTATAACTGATGAAGAATATTCTAACCTTATTAGGCGTATTCACGATCTTTGTGTTAACCCTGTTAGGTCGCATTAAATCGAGAAAAGTAATGACATAGAATTGTAAAAAAATCGGTTAGTTAGAATTGCTCGATCTTACAAAATAACAAATATGTAATGTTAAGTTGAATCGAATAGCGTTGTACCTACATTGTTAGCCGCTAGCACGAAGGTAACAAACATGTCGGCCATGGATTTAACAGCTGTTTTTTATTGACACGTACTTTTATTTTTAAATACTAATAATTCAATCACACCAAGTCATTTCTTTTGTTAATTTCTCACCTATTCTTAACTATCATTCATATTGAATTCATCCATCTATCCTATAAAATTGTAGGCTGTTAAAACTTAGGATACAGGTTAGGTTATTATTTTTCCATAGCATTGTTGGCATTTTAAGTGAAACAGTTGATTGATTTTGCTTTGCCACTAAATTTCGTCATCAATTTCAATTTAACACGTAAACAACAATAAATGTAAATTCCAACAAATTTGAGAAAACTGAAAAGCGCTCTCCGAAAGGAACCCTGGGGACCCAGTAACTCCTGTAAACTGCTCGAAAGGTTGAGCCTTTGTCTAAAGGGTTGTAAAGTGAGGCAGTCGACCAAAATATGTTTTACTGTCAAAATTATGCGTTCTCCACTTCGCGTACATCGAGGACAAATGGGAAGGTTGTTGCCTATTAAAAGTCTATTATGAATTAACCTGATATGACCTATTCGCAATCTAGAGAGAATTACAAGTTCTTTTCTCTCAAGTTCTTCAGTTGGCCATTTATGTACAGCTGGCTTAATTTCTTTCATACTATCTCTACAGGAATTCCATCTTGCCGCCCACTTTCGTTTGATAATGTTTTTAACATAAGTGACTATATCATCTGGACGGAGAAGAAATTGATCTGTTCTTTGTGGATGGTTTGCAGCGTTTCTTGCCTGTTGATCAGCATTTTCATTTCCAGAAATGCCGACATGACTAGGAACCCAAACAAATACCACATGCTTGTTGAGTGTTCTGAATTCACAGAGATATTTGTGAATTTCTAAGATGTAAGGGTCAACCGAGAAATTATTTTTGATTGCTTCGAGACCACTTTTCGAATCAGAGCAAATAATGGCATTACAAATTCCTGACGATTCCTTTATAATGCTCAATGATCTTCTGATTGCATTAAGTTCAGCTGTGTATACGCTAGCTTCATTGGATAAAGACCAGCTGAAGTTATACTCATCTGCAAATATCCCACACCCTACCCCAATTTCATTTTTAGACCCATCAGTATAAAATACTTTATAATTGGGATAGTTATTTAAAATTCGCAAGAATTCTGCCTTGATGATCAGAGAAGGTATATCCCTTTTGTTCAATAAGGCCAGATCTTCGATAATTGTGGCAGTGGGTAATGCCCACGGTGGGATATCTAGCAACTTAAAACTCTCAACCGCCGGCAAGGTATTCCCTCCTAATCTCAGCATCTCAGTACCACGGATACCAAGAGGTCTCGTCCTAGTTCTTAGCAATGAGTACATATCTTGGTGAGGGTTACGGAACACTGAAGGATATAGAAGGTGGAAAAGCTTAGACCAAAGTCTAGCAACAAACCTCAGAATTGCCTCCTCCCTGAAAAGTTCCGGTGGAAGGACACCGGCATCATTGCAGAGACTATATAAAGGGCTTGTTCTAAATGCCCCTGTTGCAATCCTAATACCTTGGTAGTAAATTCTATCTAAAGGTTTTAAAGTTGATATTCGCGCTGAAGAGTAACCTGCTGCTCCATATCGAAGCTTTGCTCCTAAGTACATGCTGAATATTCTTAAAAGAATGTCTCTATTCGCTCCCCAATTGTAATTGGCGAGGAATCTCATCAGGCCTAGTATTTTCCTTCCTGAATTAGACAATTGAGCTATTTGGGGTTTCCATCGAAGGGCTTTGTCGTAAGAAACTCCCAAATATTTGACAACATCGACTTCCTTTATTTCAACGCCAGAAAGATTCAATGACTGTTATAGTTATTTTTGGTTCTACAAGTCGCCATGCGTAGCGCTGCGGGAAAATTAACATTTAACATGCTAAGAAAAACAAAGAGGCATCACGATCTTTCTCGATTCGAGTTAACACGAGTAACCAACTAAGAAACATCGTGAATACCTCTAATAGCTATCGATTAAAATATAAATACAATAATTTTGCAGTAAGCCAGATTTGCCCAATACGTGTCAGAACTAACGAAAATACGAGGGATCACACTCTTGATGGGAAAACTGCTTTTTTTTAGTTGCTTAACGCAGGAGCAATGGTATCACATCAAAGACAGCAATAAAAAAATGTCAAAACATAAAATTAAAAGTACACAACTGTTCGAATAAAGGACAAATCTTGAAACCCATATGACAGACCAAATATGATCGAAATGGCACAGCATCGCGTACAAGATTCTTAAATGCATCTACTTCCTTTAATATGAACAGTACTGCCCTAAGCAATTTCGTGTCCTATGCCAAGCTTTAACGGACTGTCCAACAGTGTCATCGCGTTGAAGACTCTGGGAAGCATTATTCCTACATGGCCAAACTGGAACCAACTGTTGAACAATAGGATGGCGTTCAAGATTTATCCTCGAGTATGAACAGAACCGCCCCGGGTCGGCTTTTGGCGTAAGCCAACCTTTCACCGATTGCCCAACAATGTCATTGCGTTGTAGACTTTTGGAAGCATTATCTCATACAGATTTGAGTCGGGACAGTACTGCCCTAAGCACTTTCTTGTTGTATGCTAAGCTTTAACCAATTGCCCAACGGTGTCATCATGTTGTAGACTCCTGTAGACATCATCTCATACAGATTTGAGTCGTGACAGTATTGCCCTAAGCCGTTTCTTGTCGTATGCTAAGCTTTAACCAACTGCCCAACGGTGTCATCGCGTTGTAGACTCCTGTAGGCATCATCTCATAGAGATTTGAGTCGGTATAGTACTGCCCTAAGCCCTTTCTTATCGTATGCTGAACATCAATGAAGATTTTTTCGAACTTCATTTCTTGGAAGAGGGTCCTATACTTTTGAAGTTTTGGATTTTCCTTTTGTGAACTACTAGTGTTTTGAGATCGTGTTTAACACCAAACTTAATTTTACTTTAGATTGTTTAGACTTAGTTTGTTTTGTAAAGAGAGCACTAGAGAACTGCAGAGACATCGTGGAGCAGTTTAATTTTAACATTTTGTAAAGATGCTTTAAAAATTGTATAAATATGTCTGTTGGGCGCTCCACTGACCGCAACGGTTAAGGCGTTGTCACGTTGGCTCAATCACTGTAATGGGCCCAAGGACTTGCTTACAAATGGGCTTTTTGATTCGATAGTCTAACTTATGCGTGACGATTGAGGAAAACTTTCCATTCCGAACCATGTCAGGTGGTAAAATTATTAATGTATTATGGATAACGATGAGGAGGGATGAAAAGGTTTCTCATTTATAGAAATGGTAGCTGTCATTGTCGGTTTGCCACCCGAGCATAAAACGGAAGGCTAATTGCTGCCGAGTAATGTATACCGGTAAGTAAAGGTTTAGAAATATCCCACTCGTCTGTATACTTTATCGCCGGTAAATGACGCGACCCTGTTGTCTAAGCCGTATGATTAGAGTCATCGGCCAGATTCCGTTTGAAGTTCCGAATTAGATCAGTGTGATTTACTGCCGAAAGAAGCCGAGACGCGAAGAGCAATATAAACCATTCGTGTTTCCAGTACTCTAATTATTACTAAGCGGACACAAATCGATTCCAATTTTTTTGTCTGGGCATTGGCTATTTTCATTTGAGCTTAAGAAAGAAAAGTTAAAGCTGAGATGATACGAGATCGATCTGATGTTGTAGAACATGGAAAAAGGAACTTCGTCTTGGTCACAACAGAACGACAATTCTTTAATTTTTTGCCTAGCTTTCGACGAAAATATAGCAGTTAAAACATATTGTATAATTTAAAAACAATTATATTTTTCTTACTTTAACTCGATTAGTGTTGAAATATGTCTTAAGAAAAAAACTGACATTTATAATAAGATTATTTATTAGGTGAAGCTCAGAAGAATCTTATTAAAAAACACAGTTATTTTTCTCGAATTTTTTTTTAATACACATCGAGTTAAAGTAAGAAAAATACAATTGTTTTTAAATTGAACAATATGTTCTAACTACTATATTTTCCTATAATAAATAGGCCCTGATGATGACATTGTAATCGTCGGAAGCTCGGCAAAAAATTAAAGAATTGTCGTTCTGTTTTGACCTCGCCGAAGATCCTTTTTCAAACAAAGAAAATAATTTCGCATATTTGTTCGAGGTGATGATGACGTGTTACTTTCGAGTCTGATTGTGAGATCGATCCGGCCAAAATGGGCGAAAGGGACAACCTCCCAACGGGCATAATTTCGCCGTTCCGAATATAAATCATTTTCAAAAGAGCGAAAGTAACGGCTGGACTTCGCTGTCTCCCGTATAATGCCTTAGTAAATTTAATTAATTAAAAAGGTAATACATTGCCTTCTATAATAATTAACAAGGGGCGGCGTGTAAAGGAGAAAAACCTTGTCTCTTTGTTTTATGACTTGGGTTTTATTAAATTTCATATTAGGTACCCACGTCTGAGTTGATTTATCACTTGATGAGCTAAAAGTTATTTTAATCAACCCACATGTCTTTGTTTAAATAAAAACGGCGGATACATTCGGCCGAATATGAATTTTAAATAGACTCCGGTTTTCACCCCCCCGGCGTATTTATATTTATATCCTTTCCTCGGTACTTGCGGGGGTAATTTAAATTACAAACCAGCGGCGGTTAATCATGGGTGAATTTCCATTCGGGCTTCGGCCAATTTTAACTAAGCTAAAAATAAAAGATAAACCACTGGGAATGAAGTCACTTCAATTTTTATCAAATGGAATAAGTATTTTTGCCTTGCCTCATCCGTAATTGAAAATTCAAAACTGTTAGCATAATTAAATTGTCAAGTACAATAGGAGATGATTAAAAAATACAAAAAAAGCTGTTAAACAATTAAATTGTTTTTTATGGAACCCTTGTGTCTCTAAGAAAATAAAAAGTCTTACGTACTAAACATTATAGAACGTAAAATTATGCCAAATCAGCATGTGGCAACCAAATTGTGCCCCGGCATTCATCTGGGAATTTAAAAAAATTAAATAAAAAAATAAAAACAAGGGAAATCACGGAGAAAGGTATAGACAAATATGACAGTATAGACAAGGGTTGTCACTCCCCGATGTGCTCACCCACCGGTCTATACCTCAGGGGAGTTGACCTACCCCGTTATGCTGTCGGGTAGTATCCCCATAACCCAGATGGCCAGAAGATGTTCGCACTTACCTGTGGCATTTGACAGCTAGGTCATTTCAGCCTCGAACACATACAAATTTAATCTACCTTAGAACTAACTTCTATTTTTTTAAACGTTTTATTTGTTTTTTTACAACTGCATTCTTCGACGCAACAAGTAAAACAGATAGTATTTACATGTAACCTTATTAAAGGTGGCGTGAAACCTTGAACAATTACCATCCAGTGATGGTAGCCGTTAGTACCTCAATACGATGAGTGGGATTCCTTCGTCGATGTCAATTGCTAGGGTTTACAATCTTCTCCTGGGATTATTAGGTAATGTGGTGGATGACAGGTTTTTGTCGAAAGGGTTCGGATGATAGAGTGGTTTGGAGTGTAACGTTTTGTAGAAATATTTGGACTAGCTCGGTAACAAAAGGGACACATAGGTCAGTATGGATGGTGTGATTGGATACATAGAAAGGAGCTTGTACTATTGTTCGGAGGATTTAGATTGAAGGATTGGATTCGATTGAGGTTGGAACATGTAAAGTTTTCTCTTGTTTGTTAGTGAGAGTTTTGATCGTCTGTCCATTAGTCGTTTAAGCATGAAAAATCGTATATTACAGTCTGTGCGTTTAAGTCGTGTATGGGGGTTCCACGTCGGTCGTTTGTCTAGGTAGAGTCCGAGGTATCCATGGTTCGCAATTTCGATGGGAATGTTGTTGAGGTATACTGGTCGGAGTGTTTTCTTGGTTAGTGTAAAATTTATTTTCGTTGATTTGGTTTCGTTGATCTTGACTCTCCACCGACGGAGCCAGCATTCTAGGGTGTTTGGAGATTTGAAGATTACGGGAAGCAGTGGTATCATCGGCGAAAGTGAAGGTAATAGTGTTAGGTTGCGTAGGCAGGTCGGATGTATGTATTGAATATAAGAAAGGAGCGAGCACGCTGCCCTGTGGGCTACCTGCAAGAATAGGATGGTTGGGTGGCAATGAATTTTTGTGAGATACATGGAAGTAACGATCGTTAAGATAGGATTTTAGGATAAGGTAATAGGTTGATGATAGGATGTTCTTGAGTTTCCGCAGCAGCCCTGGGTGCCGCACTCGGTCAAAAGCTTGGTGTATCTCCATGAGCAATACTGTTTTAGTTCAAGAGATGTGGAAATAATCGATTATGCATGCGATGTGCTAGTTGTACAGTTGAATGGCAAATCCGAAAGCCGAATTGGTGATGGGAATTGTATTTTTAGGAATTTCCTTGAACAAGCGGTTCACTAGAAGCTTTTCCAGTATTTTGCCAATAATGGGAAAAAATTTGATGGGTCGGTAGGAGGTAGAAAGGTGATTTGGTTTTTTCGGTTTTAGGAGCATCCTGATGGAAGAAAATTTCCAACAGGTAGGTAAATGAAACTTCTATACATTCACATATATGTATATTGCACACATTCTCATTGGTCTTTCCTTCATCAACCTACACACAATATTAATAATGGAATCGAAATTGTGAACGATGGGGTATTTTTATAAATATTCCGCCATCTAACATAAACTCAGACTCTGATGGAAGGATGGTACTGATGCTATATTTCACCATCGGCTCCATTTACGCTAATAAATACGCTCAATCATCAACAGATTATATATAATTTTAAAAAAAACCATAATTTCTTAATAGCCAAAGAGGGGATGCAGAAACTGACTAAAGTACCCGAGAAACATTTTTAAATTTAGCGCATGCCTGCACGCTCTCTATAAGAGGCCGAGGTATGACTTCTATTATGATGGACACTTTGAGCAACCTTTCTCTTTGTAAGAGAGTGAGAGGATTTTGATATTTGTATTTTATTTTCAATATTGGAAGTATCGTTTATTTTTTCACTCAAGATCATCAAGATATGGTCTTGAAGAGGAAAAGAAATTTAGTTGTTACTGCTCAGCTTTCGATCTATTTTACGGTCATCATTAGGACAAACAATCTCCAATGTCCTCAATTAATACAGACAAGTTTTTTCGAAATGAAATTTTGTTGTATATCTCAAATTTCCTTGAGCCCACTCAGTCCTGACATTGCCATGGCATATCTAAAGTAAGTTATAATATAAACTCTACACTCAACATGCTTTTTTTTGGTCTTTTTGGACGTTATTAGATGATTATTGGGTACGATACCATTTGGCTGATACTATTATCAGAACGATATCGATACTTTTCTTTCGACACGAATTCCTACGAATGTGAAATATCCGGAGATAAGATTCTTAGAAAGAATACAATAAAAATCAATAAGATTCATTTAGGAACGCCTGCAAAAAAATATTTCCAACTGGAACTATTTATTTCAAAGCTTCCTTTGGTAAGTAGCTTATGCTAATCAATACGATAAATATCCACAGACAAGAACAATTTTTTAACCTTTTCTGTATTTTATTACGTAAGAAAATGATCGTTCTGAAAGACTAATTGTACAGGAAATACATGTTATAATTCAGTCAGGTAAATGATGAACCAATTGAACCTGATTAAAATTTCATTTATTGCCTCAGATCTTTTTCTTGGCTAAAGGGCCAACCGGCAAATTTAAAAAAAAAAATTAAGAGGAATTAATTTCAAGTTTCTCCGGGTGATGAACCAGCATCCAAGGTTTTTTCGTATTATTTTAATCAGTCCAGTGTTTTTCCCCCGTGATTAATGGTTGGACTGTACGGATCACGAAAAAGAGAAACCAATATGGTGAGTCACATCAATACGAAAAAAAATGAGACACGAAAATCTTAAAATTATTCATTATTTGTTTTCGTTGTTTCAGGAGAAAGCTGTGATTCCAGTGTTCCACGACAGTAATTTGGTGTATTCACGATATTTGTGTTAACCCTGTTAAGTCTGCTAGTTCGTTTTAGATCGAGAAAAATGATGACGTAGGCTTGTAAGGATCAGCTAATTAAAATTGCTCGAGCTAACAGGCCAGAGCCAATTTTAGAGGTTAGGTCGAAAATTTAGTCACATTTTTATCCGTTAGGGCGTAGGTAACCAACATGGCAGCCATGAATTTAACAGCTGTTTTTTATTTACACATATTTTTATTCTTAAATATGCTTAAATTAAAACAAACCAAAAGCAGAAAAAAATCAATTATCTATCCATTTAAACTAGAATTAAATAATAGGGGTATTTAAGATCTTAAGATTTTTTTGGTTTCCTTCTATGATAAATCTTCATTTATTTCAATTCCTCAGAGTATGATATAGAGCAACGCTAGCAAATCTTGTGCGAATTAGACAATATTCCGCTTGATCTGTACATAGATTTAACGATTTACTCATGATTAAATGGATATTTTAAATTTAACAAAATATGCAGGTTGACTGTGAGGAGTTTTGTCCTCCTTTTTGCAGATATGATAATGAATGATTTGAGTGATCGGGTTTCAGATCAGGTCACCTACAATATTAACCTCATTGGCAAGTATTTCTACGAATTTTTGCCGGATTTTTCCAATCCCCTCAATCTATTTAATCATGAGAATACACAATTCACCGATCAAGTTGAAAGTAGGGGTATTCCCGATATTTCGTTTAGCCCTGTTAACTCTGTTACGCCGTGTTAGACCGAGAAAAGTGATGACGTAGACTTGTAAGAATCTGTTAGTTAACATTGCTCCATCTAACCGGCCACAGCCAATGTTAGATGTTAGTAATGTTGCTGTCCGTTAGGCCGTAGTTAACTAACATGGCAGCCATGAATTTAACAGCTGTTTTTGTTTACACATATTTTTATTTTTAAGTACGCATTCATTAAATCAGGCCAAAACTTTTTGTTGTTAATTTCTGATCTGTCCCTATATTCTCATTCATAATAGATACATAAAATTTTTGTTTGTTAGTTATTAGAAAAATACCGACATAGAATTGTAATAATCTGTTAGTTAAGCTGCCACGATCTGACGGGCCAGGGCCGATGTTAGATGTTAGGTCGAAAATGTAGTCACATTGTTATCCGCTAGGGGTTACGTAACCAACATGGCCATGAATTTAACAGCTGTTTTTCGTTTATACGTATTTTTATTCTTAAATACGCGTTAATTAAATCGGCCCAACACATTTCTTTCGTTAATTTGTGACTTGTCTTTATACTCTTATATTTGTGGTAAATACATTTCCTGTTCTATACAGTTCTAGTTTGTAAGCCGTTAGGATACAGGTTAGGTATGTCGGCACGAATTGATGCGTGTTATTTGTAAGTGCTTTTAGAGTGTTTAATAGCATTTTGAATGAAAGAGTTGATTAATTTTCTTTCTTTTTATTAACTTTAGGCATCACAATTTAACACAAAAGAAAATCAAAACAAACAACATGCCTTCAAGGACTGTTAAAGCTTTATTTTATGTTCTACCAATCGCCACGTGCAGCATTGCGGAAAAGTTAACGGTTAACATGCTAAAAAAAGAAAGAGGACTTCACAATCTTACTGGACATTTCTCTTTTCGAGTTAACATCTTAAAACCATTGTAAATACCCTCATTTTTGAAAACATCCGCCTTGAGAAATAAACTGAACTTTAAAGTTTACCATCAGACATTTTTTTTAGAGTAAATGAGATACTCAATGGCAAATCAAATCAAATCTGTACACGTGGGTCAATTGTTGATGACACCATATCGCGCCTGTTTTCAACAAAATGTCCGCACCGTGATGCGGGAATGAAGTGTCCGAGGGGCCTCCTCTCGTTGACTACCAAAGCCATCAAGGCATCGAGTGGAAGGACCGAACCCCAAGAGGGCACGGAAACCAAACAAAGCTAATTGATATCCCTCGTAGAGAACCACTGGTTCAACACTCGGCTCATCCGACCGCGACAAGGAAAGACAATTTGTAATGAACCTCCTCTGGATTATAATAATCCAACGGGACGGTTTCAATTATCCCTGTCTCCGGGGATATGAACGCGCTATAATTCGATTTCAAATATAACATAGGACAACCAAAATATTATCTCTAAAACTTGTTTTAGTATATGAAGGTTTGCAAGTATTATTAAACGGCCTGAGATGTCAGGCATAATATAAAATTGCGTTTCAAGTAATTAAAAACAAAATATTAATTAGTAAACAATTATTTTTCACATTTTATACCAACACGTATTATAATTTTTCTTATTAATCACCCATCGTGTTAAACACAATTAAGCAATTAAGGAATAACATATATAGTATAACAATAAATCGAACTTTTTAAAAATCGAAGTTTAGAGGAATAAATTTAAATTCTTGATTAATTCCATTAGGTTTCGTAGTACGCTTGAACAAATAAAGTTATTTTTGATTAATTAATCTTTAAATAAAGTATTGGTTGAGATAAAAAAATTAGTATCACGAGCGGGATTCGAACCCACGACCTTCGGCTTGATATCGAACACTTCATCTAGAGTCACGGCAGCGGCGAAGGTCGTGGGTTCGAATCCCGCTCGTGACACTGACTTTTTTATCTCAGCTCATAAAGACTAATTAATTGAAAAATGTTATTTAGTCTATCAGACCAGGAAATCTAGTGTATTTTATAATGATAATGATTTAAAAAAAAAAAAAAAAAAAAAAAAAAAAAAAAAAAAAAAAAAACCACAGAAGAAGTTCTGTGATAAGTATATGTCCATGCATTAAAAGAAGACAACATTAAGAAATATATATACAAGAATTTTCTATCTGTACAGTTTTGAAAATGTACATAATATCTTTCCACCCAAAGACTAGTGAAAAGCTTAAAAAAAATAAAGTACTTAAGAAAAATTGCAAAATTTTTATAGAAAAAATAAGAGAACATAAACTTAACTTCAAAAACCAAAACCAAAACGAAAATACACGTTTAAGCTAATACGTAAGAGACATAAATTTTAGGAGTCAAAGATTAGGTAGAGAAAATAATTAACAAAAAATAACTTGGGTGGAGAACATTTTTATAAACATGGAAAAATAACAGCTACTAATAAATATTCAACAATATAAAAACAAATTATGCAGACAAAGTAAAAATACTTGAACAATGCATAAAATAAGAATGCAAAAAATAAGAATAATATAAAATAAAAATAAATAAAAGCATTTAAATGTTCATGGTCCACTTGACGAAATTAATTATTTCCGTCTAATTCATCTTTAAGTAATGT
This sequence comes from Cimex hemipterus, assembly GCA_039619505.1. Taxonomy (NCBI): domain Eukaryota; kingdom Metazoa; phylum Arthropoda; class Insecta; order Hemiptera; family Cimicidae; genus Cimex; species Cimex hemipterus. The sequence goes on along the minus strand of CM077111.1, from coordinate 14,226,716 downwards.
ATTAGTTGAGATTTAAAAAAAAATAGTGTCACGAGCGGAAATCGAACCCACGACCTTCGCGGCTGCCGTGACGATAGCTCAATCGGTCGATATTTATGCCGAAGGTCGTGGGTTCGAATCCCGCTCGTGACACTAATTTTTTTTATCTCAACCAATACTTTATTTAAAGATTAATTAATTAGATGTTAATCGAAAAAAATGTATTTGGTCAAGCGGACTACGAAACCTAATGAAATTAATCAAGGTTGACGTCACGTCAGCGGCGAAGGTCATGGGTTCGAATCCCCCTCGTGACGCTGACTTTTTTATCACAACCAACACTTACTTAAAGATTAAATAACCTTGATCAACAATCAACTGTACATCAATAAATATGTATTAATTTATAATATAAATAAAAATATAATTTCAAACTTTAACTATGCTGGAATTTAAAAGATTTCCAAACCTTTTAAAAGAATCGGTCGGAGATTTTTTAGCGGAGGATGAGGAACATTCGGAAATCCCACGACAGTTGTTACACAGGCGAATGTCTCCCATTTGCAGAGACTTGGTATGCGCACCGGGCTTTTACTGCGGCACCGCACTCGTTAACCGACGAAGCTTAATTAAGCGACATGTTGTTTAAGGAACAAAGTAACAAAACGGAAATTGCAAAAAATCCCAACGAAAATTTGGACGGGGCTGATCCGTTGACCGTGCATGAATTATGAAAATCGTCATACGTTTTTTTACGTTTAACACGAAATACTTTAGACAAACTTACCTGACTTAGGCGGGAAATTAAATAAATAAATTACAATAACATTTGCGTACAATTCAACTTCCTATAATAAAGATATAGAGACTGTTAATAAAAGCCAAAATAAAAGCCGATTCTGATATTAACTGTTGAAGAATTGAAGTAAAAATAAATAAATTAGAAAAGTTGCCTGGCATTTTGGATAAACTAAATTCGACCACAGCATCAGTCGAATTTATGAGCAATAAATAATACAAAAACATTAACAAAAATGGCTAAAATTCTTCTATTATAAAAACCAAATGAAGATTTAATAAACAATCAAAAATTGCAAAGCGATATTACTGATAATATGAAAATTTACACGGAGGAACTGGAACAGAATAAACTTGAAAATAATATTGAACTATATAGTATTCCTGAAACAACAAATAAAGACTGAAAAACTTGTCAATTTTTTGAATCTATCGTACAGAATTGGACCAGTACGTGCGACTAGACCTAGACCAGTCATATTCCAGTCAGGATTATCAAAAAGAACTCAACTCTGCTAAAATGAAGAAATAAACAAATAAAATTTTTGTAATTGAATATTCGGAGATGGTTTAAGGAAAACGGCTTCTTTGTCGTTCCAACGTTTCGAACGTTATTGAGATCATCTTCAGAGCACAAAGTGTATATTTTCTGCGTCATCGGACCATTCTTGTGTGTCGTGTTGAGAGTTACAAAAATGGCACAATTACGCCAAAAAACAAACACTCTGAGTCCTGTGAGTCCTGAAGATGATTTCAATAAAGATCGAAACGTTGGGACGATAAAGAAAACGTTCTTCTGAAACCTAAATCACACCAGAGCGCACCTCACGATCTACTAAGGCAACCTGAGGGTCAGAGAAAGACGAAAGAGAGAAGGACGAATGAATTCCTTTTATTTATAAAATCTCGCGAACGAATTCTCTTACAGTCAATCATAAAACAGAGATAGAGAAGTGAATTGGGAGGATTTATTTATAATTTTGGCCGAGTGAGGGATACAGAGTGAAAGTACATAGAGAAAACTAAAGAAAGCAAACATAAACATAATAAATAGATAGAGATAAATAGAAAGGGAGAGGGGGAGAGGGAGAGAGAGAGAGAGAGAGAGAGAGAGAAAATATTTTCTTTATCGCGCCAACGTTTCGATCTTTATTGAGATCATCTTCAGGCCTGGGATTTACAAACATTGTTTACATTTTGCAAATACAAATAGGATGTGAAAAAACCCAGGCCCTGAAGATGATCTCGATAAAGATCGAAACGTTGGCACGACAAAGAAAACATTTTTTCTGAAACCTACATCACACCAGGCCGCACCTCACGATCTACCAATAATCATTGACAAACTGTCACTAATCACCAAACATTTTTTTAAATTAACAGTTAACCAGATACAAAAAAAAATATATTTAGCGTTTAAAGCCAAGGAATTTGCTAGAATGTATAAATTTAAATACGACTGGGAGAGAAACCCAAATATTTACATTATAAAAGGATGAAACACTCAGAGAAATATAATTTTAAAACAACTTATAAACTATAAAAAACGAATCAAATTAATTTTTTACGTTTAATTATTCTAATAACTTTAAAATGTGTGTATTAAATGTTAGAAGTTAATTTGTTAATATCTTACAATTCCTTTTTGATAAATTATTTAAAATATTGGACGGTAACAATAATAATAATGTTTCTTCCATACTTATTTGCGACCTTTTTTAGGCTGTATATATTTCATTTGATCTGACATTTAAATTTATGTATATTTGATTTTCTTATCTTTATAGCGTATGTTACATACCTACAATAAATTGCATAAATTTGTCAACTCCAATTCACTCGCTCTGCTTGCTGAGAGTTGACTACAAAATTCTAAGTACTAAGTGATAATTATTCCCATTTTTACAGATTATTATTAATGTGTGGTGATCAGTGACCGTTAGTCGATGATTATTCGGGAAATCGTGAGATGCGGTCTGGTGTTATCTAGGTTTCGGAAAAACCTTTTCTTTATCGTGCCAACATTTCGATCTTTATTGAAAGGCCTGAAGATGATCTCAATAATGATCGAAACGTTGGCACGGTAAAGGAAACGTTTTTCTGAAACATACACCACTCCAGACCGCATCTCAAGATATCCGAACTATCATAAATATTAATGGAGAGTTTTTCAATGCAGGCTCTATCTTGAAACTAAGATGATTTGATGATGATGATGTGATAAGTTTTAAAATACAACTAAGGTCGAAATTACAATCTGTATGTGGTATAAAATTACAATGTCACATAGAAAAATCTGCATATTTTAAATTAAAAGTGTCTTAACCCAGTGAAAGAGTTTTGTTTTGATACAGAAATTTCTGGCAAATTGAAAGACAAAAAAGTCTGAATTGTTTGTTACAAAAATGAACGAACCTATACCATAGATGGAAGTGGTTTTATCAAATTAAAATCGCTTGTAAGGATTTTAACTAAACGTAAAATTTCAATTCATTGGGACTTCACGATGTGCTTATGATTCTTTCACAATATATGCACCTCTTAAGTAGAAACATTCAAATTTATACGAACCTAAAAACTTTTAGTGTGGTTAATCGACAATTATTTAAAAATGGTTAGATGCGGTATCAACAATGCTTTGGTTAAATTAATATATATAGTTTCTAACAAGTATAAAATCAGTTCTTTTTGTAAGAATTTTTACATTTGGAAATTCAAATTTATGTTTAGTCATGAAAAGAAGTTGAGCAAATGCTGATTTTTTAACGTTTTTCGCGTTATTCAGAAATCGTGAGATGCTGTCTGGTGTGGTGTATGTTTCAAAAAAGAATTTCTTTATCGTGCACGTTTCGAGGTTTATTGAGATCATCTTCAGAGCCTGGGATTTACAAACATTGTTTACATTTTACAAATACATGTAGTAGTACGTGGAGAAAAGTGAATTTATACAATGCAAAAAAATATTTTTTTATATTGAGTGAAAATACTTTGACTGAATATAAAAAAATATTTTTCTTGCATTGTAGAAATTCACTTTTTCTTCCACATTCTACGTGTATTTGTAAAATAAGTGAATCGTAAAGCGCGGCACACCCGGTACTTAGAGTATGTGAAGCATATGCCCAGGTGAAATCTTCTCGACTTAAAGCTATGCTTTTAAGCAGAAAATCAATAATAAAATTTCTATTCGGATTTATTGTTTTATCGAGAAAAATTAAAAATTATTTAACTCATTTGTCAAGTTGGCTCTGGAAAGGATGAAAATGAACTGATTTTATTTTTGTTTAAAAAAGGATCAGTAACATTCTGTAAGGTAAATAAGTTATTATTGATATTTTTTTAATTTAAGAAACCTTGAACCTTAGGTTCCTTTATACCTAGTTATTACGGAACATAAACTAATTTTTTATTAGTGCTTTTTTCTTTGAGTGTATCATTTTCTGGGATTGTTCGTTCAGCAACCATCATAATCATGGTAATCGTTATTCCGAGGAGTTCAAAAGAAATGTGGAACAAATCGAATTCACCCGTGCCCATCCCGGAGGTTTGATGGTGATGTGGCTATGGGCTGGACTCCTAGGGCGGTCTCGGAGGAGTGGCCTAGACGGGTTTTGAAAAAAAACAAAACCCGACCACCTCTCGAAAGTGGAGATGGCACGGAAGCAGATTTGAAACGGCCAACGCCATCTAACGACAAATAATAATACCGTTGGTCTATTTGAACTGAGAAATCATTCAACTGTTAAAGTCATGCCCAATAAGCCCCGGCTCAGCAAATTTTCAAGCATTCAACAAAAACCTAACACGTGTAAATTACGACCCCGTAACAAAAAAAAAATTGTCAAAGAATTGATCAAAATTATTTCAAACTACTCGATACTTATTATGCATGGATTTGTTTGACAAAAATTGAGGAGTTCGACCAATAGCCTTATTTTTTAATGTACTTTGGACTGGATAAATGGACGAACTGAGCGATTTTGCAGTTCACTTATATTTCTACTTCTCCTATATCTTATAGTAGAGATACAGGATCATATTAGCTGCCGCTTTTGTTGCTTTTCAGTCAGCAGATCTTCTCTCTCTAAAACCTATTATTTAGAAATGGTGAACTGTCTGGTGTGATGAAGGTTTCGGAAAAACATTTTCTTTATCGTGCCGACGTTTCGATCTTTATTGAGATCATCTTCAGAGCCTGGGATTTACAAACATTGTTTACATTTAGCAAATAAATTTTGGATGTGGAAAAGTGAATTAATACGATGAAAAATATATTTTTTATATATTCAGCCGCAGTATTTCTACTCACTCAAAGTGGTTGCCTTCTGTGTGAATTCTTTACTTCTTTATCTTCTTATTTTCGAAGATTGTGTTGTAAATGTAACAATGTTTGTTACATTTTTGCACATGCGAAATGTAAACAATGTTTGTTTTATTTTTTCTTTCTATACCACTCTATTTTCTGTTTTTCGCTGTCACGTACTCTCTTGCTCTCTTACTCACTGTTTCTTTCTTTCAATCTTGACTTTCTCACTCACTCTTCATTTTTCGTTTAAGCTTGTATTTTTCTTTATACCACCTTCTTTCTTTTATTCGATTCATCTCACTCTAGTTTTTCTTTCTTATTGTATGTTGTTTTTCCTTGCTGTGTTTTTTCTTACTCTTGCTCATTCTTTATGACTTTTTCTCTTTCTCTCTTTTATTTTCTGATTTTCGCTGTCACGTACTCTCTTGCTCTCTTACTCTCTATGTTTTTTTATTTATTCTTGACTTTCTTACTTATTTTCATTTTTCATTTACGTCTTGTTTTTTCGCTATCCCACACTCTTCCTTTTATTGTATTCATCTCACTAGTTTTTTCTTTCTTACTCTTTTTTTTTTTACCTGCTGAGTTTCTTTTTCACTATCGCTCAGTTTTTCTCGCTTTTTTCCGTTTCTCGCTTTTTCTCTCTTTTATATAATTTTATATAATTCACTCTTTATTTAGTTTTTCTTTCCAATTCTACTCTTTTCTTTTCATTTTTTCTCTACCTTTATTTTGTCTCTCTGTCCGACTCTATTTTTCTCCCTTATGTTCTGTCTTTCACTGTCACATACTTTCTTCCTCCCTGTTTTTTCATTCACTACTTTTTCACTCATTCTTTATGTTTTCGTCTATTTATTGTTTTTTTCTCTATACTTCCCATTGCCTTTTATTGTATTTATCTCATTCTAGTTTGTGTTTCTTTCTCACTCCCGCTCATAATTTGTTATTTCTCTCTCACTTTCTCTTTCTTTCTCTCTCTCTTTTTTATTTTATCTAATTCACTCTTAATTTGATTTTTCTTTCCCACGCTACGATTTTCATTTTCATTTTTTCTCTACCTTTATTTTGTCTCTCTTTCCCACTCTATTTTTCTCCCTCATTTTCTGTCTTTCGCTGACCCATACTTTCTCTACTTTTTCACTCATTCTTTATTTTTTCGTTTATTTCTTGTTTTTTCTCTATCATTCCCTCTGGCTTTTATTGTATTCATGTCATTCTATTATTTTTATTTTTTACTTGCTGAGTGTTTCTTTCTCACTCTCGCTCATTCTTTTTTCCTTTTTATTCTGTCTTTCTATCTCTCTGCTTTTACTCTGTGATTGTTAGAACATCATTTAATTGTTTTCTCTACCATTATTTTTCTTTCTATACCACTCTATTTTTTAACCTCATTTCCTGTTTTTCGCTGTCACATATTCTCTCTCTCTCTCTCTCTCTCTCTCTCTCTCTCTCTCTCTCTCTTTTTATTTATTATTCGAAAAATATTCAAATATTACCGATGAAGGTTTTTTTTTATTAAATAAAATTTGAGGCTGAATCCAATTAATCAATGTGATTTTATTAATATTTGAACTGTTCATTGAAAGGGATGATCGAATGAGACGACTCACCCATGAAACCACTGCCCAAATCTGACCCAACACGGCCGAAAAGGTCGGTAGTTTCAGAGTGTCACTCGATAATATAATGGTGTTGTCATATCTCGGGGCCAGGTGGTGCCGGTTTTAGATCAAAGCCCTGTGTACCGGAGGCAAACAGACTTTGACAGCTGTTAAACAGATAAATACAGTGCCATCTTAGCCCGACTCGCTTTGGGTTACAATGCCGACGGCCCTCTCCTCTAAAAGTGTTTTATATGTTGAAACAATGCCGAGATTTGTTTGCCCTGTTGTTTCATCAGGGGGCGAAGTGTCTCGGGTTGTACGGAACGGCACTGTCGTTCCATAAAAGCCAATGTGAGAGGTGGAGATGTTCAACAAATTTTATTCTTGTAGAGATTTTCTCTGACAATAATTTATCAAATAAATATATTCCTTGATTTTTTTCTTTGGAAAATATTTATTAAATGGTATGTTTTCACAATTCAAAAATAAAAAAGGTTAATGAAATTAAATTAATTTCCTGATTTGCATTGAATGTTGAATTAAGTTAAATCTGAAATTCGCTTCTATTCATGAAATATTACATCATTTTTATATTTATACTGCGGATTCATTATTAAACACTTTTAATCCAATTTATCCGGGGGGACGTGAAATAAAATATATCAATATTTGAAAATCATTTCCTCCTCTCATAACAGATTCAAGAAGAGGGCGGTCATAAAAATTCCGTTTTTTTTTATATTATTATTTTTATATATTTATTTAAAAGGAGCATTGAAATTCATCCTGGGTATATGTAGGCTGACACTCACCTCATATTATTGGCAGGCGGGATTGACATTTTCCCACCGAAAAAGACAAAAAAAAATGTCATGGCTTTGCCGATTTACATCAAACTTGATCGGGAGGTGAAAAATGTACGAGGGGTGCCGAAAACCGCTCATTCATTCATACCTCTCGTTGACAACTCATCAAATTCAATTTATACCACGTCCCGCCCGACAGTCCAAATTCGGGAAAAAGCTGTAATGTTTATAGCCGATGATAAATTCATTTTAATGGGGGGTTCAGTTAATTATCAATTCATGGTAGGAACGGTTAATTCCTGGATGGACTGGGAACATACTAAAAAAGAGGTTCTTTATAAAAAGATCCAGGTTTGACGAAGCAGACATCAAAGCACTAAGTGCAAACATCATTAGTTCAAAGATGGTGCTGAACTGCAAAACCAAATTAAATTTACTAGGTACGCAGAATAAAGTAAGCCTCTGCTGGGTCCCAGGACACATGGGTGTAGATGGCAACGAGAAAGCGGACACCCTTGCAAAGAAAGGGGCAGCTACACCGCTGATAGGATCTGAACCCTTCTGTGGCATAGGAATCCACACTATCAATGAACATCTCAGACAGAAGGACAAAAAGAAAATAAGGGAACGTTGGAATTCGCCTATTGGACACAGGCAAGCCAAGAATCTTCTAACCAATTTTGGGAAGAAAGAAATCACAGAACGTGTCAAAGGAGGCAGGAATAAACTGCGAATCCTAACTGGACGCTGTAGACTAAATGGGCATCTAAAGAAAATGGGAATAATCCAGGATGGCACATGCAGATTCTGCAAAGAAGCAGAGGAAACACCAACACATCTGCTAACAAACTGCGGAGCGACATTAGCCCGTAGGAGGAAGTGTTTTGGGACGTACAATGTGACCATAGAAGAACTTCAACCAATAAAACCGGGCCTATTAATCAAATTCCTTGATGACATAGGACTCACCGATGTGCTTTACGCAGAGAACGGGGGATACAATAGCTCTTAAAGGGCGCAGTATACAACACCCTGAAATATCATCATCATCATCATCATTGACGAGTAAAAAATTATCTGGCTTACTCCACTAAGACACGAAAAGAATCGATCAAACCAGGTGTCATAATATATATTGCCATTCCAATACCATTTTCATGATCCATCTTAATGGGGTCCAGTTAATTATCAATTCATCTTAGGAACTGTTAATTCCTGGCTGGACTGGGAAAACATAAAAAATGATCCTTTATAAAAAGATCCAGATTTGACCAGTAAAAAATTTATGTGACTTACTCCACCAAGAACGAAAAGAATCGATCAAACTAGGTTTCAAGTTGCCATTCCAATACCTTTTGATGAGCTCGACAGCAAAATGACAAAATAATATTTTAAAAATGTCTAGTTTTTAAGGATATTCACTATATATGTAAGACGTTAATTCGAACGAGAAATATCCAGTAAGATCTCCAATGTTCCCACTTTTTTAGCGTTACTTTTTCCGCGATTGGTAGAAACAGAGAAGGACGTGGCGGGTCCGTGGCCGCAACGGTTCAGGTAGGAGCTAAGGTAAAGGTCCCAGGTTCAAACCACGCCCTGAGGGGTGATAGAAAAAACGAGAAGGACAAATTAATTCCTTTCACTTAGCAAATCTCGCGAACGAATTCTCTTACTTCTCTTAATTATTCATAAAAGAGAGATAGAGAATTGAATTGGGAGGCTTTATTCATATTTTTTGGCAGAGTGAAAGTACATATAGAAAAGTAAAGATAGCAAACGTAAAGATAATAAATAGATAGAGATATATACGCAGGGAGAGAGAGGGGAGAGAGAGAGAGTGAGAGAGAGGGAAAAGAGAGAAACAAATAAATCAATATGCAGGTATTTCATGTAGAGATAAAACAGAAAGATTTCACTGCCACTCTCAACGCGACACGCAAGAATGGAACAATTACACAGAAGACAAACATTTTGAGTGAGTAGAACTGCTTTAGTTGAATATACATAAAATAAATATTTATTTTTGTGCATTGTATAAATTCACTTTTCCACATACAGAATGTATTTGTTAAATGTAAACAACATTTGTAAATCCCAGGCCCTGAAGATGCTCTGAATAAAGATCGAAACGTTGGCACGACAAAGAAAATGTTTTTCTGACGATTTTTAAAAAATTATCGATCAATGGTCACTAATCACCACACATTAAATTTTTTAATTTGTTCTTTTTTCTTTTTTCTTTGCGAAAAAAAGGGAGGCCGCTCAACAGTTATACATTAAATCCATTATATTTCGTGGTCTATTTGGCCAAATTACTTTTTTCAATTAAGTATTCATTGTATGTAAGGTTTTGGTCGAAATGACAAAACGTCACGATCGGGATTCGAACCGACGACCTTCGGCACACTTGAGCGTGAAGTGGTGAGACCAGCATCGTATTGAGCCGAAGGTCGTAGGTTCGAATCCCACTCGTGACCACTAACTGTTTCATTTCAACCAAAACCTTACATACAAAGAATACGTTAAATTAATTCATGTTAAAAAATATAGATTATTTATTTGTTTAGTATTGACAACTACATAATTATATTGATGCTGGTACTTGCTAGTAGCGATACTATTTACAATGTATCTGAAGCACATTTTTAGGTTGTAAAAAAAGTTTGATAAATTAAAGACTTACAAGCACAAAATGACAGCAAAACAATCTACTAAAGATATAAAGTTGATTATCTCAGAAAATTAAAACAATAGCTAAAGTTAGGGTAACTGTAAAACGATAATAATTCAAAATTTTGCAAAAGAGAAGGATTCTGTTAAAAAATTAATTATTCTTTTTAAGTAAGATCTTGGTTGAGTAAAAAAAGCGAGTGTCACGAGCGGGATTCGAACCCACGACCATCGGCTCAATACGCACCTGCTCTACCACTTGTGTTATCGTAACTTCCATCCTCTCGGACTCCGACTCTCCATCTCAACCTACAACCGTCCGAATTTTCCCTATTTTTGCCATTTCCCATTAATCCATTCTTGATTTGACCATAGACGTAAAAGTCAAAATCAGGGATCAGATAGGGATGTGGATGGGATGGACTTAGAAACGCAGACAGGGAGTGGGTGTTGATGCAAAAATGGTAGTATTTGAGATGGAATGTTAGCTGTTAAGATAAATCTGACGGTCGGCCTGATTGTAAATATATTTTATACATTTGTTATAATTATGACAACCGGCAGCTTCGATTTATCCCAACTGTATCAAACCTGACGGACTTTATTACCATTATGTAAGGATTAATTTTTAGACATCGTGAGATGCGGTCTGATGTGATGAAGAAAAACGTTTTCTTTATCGTGCCTACGTTTCGATCTTTATTGAGATCAACTTCAGGGCTTGGGATTTTTCCACATCCTACATGTATTTGTTAAATGTAAACAATGTTTGCAAATCCCAGGCCCTGAAGAAGATTTCAATGAAGATCGAAACGTAGGCACGATAAAGAAAACGTTTTTCTGAAACCTTCTCACGATGTCTAAAAAATTAAAAAATTTAAAATGTAGGAAAGAATTGAATTCGCAATGGATTAAAACAATGGTAAAATACAAAATAACAAGGGGTTGTCAAAAAAAAAAAAAAGATTTACTTACCCCTTCGAGTAGGTGATGACGGAATTCTGGCTCGCGTCCACCAACTTCCGATCGTGAAAGTTCACAGTTGGTTCCTGAAAATAGAGAAAAGACTCTTACCATGCTTTTAGACAATTTTGAATCTACTCGAGAGAACCGTAAGAGGAGAGAACTTAGGATAGTTAACCAAAGGCTTGCCATATTCTGGTTAAAGTTAAGAAAAAGGACATGAGGGACAAATTTGGATTAGAGAAGAAAATAAACAAGAATCTTGTGAAAACGAACCTTTTACGACGGTCATTAAATAATAAACTTGTTTTTGTCAGAAAAAGTTATTAACCAACGTAAAAAGCCTTGCGGATTTGAATCAAGTTTTTCGTGAACACACAACTTTAGACAATGAATACTCAGTTAGCTCTCCCCTTTTAGGGAATTTACACGATTATCGACCGAAAGTCGATTGAAACATCTCGCCGTTGTATTTGCATGTCGGCTCCTGGTTTACAATGTAGCAGCTAATGAGGATGAGGCTGTTGAAACGGGCGGCGGGGGTGGCGTGCCCGAAACAACCCTCGGTCTTGTACTTCATCCTTAATAAGCTCCTAGCCATCACCAGACTTTGAGCGGAGCCTAATCGATAGGAAGCAATTATTCTTGTAACGACTTGACGAAACTGAGTCACGTGATGATTCGACGTGGCCGGGGAAATCGTTTAACATCCTTACGTGAGTTTAAACCTACCAGATTGCCAGATCGATCCCCGGTGGACAATATGTTAATTTTGACTGACAAGCATTGCATGCGATCCGCATGAAGAAGTCAATCCGACATCTAAATATCGATTGTAACCGTACAACAGTGAACAAATTAATAAAAGTCGTACTGTTTTTGAAAAGCGATCATAAGTCAATTCAAGTCAGCTTTAATTTCACTAATTATTCAGGTATCGTGAGATGCGTCTGGTGTGATGTAAGTTTCAGAAAAACATTTTCTTTATCCTACCAACTTTTCGATCCTTATCTTCTTTGTACTTGTGCCATTAACTAAACTTAACTACTTTAGGCAATATCATTTTTTTTAACAAGTATGTCATTCATCATTCTATTAACCATATTATTCTGAAATCGTGAGGTGCGGTCTGGTGTGATGTAGGTTTCAGGAAAATGTTTCTTAATGGTGTCACGTTTCGGGCTTTATCGGGATCATCTTCAGGGCTCATAGTGTTTGTCTTCCGAGTAATTGTGCCATTAATGCCTGCCGTGTTGAGAGTGCCCTGATGTAGGTTTCAGAATAAACATTTTCTTTGTCGTGCCAACGTTTCTATCTTTATCGAGATCATCTTCAGGTCTCAAAGTGTTTGTCTTATGTGTACTTGTGCCATTATTGCGTGTCGTGTTGAGAGTGCCGACAATTACAACAATTACACAGAAGATGATCTCGATAAAGATCGAAACGTTGGCACGACAAAGAAAATGTTTTTTCTGAAACCTACATCACACCAGACCGCATCCCACGATTTCTGAATAATTATCGATTAACGGCCACTAATATCTACACGTTAATTTCACTAATTTCGTGGTCCGCTTGACCAATTAATATCTTTCAATTAATTAAGGTTTTTAGTTGAGATAAAAAAAATCAGTGTCACGAACGGGATTCGAACCCACGACCCTCGGCAAGAAACGGTCCTGCTCTACGACTTGAGCTATCGTAACCTCGATCCACTCGGACACTAACTTTCTTCCCAACCCCACCTTTCGCATTTTCCCTCCTTTTTGCCATTTTCCAAACGCCGTGTAACCTATTTGATTCTCGGCGACAAATGAAATGACCATCGAGCGCTTTAGTGAAGTTATACTTCATTTGAACTTATTAAATTCACTAGCTTCCTGGACCAGTCGACCAATTAATATAGTTCATTTAATTAAGACTTTTAGTTTAAATAAAAAGTCAGTGTCACGAACGGGATTCGAACCCACGATCTTTGGCTTGATACGCCGTTACTCTACTACTGGAGGTATCGTGACTTCGGTCCACTAGGACACTAACTTCCTTCTTACCTTTCCCATATTCCCTCCTTTTTGGGGGTTGAGATAGGAAGTTGATGTCCGAGTGGATCAAAGTCACGAGAGCTCATGTGGGACATCTAGTCGAAGATCGTGGGTTCGAATCCCGTTCGTGACACTGACGTTTTATCTCAACTAAAAACCTTAATTAATTGAAAGATAATAAATTACCCTGATTAGTGTCATAAAATCATCTCAACAACAAGAAAAAATTAAATCTGTTGAATTCATTTCAATAAAGTTCACTTGAAGACATTAATTAAACTGGTTAACACGTGGCATAGAAATTTCAAAGTGGCTATATTTAGACGATGTCCGCGTGATGATGACCTCTGATTAAAGACCATTTGATTTCCCAGCAGAACGCAATCAGGTGTCGAACCGTAAGGCGATAATCGTTATTGACATCCCGATAGCACGGAATTACCATTGTCGGCTCATTATCAACATTTAATTATTTATATAAGTGATTGGCGCTGTTCACATATCGGATTATGGTACAGAGTGAGTGTATAATCTTGTTGCTTTATAGGTAGATTGACCAGAAGAGGATGACACATATCCTATCGGATTGCAATGTTCAACTGCTTTAATCATGAGATCCACTCGTCCCGCCGCCTCCGGACAAACATGTGATACCCATAAATATCTAATGTGTCTAATATGACGCGGGAATAATGTTGACGTTCGGTCAACAGAGCCCCATCTGCTCAACGTTCGACATAGAACTACACTTAGGCGGGCACATCCTACTATTTACAAAGCCAACAAACAACGACAATGTCCTATTTTCTTGTTCCACTAAAAATACAACAATAATACAATTTTGACTTCGCCATCTTGGAAAGATTCTAATTGTGATTCTTCATTTTAAAGACATACAAAATATTGGAAAATATTTATATATTTAAAGCCGGTATTATAAAATTAAATGCAGTGTAGATACTCAACAATATAAAAAAAAGATGGAGAACATAAAGAAAGCGAAACAGAAACACATAAACAAACAGAAAAACAAACAAACAAACCTACAGATAGATACATATAGAGATAGACAAAGTTTCAGTTACGGAGTGAAAGAAACAAAATAAAAAAGAGGAAGAAAGTGAGAAGGAAAAAGAGAGGGAGAGAGAGAGATTATTACTTAAACAAACATTCGTAACAATTGTATTAGACAATCCATGATGTTCTAACAATCACAAAGTAGAAAGTGAGAAGAAATAAAAAGTAAAAAAGAATGAGCGAGAGTGGGAAAGGAACTCAGCAAGTTAAAAAAACAAAAAAAAACAAGAAAGACAAACATACTAGAATGACATGAATACAATGAAAGACAGAGGGAAGGGTAGAGAAAAAACAAGAAATAAACGAAAAAATAAAGAATTAGTGAAAAAGTAGTGAAATTAAAAAACAGCAAGTATGTGACAGCGAAAGACAGAAAATGAGGGAGAAAACTAGAGTGGGACAGAGAGATAAAATAAAGGTAGAGAAGAAATCAAAATGAAAAATGAAATAAAAACCAAATTAAGAGTGAGAAATAAAATAAAAAAGGGAGAGAGAGTGAGCGAGAGAGAAATCAATCACAAAGTATGAGCGAGAGTGAGAAAGAAACACAAACTAGAATGAGATAAATACAATAAAAGGCAATGGGAAGTATAGAGAATAAACAAGAAATAGGCGAAAACATAAAGAATGAGTGGGAAAGTAGTGAATGAAAAAACAGGAAGTAAGAAAGTATCTGACAGTGAAAGGCAGAAAATAAGGGGGAAAATAGAGTGGGAAAGAGAAACAAAATAAAGGTAGAGAGAAAATGAAAAGAAAAGCGTAGAGTTGTAAAGAAAAAACAAATAAAGAGTGAATTAGAGAAAATAAAGGAGAGAGGGAGGGAGAGAGAAAGCGAGAGGGGGAAAGCCACAAAGAACGAGCGAGAGTGAGAAAGAAACTCAACAAGTTAAAAAAAAAAAACAGAATAAGAAAGGAAAAACTAGTGAGAATACAATAGACAATAAAAGGAAGAGGGTGGGATAGCGAAAAAACAAGACGTAAATGTAAACTGAAAATAAGTGAGAAAGTCAAGAATAAATTTTAAAAAAACATAGAGAGTAAGAGAGCAAGAGAGTACGTGACAGCCAAAACCAGAAAATAAAAGAGAGGAAGAGAAAAAGTCACAAAGAATGAGCAAGAGTAAGAAAAACACAGCAAGGAACCACAACATACAGTACGAAAGAAAAACTAGAGGGAGATGAATAGAATAAAAGAAAGAGGGTGGTATAAAGAAAAATATAAGACGTAAACGAAAAATGAAGAGTAAGTGAGAAAGTCACGAGTGAAAGAAAAAAAAAACAGAGAGCAAGAGAGTACGTAACAGCGAAAAACAGAAAATGAGGTTGCAAAATAGAGGGGGATAGAAAGAAAAAATAAAGGTAGAGAAAAAAATGATAGGAAAAGCGTAGAATGTGAAAGAAAAACAAGGCAAAGAGTGAATTAGATTTTTAAAAAAGAGAGGAAAAGAAAAAGCCACAAAGAATGAGCAAGATAAGAAAGAAACACAGCAAGGAAAACTAGATTGAGAGAAATACAATAAAAGACGGGGGAGGGATAGAGAAAAGACAGTAAGGAAGAGAACAAGAAAATAAAAAGTGAGTGAGTCTAGACTGAAAAAAAAAACAGAGAGAGAAGGGGGAGAGGGAGAGAGACGGACAGACAGACAGAAAGAGTGAGAGAGAGAAAGAGTATGTGACAGCGAAAAACAAAAGTGAATAAGAGCGGGAAATAAAAAAAATAAATCAGGGAGAAAATAAAGACCATAGAGTGGGCAAAGAAAACTAACCGAAAAGTGATAGAAGAGAAATAAAAAGAAAGAAAGCAAGAAGTACAAAACAAATAGTGAAAGAGGAAAAGAGTATATTACAGCCAATGACAGATAGTGAGAGAGAAAAATAGAGGCGAAAATAAGAGGAAATAAATACAGGTGGAAAGAAACAGATTGTAAGTGAGATAGAATAAAGAAGCAAAAAGCGAGATAGAAAAATGAAGTAAGTGATGAAGAAATTACGTGATAACGAATGTTAGAAAGTACGAGAGAAAATAAATTCTAAGTAAGAGAAATAGAAAAACAGAGCGGGAAAGAAAACTAAAGAATGTGAGAGAAAGATGATAATAATTCCGTTTTGATCGCTCCTTTCGATTAACACTTGTACATAAATTTATAAGTGATCCATAATTATCAGAGAGGAGAGAGAGAGAGAAAGAGTGAGTAAGCACAAAAACGGAATAGTTTTGATATCCCTGTACCAGGTCAACAATCTATTTCAGTTCCAGCTTGTTAGTGGGAGGTTGAATGAAATCAGGGCCGAATATTCTCAGGGAAGAGCATTGTTCAAATATTTTCATAAATCCCGGTGTTCAATGAGGAGGCCGGCTTTGTGAGACGCATCCTGTTTGCGGTATACCTGCGTGTCATCCACGGCCAAATATACATGTCTGACACCCAGATAGCTAATCCTAAGCAAACCGGGCCAGGCACACAGCAAGACATATTTTGACGAGGGGTCAAACGGCCGGGACAGCCGCTCTTTGCGGGCTGTGTTTGCTGCCGACCGCGCACCTTCGGGCCGAGGTATCGCCGATTCACCCGGCCAAGACACACCTTGACATCGTTCAGAAAAGTTGTATTGATACAAATTTTTTATACCAATTTATCAGAAAGAAGGGAATTCCCCCCAAAAAATTAACAACCAAACATACTTGTCTTTTCATCCATTAGACAAAGATAGACTTATTTATGTATAGTAAAATTTATTTATTTATTTATTAAAATTTTATTAATTTTTTTCTGAATTTCAAGGCTATTTTCTGGCATTTTCGTCATAATTACTGCATTTTTCTACTGATCAATGCTGCCGTACGTTTATTGCATATTCTTTTTTTTCGAGGTATGTTTTTAACTTTCTGACGTTTGTTAAAAACCAATTTTGAAATTTATCCACAATAAGAGCTGTAATTGATTTCGGGTCAGTGTTGTACGGTCAAGCCTCAGATTCTATGTTGGAAAAAATACATAGGTTCGCTAACAGATGTATCCGACGTTAGTCTTCCGAGCACTCCTCTGGTAGTCTTGTCGGCGGAAGCTTGTGAACCTCCTCTGAAATGCAGGAGGATTAAGCTCAGCACCGATAAAATCATACACCTACATCATAAGGAAAGTTCGTTAGTTCCAAAAATTTGCCATTTAGCTCAGTTGGTTAACATGGAAAAGTACTGGCTTAAAAAGAAATCGCCTCCGATGGTATCAACCTTTCCTTCTTCAATTCCAGACCTTTACCGGGTGTTCGAAAGTAAAATTCCGCCAATGTACAAGATAAGTTATGAGGCTAGAATTATAAAACCTCCCGTGGTTCTGCTGGAAGATTTTTCGGGTTACCACGCACAAGTAGCCAATAAACTATTTCAAGAAGTCATAAACAATAAATTTCCCAACTTCCGTCTTGTATTTACGGATGGGTCCGTCCTTGGAGGTAAAGTGGGATGTGCCTATTACGACTCTTATTCTCACTAATTCAAGACGTTCTCTCTCCCGGACGCCTGCTCTATATACACTGCAGAAACTTTTGCCTTAAGCAAAGCATTGGACTACATACTGCTCACAAAAGAGATTGTTAAAAGCTGCATTCTTACGGACAGTAAGAGCGCGATAATTCAGTTAATGGATCTGCATAGCAACTCCAAATGCGACTACTTAATATCCGGATTACTTAATAAAACATTAAAATAGGAAAAAAAAACGGGGAAAAGGTAGTATTCTGTTGGATTCGGGGACATGCGGGTAATAATGTTCTGTGTTGAATTTGAGGAAGAAAGGGAAAAATTAATGAAGTCCTTAGATAAACATACTACACTCGAAAGGCCGTTCAGTTATGAAACCTTAATAGCAAAGTCGGACGTCCAAATTTATAAAGTAATATATAATTATTTAAAAAAGATTGACCTACATATTTGATACAAAATTAAAATTAGATCATAGCACATAGCAGTCTGAAACAGTAGGCTATACAATTTAGAAGCCGTGGCTAGATGTAGTATACAAAGCCAAAAAAAAAAAATTGAAATTTCATGTTTTGTCAAAGAAACTAGAAAACAAAAGTCTATATTTGACTTTATACTACTTTTTACGTTTTTGTTGCAATTATTTCATTTACTTATCATCTCTGCTTTTATCTTCTTTTATCTCTTTTTTTTTATCTCTTATTAGTTCTGGTTTTCGCTTAGTTTTTTTCATTTAACAGCCCAGGTTGTGTGTTCTGTAGAATTTAAATTTTTCTTGCTTTACCTATTTCCAACTTGTAATACAGGGTGTTCGGCTAGTCGTGTTACAAACTTTGCCAGTAGATTCTACATTCAAAAAGTCCCAATTAACTACGGTCGGAATAAAAACTGAGTTATTTAGGAACATTCGAAAATGTCATCATGCGATCATCATCAGGCCCAGGGATTTACAAAAGTTTGTTTAAATTTAACAAAAATATGCAGGATGTGGGAAAAAGTGAATTTATACAGCGAGAAAATTATTTTTTATATTCAATGAAAGTATTCCTATTCTATTTTCTGAACATAAAAAAAAATAAATTTTGAATTTTTTATCCTTTCTGCCATTTTCCATCTCAACCAAAAAACTTAATTAATTGTTCAAAGATTGGTCAAGCGGACCAGGAAAACTAGTGAATTTAATAAATGAAACTGATCATCTCGAAAGCTGTCCGTGGCCATTTCGTTTGTCGCCGAGAATCAAATAGATTACACATTAAAAAAAAAAAAAAGAAGGGAAAATTCGGAAGGTGGGGTTGAGGTGAGAAGTTTGTCCAAGCGGTCGGTCACGGTAGCTCAAGTGATAGAGCAGCTGCGTATCAAGCCGAAGATCGTGGGTTCGAATCCCGCTCGTGACACTGACTTTTTTATCTCAATTAAAAACCTTAATTAATTGAGACTTTTTAACAATGATTTTCGAGCGATACTGTCTGTGTATTAAGACCCCCCCCCAACAAGTCTATTCTATCAATGATTTAAAAAAAACAATAATGAATTGATAAATTTGTGAATCACGAGTTGAACTGAAATAGAAAAACCGTAAAATCAATTAAGATTCATTACATGAAATACTTGATATAATCACTTTAATCGTTTATTAAAGTTTGTCACTGATATACACGTCGTGAAAGGCAGGCGTAATTTATGTCCGGCAAGCAATTTCGAAATTAAATCTCACTTAACCTTCCGACTGATTTACAAATTAGCCGGCAAATGTAGGCCCGACTGTTTGCGGGTAATTTATTGTATAATCTATTCACAACTTGTCAACAAGCCGGGTTAACAAGTTTGGCATTTGTAAATGTCATTTGCGGCGTTTCCAGAACAGCGGTGTGTGTGTACTTAGCCGCTCATTAGCGGATACAAAAGCTGTCTCGAATAGCCAAAACATTTTTTGTTCACTACGAAATTTGTCATAAATAAAATTTTAAAGATATAGATAATGATAGAAAAATTGGCATGGGGGGGGTTCCTTTTTACCACGTACTCAATTAAAATCAGACAACTCTATTTGATCCAAACAAAATAAAAAATTTAATCCATTGTATTTAATGATCTATTGATCAAATTACTTCTTTCAATTAATTAATCTTTTTATATAAGGTTTTGGTTGAAATGAAAAAGCGAGTGCCACGAGCGGGATTCGAACCTTCGAACTTCGGCTAAATACGCCGCTGCTCTACCACTCGAACTACCGTGGACAACAAAAAATGAAAGATGTCAAAAAGGAGGGAAAATGCGAAAGGTTGTAGGCTGAGATGGGATTGATGCCCGAGGTGATCAAAGTTTGACCTTGGCCCAAGGTCGTGGGTTCGAATCCCACTCGTGACACTGGCTTTTTCATTTCAACCAAAACCTTATATAAAAATTAATTGAAAAATGTTATTCGGTCAATAATGGATTAGTCACCACTAATGGTATTTTAACTTCAGGGATCGAGGCGTCGGTGGCCGCTACGGTTTAGTTGTTGACACAGGATTCACTGTAAGGTAAAGGTCCCGGGTTCGAATCTAGCGGCCGCGCACATAACCTCGAACGAACAAAGAAAAATATACCCAGTGTTCACATGGAAAAGCAGTGTTGCTCTCCTGCAACCCAAATACGTAAGATTACACTCTGCAGACTATCGAGAATCCCCATATAAAACAGCAATAAACTAACTTTACACAAGAATTTACTTTTAATTTAATGAGGTTTACCATTCTAGACATACGGAGTGTGGTTCTTCCGCATCCAACATCGAATCAAACAAGATTCTATTCGCCCAATCAAAAGTCCATAGACATATCGTCAAACCTGTTTACTACACAACACCAAGTTTATTTATTATCCACAACGAACTGATCCGTTCTTGATTCCAAAAATTTACAAACCAATCCTTATATCTATAATAATCTTCGAACCCACTTTACACATTCCATCCCGAGAACCAGTCACGTCGCCTTAATCCACGACGGACCTCCTGCCCCCTCAATCCTTCAAACTGAGAGCTGTTACCTTATGAAAAGATATACATAAAAAATCTGTAAACTTTATGAAGATGCTCATCAAGAGTAGAGAAAAGACAAATGATTACCTATAAGAGACAAAAAAATTTCCCGTTCGCCAATTTGCCGGAAGATGTAAGTTATTCGGATAGGGAAGTTGTTCACCGGGGCGAAGTTTACACAACTCTTTTCACATGCATTCTGTGAAACTCATAACTAAAACCGCTCTCAACATGGCAGAATTGACGCTCGCATAAATTAAAGCCCAACTATACTTGGCCCTCGAGTTCTCGGAGAGGACACAAATCTCAAATGAGCCACCCTGTAAAACTTCCATTATCCCAGTCGAAGACTACAAACTTAGGATCGCTAAATCTATCTTCGAGACAAAACCCCGCTTTCGCATTCTATATTCACCCCTCGAGTGAATAAATTAGAATAAACTTCAAATTTCAGTTTGCCATTCATGCGCGAGCCCAGTCGACTTTATTGCTTGCCCTCTCTTTCGAAGAGCCGCATTCAAATTCGAGCCACTCCACTTCTGACGACTCAAAACTTATGAGATTCCCCGTTTGAGTTGGCCTTTGTCAACTTTAATACTGATCCCCTTTGTTTTGATTGCCAGGCTTGATGTTCTTTCGGATATTGTTCCTCTTAAGGACGTCATGACCTCTTTTATTTTTAAGTTCTGAGACGTTTCTTAAGTGGTTATTTTGCAAGAGTTCAAAATTTCCAATATCTCCGGATTCCCTCTTGAACCCTTGAGGAAAAAATACAAATAAGACTGTAAAACTCTGTAAAAAGGTTGTTTATCCAAGTCAAGTATCAGTGATTTCATAAAAACAAAGTTGCCTGTTTCCTAGCTAAGAAGGCGAACTGATTCCATCAATGGATGGACCGCCTACTTTCAGCAAAATTCCTGTATTAAATAGCCTCAGAACATTTTTCATTGAACGTATTAAAATTCGGCAGTTTCCGATTATTCAGATCTGCCTAATGTCCTCGCTGTGCAGGGCAACACGGGGTGTACCTATATCCATTCATAAAGCCCTAAAAACGAAAAAGAATCTCAAGGACAAGCGTTCAGGTCGTCGCTGTACATTGTTTCCAGCCGTATGAAGCGCTGCGCGCTTAGCGACCCATCCAGCGGCGCCAGATGACACGCATAACCACTAAACTTGACCTACACTTGCAAACCGATAGGATTTTTTCCCCAACCTCCAAATTGCCTGGCCTAAGGGAGAGCCCACACCGGCGGACCCCGTAAACTATAGGATTGGGCAAAGTAGGATGAAGTAGGAGAACCCTTACTGCTACAAACACCATCACTGGCCGGAGAAATGGGAGGAATTTTTATTAATTAATCAGAACAAACCTGCGAGATTAGGCATACTAAAATGGTGGGAAAGTTATCACCCTGTAGACCTTAAAGAGATATTCAGAAGTATTGCAACCATGTTACTTTCTTAAAGTTCACCGATGACTACATGACTATAAAAGGAAAGTGACAAAATGGCGGATGACCTGAAGCTATCGCGAATTAAGCGCATTGTCAGTAGGTGGACCTATTCGTAGAAGAAGAGATTGACCTGATTAAGAGTAGGCCAGGCGACGTTGACACATTTACATTGGGACAAACAAAAGCCCACCTCTGTGACTGGAGCGCATAGATTGCTGGATGTGTCCCACTTAACTGAACCTTGGCTCCATGTAGCGTGCGCGTATGCCTATTGAGCACGGCTGCGATTATGTGGGCCCCCCCGTTCCGATTCTTGCAAGAAAGAACTTTGTTTAATTAATAGAGTAATGAAAGTTTTGTGTTTGCACCGTGAGTTGAGAGTGAATGTATTTATTAGCGTGACGGAAAGTAAGCTTCTGCCAATAAGAATTGGTCCGTTATAAGTATTCTGCTGGCTATCCGCCAGGTTTTCTTTCACTTCTCTGGATGATTTATCGGTCTTATATTGCTTGTACAAAGTGAGTTTTAGAAAATTACTGATCAACTTTCAAAGGAAAAAATGTGTGTCAAACTGAATTGCCAAAGTTTCTCAAAATATCGAACAATAGCAAGGAAAACAAGAATATAAAATTCGATAAGGATCAATTATTTGAGATAGAAAGGTGTTGCCAAAGAAGCGCTTCTTCCCCCAAACGGAAGAATATTATTTCTCTCACGAATAGGTCACAACTTACAACTTGCATAGGAGCATAGCTGACAACCGACGTCTTCCAATTTCATCAGAAACACCATACTCTGGTTGCTACCTTATAAAGATCGGTCGTAATTTCTCCAATGAACGTTATAAAAGCTGTCCCCCGGGTCTCGGGGTTTGTATACGGGCCTTTTTCAAGATCCAGGAGGCAGGCAGCTAATGAAAAACAAGGGCAGTAAAAGGGCTACGTGTTGTGGCAAACCGTCCTTCCATCGACAGTGCGGTCACGTCTGCAGTGTTCTGGCCAGGGTTTTATGTAAGAGATGGCCGAACACCGCATCCACCGCAAGAGTTCTTCCACCGGCCTGTAATTGAATCGGAAATCAATATTGGTTATTTCGCTTCTCGGCTTTATTTAGTTCTATTATTGCCAGGGTTCCTTTTTTTTTTTTTTTTTTTTTTGCAAACCGTTTTATTGGGATCGCTGTTAACGCTGATTTTTCTAACCTCCATGCGATTCTTTACAGCCTTTATTTACAACTTTCCACGTAGAGAATAATAAATTTAGTTTTCAAATCTTGGATATTTAACAAGCCAAACGTTCTTTCATGGCAAGAGTGGTTCAATTTAAAAACCTTCTTAACTTTCTTTATCAAGAATGTTAGAAGCTAGTAAATATTTCCAATACATTTATTGGAGGTTATGGTTTGTAAGTGTTAAGTCGAATAGAGAAATGTCAGTTAGATCCTGAACTCCCCTTTTTTTCTTAGCATGTAAAACATTAATTTTTCCACAATGCTGCTCGTGGCGATTGGTAGAACCAACAATAAGCTATAACAGTCGTTGAAGGCTTGTTGTTTGGTTTTCTTTTGTGTTAAATTGTAACATGCCAAAAGTGAATAAAAACGGAAAATCAATCAACTCTTTCATTCAAAATGCTATTAAGTACTCGAAAAATAACAAATAACCGGCTTCAATTCGTGCCGACATAACTAACCTGTATCCTAATAACTAACAAACTACAACTGTATAAACTAGGAAATGTATTTACTACAAATATAAGAGTATAAGGGCAAGTCACAAATTAACAAAAAAAATGCATTGGTCTGATTTAATTAACGCGTATTTAAGAATAAAAATATGTGTAAACAAAAAACATCTGTTAAATTCTTGGCTGCCATGTTGGTTACGTACGCCCTAGCGGATAACAGTGTGACTACATTTTCTACCTAACCTCCAAAATCTAACGTTGGCCCAGTTAGATCGAGCAATGTTAACTAGCCGATACTTACAAATCTACGTCATCATTTTACTCGATCTAACAGGACCTAACAAAGTTAACATGGTTAACACAAAGATCGTGAATACACCTATTAGGGATGTGTCTATTATGAATGAGAGTATAAGGACAGGTCAGAACTTAACAAAAGTAATGTATTATCTGATTTAATTAACCCGTATTTAAGAATAAAAATACGTGTAAACAAAAAACGGCTGTTAAATTCATGGCTGCCATGTTAGTTACCTGCGCCCTAGCGGATAGCAAAGGGACTACATTTTCTACCTAACCTCTAACATTGGTCGTGGCCTGTTAGATCGCTCAATGTTAGCTAGTCAATTTTTAAAATTAATTGGCATGAGGTCGACTTCAAGCTCGCTGAACAAATGCCATTCGATCCAGACAAATTAACTCTTCCTATTTAACTCTATCCACGACTCGTTAATTTTCGTTTAAATTCATTCGCTCTTTTTTTTTATTGTGTCTAATAAACTTCATACCATTTGTTCTATTCAGGCTGTAGTGAAGTAAGGTCCCTCTGGTAGGTGATTAATTTGGTCCTACTATGTGAATTATGCGTCTTGCATTCGAAAAATTCTGACAAACGACACGCTTCAATTCGTGCCAACATACCTAAATTGCATCCTAACGTCAAACAGCCTACAATTTTAAAGGATATGGGATGTATATGTAACAAAACAAATTGTTAAATTAATGTATATTTAAGAATAAAAATATGTGTAAACAAAAAAACAGCTGTTAAATTCATGGCACCTACGCCCTAGCGGATTGCAAAGTGACTATATTTTCGATCTACCAACTATTGGGTTGTCCGGAAAATAATGCAGGATTTTGGTATTAAACAAAAAAAAGAAACTAGTTACTTTAAAGCAATGTTCTTTAATCAAAATAATTTCCCATACTCTCAATACATTTCTCCCAACGTGTTGGTAACTTATTAATTCCGTCTGAGTAGAATTCAGAATTTTTAGAATTGATAAAGTCAATAAATGCATTTTCCAGTTCCGTTTGATTTTTGAATATTATGTGTTGTAAGTAGTGGTCCAGGTGTCTAAAAAAATGGTAGTCAGTAGGCGAGAGGTCCGGAGAGTAGGGTGGGTGAGGCAAAGTTTCATAGCCAAGCTCCAATAATTTTTGTGACGTTACACGTGACACATGTGGTCGAGCGTTGTCATGCAACAAAATGGGCCCTTTCCGATTGACCAAAGAGGGCTTCATTACTGCCAATTTCTGATGCATGGTATTAATTTGGTTACAGTATGATTCAGCATTGATGGTTTCGCCAGGATTTAAGAAGCTGTAGTGTATTAAACCAAATGAAGCCCACCATACCGTAACCATTACCTTTTTTTGATGAGTTGGGGGCTTTGGAAAATGTATTGGAGCTTCTCCTTTGTCGAGCCACTGTCCAGAACGTCTAGTGTTATCGT
>CM077111.1:14163339-14199036 GCA_039619505.1 Cimex hemipterus | reverse complement strand
AATCAACATGAACATTTTGATGACATCATGAAGATTGATATGAAACTAGCTCAAATCTGCATCACTTATCTGTATCACGGAGTAGACCATAGTACCTCAGGAGACAATGGAGGAAATTAACATGGATATCGTGATGATATCATGAAGATTAATAAGAAACTGGCCCAAATCTGCATCACTTATCTGTATCACGGAGTGGACCATAGTACCTCAGGAGACAATGGATAAAATTAACATGGATATCGTGATGATATCATGCCGATTAATATGAAACTGGCCCCAATCTGCTTCACTTATCTTTAACAATGAGCGGACCACAACACCTCATGTGGCATTGGATGGCGTCAATATGGATATCGTGCTGACCTCATGAACATTAATAGGATACTGGCCTAAATCTGTGCTTCACTTACCTGCACCACTGGGTGGACTACAGTACCTCAAGAGGTAATGGATGGAATCAACCTGGAAATCGTGATGACATCATGAAGATTAATGTGAAACTGACCCAAAACTGCTTTATGTATCTGTGACACTGCGTAGACCATAGTACCTCAGGAGTCAATGGATGAAATTAGAATGGATGTCATGATGACATCGTGAATATTAACATGAAACTGGCCCAAATCTGCCTCACTTATCTGAAACACTGGGTAAACCACAACACCTCAAGAGACGATGGACAGAATTAACGACATCGTGATGACATGATGAAGATTAATAAGAAACTGTACTAAATCTGTACTTCACTTAGCTGTACCGCTGGGTGGACTAAGTACCTCAGAAGACAAAGGATAGAATCAAATCATCTTCAAGATTAATATGATACTGGGCCAAATCTGCTTCACTAGATGGACTTCAACACCTCAAGGTACTATGGATGGAATCAACATGGACATCGTAATGACATCATGAAGATTAATATGGAACTGACCCAAATCTGCTTCACTTTTCTGTAACACTGAGTGGACTACAACATCTCAAGGTACCATGGATTTAATCAGCGATCGTGATGACATAATGAAGATTAATAAGAAACTGGTCTGAATTGCTTCACTTATCTGTAACACCGGGTGGACTACAGTACCTCAAGAGATAATGGATGAATGTTCATGTGGATTATTATGAAACTAGCCCAAATCTGCTTCATTTATCTCTAACACTCGGACCACAATACCTCTAAATCTAAAAAAATTGTGGCATGTTGGAGATGGATAGCCAAGACAAACAAAAGTGGAAGGATCATGTGAGTTCTTTCTTGAAATAGTTGGATTTATTACGTTGTATTTATTTATTAATAATACATTTACTGTAATTTCATATTCCTTATATGTTCAATAATTTAGAAGAGCTTTCAAAATGCCCATTTTATAGAACGAACCAGGCTTGCGACAGGGACAAGGAACAGTGTGAAAACCGAACCAGCTCTCCTTTGAAAGAAAAAAAAACACCTCCGTGCCCTTTTTGTCGCAAACTTTCCCCGGAAAGACTAATGGAGGCTCCCTTTTTATAAAAGGGTTCATTATAATCACTTTCAGAGCTATTCATTGAAAGGAGGTGTAGGGGTTGGTGTAAACACAGAGGGGGTGGCCTAATGGCTATATTGTGGTGATGGGGTCCGTCGTTACGTGTAATGATGATGGATGACCCTAAGATAAGACCTGGACCCCACACATGCTCTCATTGTTCTAGCCTCTAAAACACTGTTCCGGGCCGACCAACATCCGATACTGTTTTCGCTGAAAACATTTTCTACCGGACCATTCCCGTTCGCATTTCCTTCCACCAGCACATATTTATATAGAAAAGAAATCAATGCCTTCGAACATTTTCTTTCCTATTCTTCTAATTTTCCAAAATATGATTCTAACAGCAAAGAAGTTTAAAATAGTTCAAATTAAAAAAAAAAGAAACAGTTCTACTGAATAAAGATTAAGATAATTTTGGACAACTACAATAACCAAATTTAAAACAAAGTTGAATTTCAATCCTTTAAAAAAAATAGTTCTTACTCGCAGTAATTTGTTTTCCAACGATCCAGATTTCGTGCTTTAAGCTCATCATCAGTCAAAACGTTCTACAACACAAACAACTTACTGCGACTAGCAACTATCTTTTTAAAAGGATTGAACACCGCACTCACTCCGCCATTCATCATTTCTATAAAGTAGAACTTACTACGTTTATAGGCGAATGTTACTAATAAGTATCAGATATAAACGGTTTTCTGGTGTGATATTTATACTGTATAAATGATTGTATTATATTATCCCAGAAATTATCCTATGAAGTCTCAACGGAATGTAAAAGAGAGGAAGAACACAGGAGGGCAACAGATACAATGATATGGTATACGGATAGCTACAAAACAAACTAAAGAACGGATCTGGCGTTTTCTGTACAAGCCCAAAATATGACCGATCAAACTCATTAGGGAAGTATTCAAGCAGAAATACATACCATCAACTAACTATTAAGCTATTAAAGCATTGGCATGCAAAAGAAATACATCAAAACTAGTCAGTGATTGCATCCAAAATCTCCAAAACCTGGGGAAACACATCAACCTGATGGTATCTTGGGTGCCAGGGCACAGGGGAATTTTGGGTAACGAGAAGGCAGACCGACTGGCCAGAAGAGGATCTGCAAGACCATTCATAGGGCTCGAACCTATTTGAAAACCTCCATCGCAGAATGGATACAAATAAAACAAAAGGAGAAGTGGATGAACTGTAGTAAATTTATGATACAACCCTCACCAAGACTGGCAAAAACATTGCTGCAATTGGAAAGCACTAAACTCAGAAGAGTGGTATGACTACTAACCGGTCATTGGCATATGAGAAAACATCTACGCAACATTGGCATATACAACGTTGATCCCGTTTGCAGAT
Organism: Cimex hemipterus; assembly: GCA_039619505.1. NCBI lineage: Eukaryota > Metazoa > Arthropoda > Insecta > Hemiptera > Cimicidae > Cimex > Cimex hemipterus. The sequence continues at coordinate 14,196,142 of CM077111.1, read as the reverse complement.
TATGTAATGATGAGGAGGAAACAGCTACTCACCTTCGAATTCGAGGCAACAGCTCAATGGAGATTTAACCTATCGGAAAAAACTTAGGGAATCAAATTGCAGCAGCGGCAGTCTATGAAGAAGGATTGTGTCTATTGCACTGACCGAAGAAGCAGACAGACTGGCCAGAGGAGGATCCGCAAGACCATACGTAGGCCCCGAACCTATCCTTGGGATAACAAAAACAAACAAAGAATCCTCCGTCGCAAAATGGATGAAAGCAAAACAAAGTGGATTAACTCTAGTCGTGCTAGACATAGCAAACTTATGATGCAGCAACTCCAAAATTGGAAAAAATACCGCTGCAATTGGAGAGGGCAAAACTCAGAGGGGAACACTGGCATCTGAGAAAACATCTGCACAACAATTATGATCCTATTTGCAGATTATGTAATGAGGAGGAGGAAACAGCCACCCATATCATCTTCGAATGCGAAGCAACAGCTCAATGGAGGTTCAATCTAACGTATGGAAAAGACTCAGGGAACCAAATTGCAGCAATAACAGTCAATGACCTCATACTTCTGAGAATAAGGATTGAGTCTATTGACTAAACTAAGAAACTTGGAAGGTACAATAAGCCAGAAGGCAGCAGTGCCTGGGGAATACAAACCCAGCTTCCTAGTATCCTTTCATACCATACCATACTATCAGATATGAAAATAATAGCATAAACGGGAACAGATCGAAAATCTTTCGGATAATAAAAACGTAAGGAGTATTAAATTTTTTAACAGATTAATTTGTTTTAGTGGACATTTGGTCAAGTTATTTCTTTCAATTAATTGCTCTTTTTATGTAAGGTCTTGGTTGAGATAAAAAGGCGAGTGTCACGAGCGGGATTCGAACCCACGATCTTCGGCTCAATACGCTCTACCATTTGAGGCTAGGCGTGGCTGTGATCCTGTCGGACACCAACTCTCCATCTCAACCTACAACCGTTCGTTTTCCCTCTTTTTCCCATTTTCAAATCGGAGCGTGCAATCACGAAAAGATTAATTGAAAAATGACAAAAAGTGGGAAAATTCGAACGGTTCTAGGTTGAGAGGACAGTTGGGGACCGAAACGTAAAAAAATTTTTAGTTACGACTAGAAGTAATCACCTTTAAAATTCCAAAATGAAAGCATCAAAGACATACCTTTAATATGTAATTATGATATATTACTATTAACCGTTATGTAATTTTTATCATACTGCTTTAAATAGCAAACTGGAATGGTCACACGTTAGTTCACAGAGAGATATTCAGATTAAGTTCGATTGTTAACGGCCAGCGTGTTTTTGATGCATATTTCTTTTTTTTAACTTAGTAATAAAGCACAAAATAGAACTCAAGGCTAGAACTAGTTTGGTTCGAATGTTGAAGCTTCCGTTGACCAGATATCAGTCGAGCGACTTCATTTTAACAAAGTTCCAACTCTAAAAGATCGTATCCTCTGCCATTACAATTTGTAAACCTTTTCTGTTTTGCATATGAATAATCTATCCGGACCGACGCTATTATCCACTCCGGGGCGGTTCTCACGGAAAAAAAATTACCCTTTCGTTATTTCTTCCAGTCGAGAAGCGGCCTAATCAAGCGCAAAGTGTCAGCCTTAATAACACGAGGGTCGGATCGGAAAGGATTCCAGATTAAAAAGCAAAAAAAAAAACAAAGTGCGCATTATTTAAGCCATGAACGCCCTTCGTTTAAACTAAAATCGAATGTCTGCCACCTCGAGTGTTGTACCACTTTTGTCGATCTAAGTGTCGGCTGTTTGTACACTGCTCCGCGGGGAATGTATAGAAGCCGGGGTATACATTGACGGATGAGGGTTGGTTTGACTTGGAAATACCCTACGAACACCTTCGAGCTTGCTTTACACGTGTAGCTGCCTCTTGCTTCAATAACCGACCACTTAAGCCCCTATCACTGGGATCACTGCGATTCCCGAATATACGTGTCACCGATAAACGGGAAAATAGCTTTTTCTTACGCTTCTATTCTCTCCTCTCGATTTCCGTAGATGTTTCAAGTCATTAATTCGATAAACCTCATTTATTATTGTTTCGCGTTCTCTAAATTATTTTGTCGAACCTGGCCTGTTCCTGAATTAGAGAAGAGTTCACAAAGATCGGAATTGTTCAATAAGTCAACACCGTCGGACATCCTGACGCTGAAGACAGCGTCTAATTGGCGGCGGTCAACTCACCGGACGTGCCGTTTAATGTTGTAAGACCCCTGGCTAATTGTTTACCCAAAGAAAATTAATATTTTACGACCATTTTACCGGTTAATAATTAGTAAAAGTTACTATCAAAATATAATTTTAATTATCGTATTTTAAGACTAAAGGGTCTGATGTTTGCACAATTTAGAAGGTAATTAGCATAAAAACCAAGGAACAATATTTTAAACGAGGCTATACTAGATTGTCTATAAGATTTTTATAAATATCGGTAAAAGTGGGTCTAAATTTTTTCATGATTTTATTTATATGTTCATCCGTATACATGTACATGCATATTTAGAAGTTAGAAACAAAAGTACCAGAAATAATACTTTCCCCTTCGATTTAATTACATAAAGAATATAATAGGTGTATTCACGATCTTTGTGTTAACCATGTTAGGTCCTGTTAGATCGAGTAAAATGATGACGTAGATTTGTAAGTATCGGCTAGTTAACATTGCTCGATCTAACTTGGCCAACGTTAGATTTTGGAGGTTAGGTAGAAAATGTAGTCACACTGTTATCCGCTTGGGCGTACGTAACCAACATGGCAGCCAAGAATTTAACAGATGTTTTTTGTTTACACATATTTTTATTCTTAAATACGCGTTAATTAAATCAGACCAATACATTTTTTTTTGTTCATTTGTGATTTGTCCTTATACTCTTATATTTGTAGTAAATACATTTCCTAACCTATAAAGTTGTAGTTCTTGAGTTGTTAGGATACAGTTTAGCTATGTCGGCATGAATTGAAGCATGTCATTTTTTAGTACTTGATAACGTTTGCGTTTAAATACTGGCTTAGTAAATGGCACAATTGCACAGACGACAAACACCTTGAGCCCTGAAGATGATCTCAATCAAAATCGAAACGTTTGTACGATAAACAAAATGTTTTTTTTTTTAATCTACGTCACACTAGACCGCTTCTCACGACCAATGTTAGAGGTTATGTGGAAAATGTAGTCACACTGCAATCCGTTAGGGCGTAAGTAACCAAAATGGCAGCCATGAATTTAACAGCTGTTTTTGTTTACACGCATTTTTATTCTTAAATACGGGTTAATTAAATCAGACCGATACATTTCTTTTGCTAATTTTTTATCTGTCCTTATACTCTCATTCGTAACAGATATGTACATATTTAGAAACAAAAGGACCAGAAATAATACTTTTCCTTTCGACTTAAATAAATACAGAATATAATAGGGGTATTCACGATCCTTGTGTTAACCATGTTAAGTCGTGTTATATCGAGAAAAATGATGAGTTGTAAGAATCGGCTAGTTAACATTGCTCAAGCTAACAGACCAGAGCCAATTTTAGAGGTGAGGTCGAAAATGTAGTCACATTCGTTAGGGCCTAGGTAAATAGCATGGCAGCCATGAATGTGACAGCTGTTTTAACATCCCTATCCTAGGAAGTTGTAGGCTGTTAGACGTTAAGATACAAGTTAAGTATGTCGGCACGAATTAAAGCTTGTCATTTTTTTAGTACTTTTCGAGTGCATAGATTGCATTTTGAATAAAAGAGTTGATCAATTTTCCTTTTTTATTAACTGCTGTCATCTTACAATTTAATAAAAAATAAAACCAAAACAAACAACAACATGCCTTCAAGGACTGTTATAGCTTCATTTTTGGTTCTACCAATCTCGGACAAATTAACATTTAACATGCTAAGAAAAATGCGAGTTAAGATCGTACAAACATGGTTCTATTTCACTTGACGATGATTAAATTAGGTCTTTAGAAAAATAATTTATTAATAAATACAGTTAAGTTCATACTCAATGATCAGAAGTCACGGGGTAACAATGTCTAATAATTTTACGACCATCATTTTAACTAACGGAATGTTTCCTAATCAGAGGGGGGCCTCAGGGTAGGGCAATAAACAATAAGTCGGCGTGTTATTTATGTTTACCATTTCCCCGAATCCATTATTGCCGCTGTGAGTGTATCGCGGGGGTGAGGAGAATGTTTTGTCATCTTTTGATCAATAATGCACATACTTTACTTTAATGCGGTGCGAATCCCGGGCCGACTTAATGCGAAGTATAATGGCTCGTCGTAAAGATAAGCCGGGACATTATCAGACGGAACAGTGTAGGGCGAAACGCTTGCATCTGGTCAATCCTCGTAATAGAGGCCGGACACAATTAAGGAACACTTCATGGAACATTTGATTGCAAACTGATTGAAGTGGTGAAATTCCGTATGGATTAACGATTGGAAAATAATGTGGTCATAATCAATTTTCAAGCGTAAAACAAATTAAACTTAAAAATAGAGAACCAAGACGATAGTTCAGGGCTATAATAATAATAAAAGTCACCCATTGAATGAAAACGTTCGGATTGCTAAGGCATATCGGTCACCTCAAGCGGGAAGCGTTTCTTGAAAAAATATTCTACGGGTGGCCAATTACTTGGCCCTAAATACTCTCATGCGATTCGACAGGGTCTACTTCACATACTTCCATCTGTATCGAGCGTGTTTCGAACCCTTTGGCCTGCCTCTGCTGAGAGTGGAAAGTGTTGATGAGAGAATCCCAAAGAGATTACTCGCTTACACTCAGCTTTGCGCTGGGTTCCTTGGCCAAGCTGACTTCAGTCAAGCCGTCAAGTCCACCATGTTTTCATTCCCAAGATTATAGATGACGCACTTCGGCTACGACCGGATGGGTGTTACAGCCACAGAGTTGTGGTAGAAGCCGTCCCGAGATGGACCTCACTCTCCGCTTGTCCATTCCGAGTTGATTGGTCTACATTATGCACCAGACTATGTGACGGAGGCTCAGGTGGCTGAAACGCATCGGCCTGGATAGAGCCCCCCCTTGGATCCCTAGATAGAGAATCGGAGTATTGAGGGTCGATAAGAACTTCTGGGACCGCTCCGGACACTCCCTCGGAAGGAAACCGCGAACCGTACCCCTGAGCAACGGTTCACACTAAGTTCTAGCCAGGAGCCAGCAGGGTCGGAACATTTTCTGCCGCAATTAAATGGAACATTGGACGTCTTTACAGTGCGCACCTATTCGACAAGGATCGACTCACCTCCGCGTGCGGAAAATATGCTTCTTCTGCTAGATTTGATGTAGAAGCCCACATCATCCTGCAGCAAACTGTTGACATATCAACTTCTCCCGCTTGCACATTCCAAGAGGTTGGGTTAATGCTGTTTCTAGCACTAAACAAATTTGCTAAAAACGTTTTATTAATTTTCTTACCCAAGAGGCTAAGAAGAAAATATTCTTCAAACGGATGGGGCGGAAACAGACGATGATGGGAACATAGTTTCCAGTAACAAGGGTCAACAACCTCAGGGGTTCTTTTCTTTTACCCTTCTTTTCTTCCTATACCTTTATCATGTACCACCTAAAATAATTTTTTGAGAACGAAGTACCTTTTCGATGGTTATCTCCTAACCTACATGCAACGTTCTAAGCCTGAAAGCGAATACATTAAATTTCAAATTGTTTTCGATTGTCATTTTTTTAACGATAACGTGTTGCGGTATCGAATTGAATTTTATCCTTGTTGATCCTTATTGATAAAATATAACGTTTTCATTCTTGAAAAAAAATTGAAATACATTCACCAATGAAGGGTCGGATATTTTTTAAAATTAACAAAAAATTGTTTATAAAAAAATGGCTGAAAATTATTGATACGCATGTCGAGTTTGGACGATGTGAAACAAAATCGCGAGATGTAAATGTGCGGAGTGGAAAACTAAAGAGGCTTTTCGAAATTTCACAACTTGTCGCGGTTCGGGCCGGATGCTTTTAAAACTTTTGCCCCTTTTCCGTTGTAGGTCGGCGGTTAATACCGAGCGTATCTTCTGTAAGGATGTGTAACGAAGTTGTGTATTTGCCAGGCGGGACAACTTGCCTCGGGCTTTGTCTCTCGAATACACGGAAAATCACTCGTTACATCACCCCTCTTCAAACTCCCGACGGTCAATCAATACGCCCTCAATGAGAACCACCATTGTTTACTACCGAAACTCTCTCTTCTCCAGGGAAAAAAGCCCCCCCAACCTCCCCGAAAGCAAAAGTTTATTTTCTACTCCTATTGCGAATTTCAATGGGCCTGTTTTACATCCAAGACCTTGTTTCTGTCTTTCGACCCCGCCGACTAAACAACTTTTTTTACAACTAGATTATTTTGCAATGTAAAATAAATGTTTAATACAATCTAGCTTTCTCGCAGGTAACTGGAAAATCACCTAGTCTGGTGTCTAGATGTAGACCGTCCTACGACAGGATCTATCGACTTTTCAGCAAGCACTCCATACCATTTTTAATTTAAACATATTATTCTCAAATACATTTTTTCTTTATATATGCCATGGTCGATGGAATATTCAATGATCAATATTGCACGGCATGTCCGATTAATCGGAAGTCAACAGCTCAAGTGGTTACAGCAGCGGCAAGGTAGTGAGTTCGAATCCCGCTCGTCACACAGACTTTTTCATCTCAATCAAGACCTTACATAAAAAGAATAAGTAAACAATTAAGTTAGACCTAGTTACCATCATCAAGATCATCATCACAGGACCAGCATGGAAGATCATTTTTTTATATATTTAACACCTCTACTGGCACCAAGTGAGTAGAAGTCATGATACCTCAAGTGATTAGAGCAGCGGTATTGAGCCGAAGGTCGTGGGTTCGAATCCCGATCGTGACGTTTACTTTTTCGCTTCCACCAAAACCTTACATAATACGTAATTTGGTCAATACACTAAATATAATTTAGTAAACGATTATACTAATCCATTTATGTTTTGTGGTAATTGACCTTATCAATTATACCGATTAGTTAGTCTTTTGTTGAAAGGTCTTGGTTTAGATGAAAAAATTAGTGTCACGAGCGGGATTCGATCCAACGACCTTCGGCTCAATATACCGCTCCCCTACCACTTGAGTTATTGACTTCCATGACACCAACTCCCTTGAACTTTTAAAAATGACAAAAAGAGGTAAAACGCGAAAGGTTGTAGGTTGAGATTGGGGGAGAGTGACCGAGTAGATGGAAGTCAATAACTCAAGTGGTTACAGCAGCGGTGTCTGGCCCGAAGGTCGTGGTTCGAATCCCGCTCGTGACCCTGACTTTTTCATTTCTACAAGACTTTACATAAAAAGCATAAGTAAACAGTTAAGTTAGACGTAGTTACCATCATTAAGTTATATTTTCCATAATTTCAGAATGTACATGACAACATATATATTGACTTCAAATAATGACCTATGTTGCCTTGAGCTACTCAAGGCTCAACAGTGAATTTGAATGTAATTCATTTTAATATACTTTTTTGGCATAAAAATATCTTGAAGTTTTCAAATTACGTTGTGAGATTTCCCCTGGAGAAGGTATTATCGACAAAATTTTGATAGTTTTTCTGTTCCCCACTTTTATTTCTAAACAAACCATGTTAAGTACGAAAAGGCAGACCTGAGATTGAGAGATTTTATAACCTTCACTACAGCTAGTCAGAAACCTCGTCTGATAGACAAAACGGGAATGTTACACGGATCAAAATTATCGGATTATCAAAAATTGTCGGTATTTTATTTAATGAATCCTCTGATAAGCCACTCCTCTGTTTTGCGGACACCTCCGATTACAGGACAGATACACCCGATGGATAACCAGGGAGTATGGGAAGTCCTACAGTGTGGTATCCTTAGTACCACTCAACGTCTGACCTACCTTTCTTGACCATCCGTGCTACATGCTCACTTCATTAAGCTAGAACCCTGGCCTAAGAGTACCGAGTTACTTCCTTAAATTGTTGTTTGTTTGTAACGTATACATATTATTTAATACAAATGTGGTCACAAAAGTTTTTTTCCACTGACACAACTGCCAGCGCTGCATCCAGAGAGCAGATGCCATCAGAAACCAGCCAATGCTGCTCAGTGTGAAGGATTAAGGGGGAGGAGGTCTTGGAGACATAGTTGATTAAGGCAGTGTGGCGTGTGTAGAACGCACGACCAGTAGAGTAACGATGATTCTAGAAGTGCGGAAATTTTATAATCGAGAACGGATCTGTACATTTAGTGAGGTTAGCTACGTATAAGCAGCTTAGATAATTTGTCTGAGGACTTCAGATTGGCAGATCCTCAGAGGTCCACTCCTTGTCCAAAGTGGTCTCAGTAAATTCTCTTATAACGTTAGTTTAGTTTTGATGGCCAAGACGGATTTCGATTCAGCAGTTTTTTCTTAGTTGCCCAAGTCTTTTTTCAAGTTGTGGTCTCTTAAATCTTAAGTAGGAATTCCACATGTATTGTTGTTGATGTACATTGGAATGTATTACATCTTACAATAAAAGTGATCATGGAATCTTGCAGGTAATTCTGTTAGTCAATTGCTCTAATGATCTGCCAGAATGAACGAGAGTATTTTTAATAACAAATGATTCTGAAAATTTTTGTCAGACGTATTTTTAATTTGTTCGACACACTTTCAAAACAATACAACGAGCATTTGATTGCTGTCGGCCCGTTGCAATTATACGGGCGATAAGAGCAACAAAGCGGACAAAGGAGGCGCAGACGGTGCCGATTCCGAAGGGGCCGACTGTCATAATAAACCAGGGCGACAATGTATCGCGAATCTAAACACACGTGTTGTAAACAATGACCGAAGTAAATACGATCACAGATGACGGTGACTCATCTAATGAAGCGAAGAGAGGAGGACGAGGAGAAACACCCCTGTCAGCTAAAGTGGTGTCAAACGTCAAAACGTTGTGCAACCACTTCCTAGTCTGGTTCTACCCTTTCGCAATTAAAAACAGCCTCTGGAGACGTGATGACGGGGCAGGGAAAATTTGAGCCATCTGAGTTAACTAACACATATTTGATATATATTTAAAAAAAATTTTAACCAAAAGATTCAGAAAATATGTATTTGCGCTTAATATGTACTTACATTTAGAGACAACTATTTGTAATATCAATTCATTGGTAGTTTGTTCTGTTATTCTTGGACCTATAGTAACCCTGGGCACAAAAGATCTCCCCTAATAACAATATTAAGAAATTACTGAGGCATATGGTATTTCGTCGCAATAAGTATCAACTAGGTAAATCAGGGCCCATAAGCAGGAAAGAATGATCCAAGACGTCGAAACTACACTGCTCATAAAAAATAAGTGGCGCAGTTTGAATTTTTCGAAAGCTTAGATTTACCTGAAACCACGATCCACCGGGTAATTTAGAGGTACAGGAAGACTCCCAAAAGCCACGGAAATTTATCGGATATGAAGCTTCTGAAGCATCTCAAAAACTTACAAGACCTTGATATCTGAAGCAGTATGAAGGAGACTCGCAAAAATAACCACATCCCAGAAGGCCAGGAATTGGTACAGGGCTTACCAGAGACCATCGCTCGGACAGCTTAGAGTTTGCGAGAGAACACCGACATTGGGCAGAAACTGAATGGAGAAATGTTATGTTTTCAGGTGAACCCCGGCTTTCTCTCCATACATCTCGAGGACATCTTTGAGTATATCGAGCAGTTCGAGAACGCTACATCAATACAACATTGCTGGAAGAGGTAGGTGGTGCACTTATGGCAAGGAGCAGAATTGCTTTAGATGCAAAACCAAAGTGACGCGTTTTTTATAGGCAGTTAATACAGAAATGTACGGGACAGATATTCTTCAATTCTTCTCTTGTTCATGATACAGGACGTATTGTAAATTGAAGATATATCCCTCCTACAAGCTTAGCTAAGCTGAAAGTTACTTAGGTACCCGTTTATGAGCATGCCGAGAGGTTAAGAAGGTGTAAGAAGAGCAAGAGTGGTTAAAGCCACCTATAATGCATAAGAGTGAATTGAGGCAGTAATATTGTAGGGCGTTGTTGTTGTATACCCAGTGCATGACCCTGTGCCTATCCACGTTCTCCGACTCTTGTCAAAACCCATCATCAACTCTTGCGATCGCGTTTGGCCCCTGAGCTTCCTGTGTTTGTACAAGCACATTCTTCCTTCTACGTACTACCTGATCTTCCACAGCTACCTTACTGATACTTCACCGTACTTCCAAGTCATTGAAAAGTCGTCGTCTTCCCTCATAATACCTAGTCCTTGGCAGCGTACACCTTAGGGCAGTGTTCTCGTCTCCACCCTGTACCATCTGTACACAGCTAACTTCCCATTCCATCCTCAAACCGCCACCCTAACGTTTGCACACAATAATGGAATCCTCTCATCAAAATCTGATCAAGTCTTTTCCACTTGTAACCTTCAACAATAATTCATCCACATAACCTTCACTCAAAGAAAGAGATTACTTCAGTAACAGCACTCTCAGAACTGCGGACAAGGTATGGCACCTAGGACTGTACACAAATGCTTGACATCGAATCACTCCTACGACTGAAACATCAGGAGGTTCTGGCACAACATGACGAGCACTTTCAAGACTTGACACTCTAACTTAGCACCAAAAAATAAATGGCAGCTCTACAATACCATAGTGAAGCTGATATGGAATTAAGGACTGGAAGGGGTTCAGTCAAACAGTTCAATCAATATGGTTAATTACGACTGTTAAATTCATAAATGGATTACCATTCCAATATACGTCGCATCCAAACTGCCAATCCAGAATCCTCAGAAAAATCCTTGATGTTCCGTGTCATGTGGCCGACGGCACAACCCACACATATCCACATATTCCCTCTGTCCAAGATGTATTCCTCTCTCCTTAAAGCATATTTCATAAAACCCTCCCAACTACCATAAATTTTCAAATACACAAACTGCCCTTCTAAGAATGATTTATCAAACCTGGTCAATGCATGATGTACGCGCTAGACGAAACAACGTAATTTCAATAATAATAATAAGTCAGTGTGGGATCCTAACCATATTACCCTTCATACCGTGTCCTGATTTCTATCTAATATTTCAAGATAACCACCCGGCTGTCTCACACGACTTTTTGCCACGCAGTTAAAACCCAAGTCGAAACTAATATCATTGATGTTATTGTAATTTAATCCTTAGGAAACTGGGATAATCCTGTTCCTGAATAGTGAACAAGGGGGCGGTACAAGGCCATAAAGCTTCCAAATGCTCCAAATTGAATCCCAGTGGCGACTATAAGATTATAGCGGAGGAGCGTCGGACAAAGGGCGCCGTACAAAAGACGGGGATAATCGACTCGTGCCGAGGATTATAGCAATACCCGCCCTGCGGATTAGTTCTGGTCCATGGGAAAAGTCAACATTCGAGGTCGGAGGAGGGTAGGAAGGGGGTGAGTGGTCAATTTATCTCAACTAATGTGACGCCTACCGACACATCCCCTATCTCGGCTACCCCCTCATGAAAACGATATCCTTGACTCTAATGTCTTGATTTTGCGGTCGACCTCCCATTTCGTTTTGAAATCGGAATACGGCATTTATATCAAATTAGACCCGACGAGTTGGAGCCCGACATTTTGAATACTTTCAATTGATTATTTCCCCGGTTATAAAAGACCCGAATGAAACTACAATAAGGAAGGTTCCAAAAGATTCTTAAAACCATAAATGTTTTATTCGGATGTACCTTTAGCAAAGACGGATATTACAAATATGTCATTAATTTGTATGTCAAATATGTCATCATTTAATCATTCTAGTTCTATAACGTTAACATTACATCGAGCAGTGTCACAGGAGGGCACATGTTTCGAGAAACTAAACAAGTCCGGCGTTGAATGTGAGGGATTAAGAGGAGAAGTCTCGAATCCATCGTAGCGGAGGGTTCTCCGGATTTGATCCCCTATACTGCAACAGGGCTTGAGCGATGAGGTTAGAATAGATCGAACGGATGAAATGGAATTACTTTGCTGATGATGACTATATCGCTAGTAAGTGGGTTTTTTGTTCGCCAAGCATATCGGCCTTCGGGGCAATCGACTCTACCGTTCTATTAAGAAGCATTAGGTCATTATCATCGATGCTTAAATTCCTTTCCCTTTTCTTTGTATCTATGATTATATGTATTGTAATATATTGAACAGTTGCTTTGCTTTTGAATAACCATATCATCTTCTGGGCTGGTTTCTCTTTTTCATTGCATAACCTACAAAACAAAATTGGCCATCCATACCCATCTTAGGTATGTTTTTTTAGATGGGAATGACAGGTATAGTCCTATCACTCCTCTCAGTTTAGCCGTCTTTAGAACAGTGTGCCAGTGTTGGGGAGAGTTGTTTTAGCATAAGCTGAATCTAGCACCTCTAGGGTTTATACTCTTCTCCTTTTTGGCTCCCCTGATCCCTTCTTGCATATCCTCCTCTGATCAGTGTGTCTGCTTTAGAATTATCCGAATTTTCTTTGTATCTGTTATTCAAGATATCATCAGGTTGTTGTGTTGAGCAAGGTTTTAATCTTTAAGATTTTCTAAGGAACAAACGTTGATGCTATGCGAGTGAAAGACCGAGGTGAGCAATGGGTTTGAAGTTGCCCAAATGTGCTTGTACAGAAAAATACCTTATCCGGTCGTTAATTCGTTTTGGGGCCATTTATATACTGTAAATTCGTTGGTTGGAGAAACCATCTTTTTTTTTTCTTTTTTTTTGAGATTGGAAGGTTTGATAGAACCGCCCTACAGTTGCGCCACTATGTTCCATATTTTATACACACGGTTGATTTTTGATAGTCATAACTCATCTAGAAGTCTTCTTAGTTGTCTTAGCCTTATGTTGAGCTATGCTTTTGTGCTTGGATTTCACGGTATGCTGCATTCTGGGTAAGTCGGTTCTTTCAGCGCAAATAATCGTTCAGTGTTTAGTTATTGAGAAAAAATTGAAATATAAAAGTAGTAGGGAAACTGAAGGTTTTGTTAACCTCAAAATTTGAAAATTGAGATTGAATTTTACGAGTGAAATTGTTTTATTTGAAGCCTTAGGTCATTATGTTGTTAAGCGTGTTAATCTTCACCTCCAGATTCGCCTTCGTGCCATAGATCTTCGGAGTCGGAGCCATCTTGCTTAAAGAAGGGAGATCTGAACCTCAATCATCTCACCCCCATTCTTTAAACTCTTTACTTTCTCCCCTCAAGAGAGGCTGAGAGTTTAAAGTAGGATTCACGGAATAAATCCAATAAGAGGGAATGTACTTGTTGGAGTGGGCTGTCGAGACAAAAGTTTGAAATAAAGTAACACATGGTAACCGACCCTAGTCTCACACCATTCCGATCTTAATAAACTCCTTTATACACAACAGGGGCCATATTTTATAAGAAAAGGGAGGATTCTTTAACGGCCCCTTAATTAAAAGGGCCCTTTTCTTTTCCGGTGAGCCATTAATAAAATTAATTTTACAATAAGTGAGATTAATATTTTCCTCGGCTAATTGTGAAATCGGCGTCGGGGGAGAGCGCTAATTTGATATAGAAGGGGGAAAGCGATGAGTGACGGCGCTTGCATATTGCGCGACAGATGTAACTCCCATGTGCCCTCGATGATTGACATGTTTTCTTTCGAACCGGCGGAATTAAACTTACGCCTGTGAATAGGGCTCGCCCGGATGACAGGACGACGAGGGGCCTCCGAGGGAGCGGCGGAATTGCGTGTCCGGCTCGCGTAAACCGGTCACCGCAAGAGGGTCGCCACCAGCTGGGCCTTTGACAGCAGTTAGTCGACCGTGTAACCGTCACAGGGACCCTAAATTCCAATAGGGCAAATCCGATTCAGTGGGACTAATGTATCGATCAACGTCCTAGACGAGTTTCGCCATATTCCTCATGAAATTTACAACATACTAAAATGGGCACAGAATTGTATAGATGGTACTAAAAAAATTTTTAGATGTTCAGTTGAACCTTTCCCAGATGAGTTTAGATAATAACTAAATTGCAAAGTGCTCTTCAAGCAATATAACACTGATTGTTTTCAAACAAGCCAAAATCCAAGAGAAGATGCACTACATGCCATCGGTTCAGCTGACAAAAAAACCAAATCGATTTGATTTTAAAGTTAACGTTCATGAAATTATTTAACAAACTCAGGCAGAACGGGGTGTATTGATTATAAAAAAAACCCCGAAGGGATTAATGATCCTCAATGATTAATGCTCTTAGAGGGGTGTTTTAGGACCTCATGTCGATGACAAATCACTTGACTGGGTCAGCGCGGGATTTCAACGCCACGGGGCTTTTTCAAAGGGTGTGTACTGATCCCTTGTAAATGCCGGCCGCTTTTGATTTAACGGACGCAATAAAATAAATAATCAAGGTTTTGCGTCGAGTTTGACGTGTATTTGTTCATGAAGGGGCAAAAACGGGATTCATCATCCGGCCGGATTTATAGTTGAATTTTATTACCGCGGAAATTCTGTAGGAAAAAAAAACGAAAACAGAAATCCAGGATATATCACTCGACACCACGTGCACATGCCTATTCCTCTGTGAAGTTTAAATTTAATCAAGTCCTCGTTCATCACTAAACTTTGGAAGAGGTACTTAATCGCTAAAATTGATTATATAACATCCAGTAAACATGTACCCAACAATAGGGTTGTTTTCTATAATATATTGCTTAATATTAAATGACCGAACAGGGAAAACAAAATAATACAATAATAATAAAAAAAATAGTCAGGGATTTTTTCAATCTTTGTGTTAACCCTGTTAAATCCTTTTATACTGAGAAAAATGATGACATAAACATGTAAGTATCGGCCAGTTAATGTTGCTCGATCTAAAGCGGCCTATAGACGGTCAATATTATAGTACAATATAGATTGCACAATAATTTGACGGTTGCCCCTTAACAATAATAATATTGTGCAAATTTTGTTTGTGCATTGAACTTGAATAGTTTGCAGGTGATATTGAAGATTGTGCAGTATTTTCCACTTGTTGATATTTCATAAACTGACTGATATGGCGTAATAATGCCAACAGACAGTGCAATATTTTCCAGGTCGTACAATATATTTTCAACTTTTTGTCAATCATGCAATGCATTGCACAAACTTTAAATATCTTCTACGCACGATCGATTGAATTGCACAACACAAAATATTGTGCAATAATATTGATCGTCTATGGGCCGCTTAAGAGGCCGAGGCCAATGTTAGATGTTAGGTCGAAAATATAGAAACATTGCTATCCGTTAGGGCGAAGGTAACCAACATGGCAGCCATGAATTTAACAGCTGATTTTTGTTTACACGTAATTTTTATTCTTAAATACGGGTTAATTAAATCAGACCAATACATTTCTTTTTTTAATTTCTGACCTGTCTTTATGCTCTCATTCATAAGAGATGCATCCTCGACTTAATAATAAAGTTGTCGGCAGTTAGACATGAGGATGTAGGTTAGGTATGTCGGCACGAATTGAGCGTGTTATTTGTTGGTACTTTTTGATAGCATTTTGAATGAAAGGGTGATTAATTTTCGTTTTTTAGTAACTTCTGGCAACTCACAATTTATCGCAAAAGAAAACCAAAACAAACAACAAAAAGCCTTCAAGAACTGTTATAGCTTTATTTTTGGTTCTACCAATCGCCACCCGGAGCATTGTGGAAAGGTATTCCGCACTTCGACTTTTTTTCTTCTAGAACTAGCTGGTCAAACCTAAGTTATTAGTCAACGTCTTTTTATGTGACGGTCAGTAGTACAGGATGCTAGCTACCTCCAAGTAATTTCTTTAGAAAATCTTGCAGTTGGCCGTTGTATGAATGTGTTCGCGTGTCTTATACCTGGGGTGTTAATTTATGTTTCACTATTATCAAACATATCGAATTTAGTAGAGTATGTATGGAAGAAATCGCACGATTCGTTCAAAAATATAGGAGTGACAAAATCGAGATATCACGTAAAATTGGACGAATGTCGGCGGGTATTCACAGGAAACAAACCCCCTTAGACAAAATGAAAAGACGCGAAAAACGAAAAGTTCAGCCCGTGTTTTATCTCATTACTGTTCTGAAAACAGGAGGTCGCGGGCAGAGAGATTTAACAAAAACCATCCCTTCAGCTGGTGTCACCCCGTGTTTTTGCTTGGCAGACAATGCCCTTCGCCCTTCCACCGTACTTATTGTCCTCCCTCCGGGTCGTTAATTAATTTTTTTAGGATAGAAATAACTGTGGGCGGTTGGATCCTCGTAATTAAAAGTCAGCCAGATATAAACCAGAGAAAAAAATGTTTTTTTTTTTTTAATATTTTAATTATTTTGTTAATAACATAATGGGAAGGAGGCCGGAAGCCTGAGATAATGTAGGTGGAATCGTCTGAATTACATAAATATGAGAGTTCACCAGATGTTCGTTATAATCCATGGCTCAGGGGCAGAAACGCCACCCGAGGCCATTCGAGGAGGTGTATTAAAACTTCGACAGTGACATTTTGCACAAGTTTTTAAGCTGGATCGCGAAGGATTTGGTTCCCAAATGTGTTTTTGTACATAATCTTTATGTTCGGATTTGAAGTAGGGCTTCAGCTAAATCTTATCTACCGAAAACTCAACGTGCATATGCTCAGGGTATCGTAAATTTCAATTACGCCCTTCCAACAACTGTGGATATTTATACTTTAAACTTTATAACATCATTCATAATTTTACAAAAAGAATGCTGTCATCTGGTATTTAATAAAAGATGATTAGGAAACAAGGGCTTCTGTTCAAAACCTGCTTGACCAATTAATACATTTCAATTAATTAAGGGTCAATTTAAGGTAGATATTTCATCAGAACACTTTCGGCAGTCACTTGGAGTACCTACTTTTACAAATGGCTGCTAAAAAGTCGCGAAGTTTATTCAGAAAAGTAAAATAGTTTTTTAGATTTAGGTTAATTTCTTGAATAATTACAACTACTTGAATTTTTTAAAAATAAGTGCGGTAATGCGGACAGTACAAGACAAAATAATAGGATGAAACAAGGTCATGTTCTTTGCTCATTAAAGTGTACTTATGACAAGATTTATATTTGAAAAACTATACAATTAGAAAAATTGAAAACAGAATGAAACAACTCTGAAAACGTTAAAAATCGGCAAAAACATAAATTGGCAAATTTTAAAAGTAATTTCATTCAGTTAATTGATCTTTATGTAAGGTATTACTGGAAATGAAAAAAAAGTTAGTGTCCCGAGCGGGATTCGAACCCGCGACCTTCGGCCAGATAGGCCGCTGCGACTTGAATGTGACTTCAATACACTCGGACATCATCTTTCCATCTCAACCTACAGCCGTTCGAATTTTCCCTCTTTTTCCCTTTTTTCCAGCATCGGAGTTACGAAGGCTCGATGGGTTAGAGCAGCAGTGTATTGAGCCGAAGGTCGTGAGTTCGAATCTCGCTCGTGCCACCAATTTTTTTTCGTCTTAACCAAGATCTTACATAAAAAAGAATAATAAATTGAAATAATTAAAATGACAATTAGACCACTAAATATAAATGATTCATATTTAATTTAATTGTCGTAGGCTTGAATGTTTTTTTATGTTTTATTTAGTTCCCAATATGTTTTTTTTTTTTACTTTGTAAGAACTGTTATTATTGCTTATTAGAATTTTCTAATCTTCATGGCTAATTTGTAATTTTATAACGGAAAAATCAAATATTATTCAGAAATCGTGAGATGCGCTCTGGTGTGATGTAGGTTTCAGAAAAACATTTTCTTTATCGAGCCAACGTTTCGATCTTTATTGAGATCATCTTCAGGGTTCAAAGTGTTTGGTTGTTGGGATTGCGTACAAATATTTTGATTAATTCTAAAAAAATTATATTGCGTATTATATAAAATCATTAACACATCTTAAATATATTATACAATTTAAAAAATGTTTACAAATCTCTTGCCCTGAAGATGATTTCAATAAAGGTCGAAACGTAGCCCGATAAAGAAAATGTTCGCCTAAAAACTACATCACATCAGACCGCATCTCAGTCTCCAAATAATCATAAAGTAGCTTTCACTAAACACCGCACTTATTCAACCGAAAACTATGTTAATAAAAAAACTGACACGAATAAACCAATATAAAAACAATCTAGATATTAAGTGAAATGTATTCAAGATGTGCATACTACATTTCTTATATATTCATGTATTATTTTTCTCTTGCATAATCCATAATAGACAATGGCAATTCATCCTGGGGTGGTACTAATAAATGATGAACAAGACTCTGGATGTAACTATAAACTCATACGACAAGTGTGTACAGTAAATTTGAAGTAATAAATATACCAAATCTTTGTTAAATGTTCAGGTTTGTGTGTTATGTAAAAGTATTGGTTGAGATAAAAAAGTCAATGTCACGAGAAGGGATTCGAACCCACGACCTTCGGCTAAATACACCACTGCTCTACCACTTGAGCTGTCGGGACTTCCATCCTGTCGGACAACAAATTTCCATCTCAACCTACAACGGTTCGAATCTTTCCTAATTTGCCGTTTTCAAATGTCATGTTGTCATTTGATTTGATTCTCACCGGCTTATGAACTGGCCAAGGGGAGCTGTTATTTAAATGATACTTCTTTTACTTGTTAAATATTAATCCATTTTTTTTAGTGGTCAATTTATCAAGTTACTTTTTTCAATTATTCTTTTTATGTAGACGGAGAGTACTTGGCGAAGATAAACTTCGTTTTACTCATTAAATCCATTATAATTCATGGTTACGATTGACCAAATAACTTCTTTCAATTAATTAATCAATTTTTAAGGTTTCGTTGAAAGAAAAAGCGCCAATGGCGGGACGAAGTCAGGATAGCTCGTGTGACTAGAGAGGCGTTTTATTGAGCCGAAGGTCGTGAGTTCGAATCCCGCTCGCGACACTCAATTTTGACTGTTCTACCACTTGGGCTATCATGACTTCCATCCACTCGGTCACAAACTTCCCGCCTCAACTACCTTTCGAATTTTCCCTCCTTTTTGCCACTTTTCAATGGGGGTACAATCAAATTACTGGAAATGAATAAGCTGATTAAAATGAACATCTCATGTGCGTCCAATTCCCGGTCAGGTTTGAACAGCAACATCAAATGCAAATTAAAATCTTGTTTGTGCATTCTGTAGCCAGTAATTTAATAATAGGAATTAATTACATAATTCGGCAGTTTACTTGGGGAAAAAAAAGCAAGGACGGGTAGACCAGAATGATCTGAAACGACCAAACTGTATCGCGATGATAAAAATAAATGACAAAATTATTAGGGTCGCTCATTTATCGATCATCAAGTTGGTTAATTAAGCAAAATTAAAACGATACACGTCCAAAACCTCTCGATTGAATTTATTTTACGAACTTGTGTTTTTAAATAATCCATCAGCAAGGAAGAATTAAACATTTCATTAAAAAATTTGAAAAAGGCAGAAACGTTTTAGTTAATTAAATGTATTTATTCGTAAGTAACCATCCTTCCGTGAGAACGACTAGTGCAAAGAAAAGCTGGATTGTTTCGATGATCGTACATTGGAACAATGGAGCTTTTCTATGAAGTAAAGAAAATAGGATTGAAACTCTGGGAATATATAATTTATCAATCGGCCGATAAAACTTGAAATGATTTTCATCTAGGTGCGAGTCAATTGTTTCGCCATCTAGCGATTATACAGGGCAATAGCCCAACACCCTATCTATTGGGTCCCATGTCTATTAATCCAGCCCAGTCCGATGATCCGAGGAAAGATTAGAAATTAGTCGATTTCGGAGTCAAACTCGCTGTGCACTCACTTCAAACTGCGACAGAGCATGTTATCCGGCAGTTATGCCATTTATTGATCAAAATGAGCATTTTTTCCAGGTTTGATATAGACACAACATGAATCATTCTAAACAACAACATACTTTTTCCTAATTTTCGGATCGTTTTTTGAAATCTAGAATTTAGCAGCTATAGATTATATTGGGTTGTCCGGAAAATAATGCAGGATTTTAAGTTTTCATTTAAAAAAATCTATATAAAATATTCTGTTTACGTTTACAGGATTACTCATTTGTATGAATGTCAACACTTATTAATCCTCTTCCAAATGATATTGTTTGTTTACCTCTGTAGCATTCCGCTACTTGGAAATAATTCAGTCATCCTTATAATGTCAAAGCGAGAATTTCGTACGATTTTCTTTTACGAGTTTAAACTCGGCCGAAGCGGAGCCCAAACGGCTAGAAACATTAACCAAGTCTGGGGCGAGGGTTGTGTTAATGAGTGCACTGTGCAAAGGTGGTTTAAAAAATTTCGGGAGGGAGATTTCAGCCTTGAAGATGAAGAAGGTCGTGGAAGGCCTTCCTCTCTTAATGATGATGTTCTGCGATCAGTGGTGGAAGAAAACCCCAAGACAACTGTTCGAGAACTTGCAGAGCAACTCAAAGTCAGTAAAACGACCGTCGCTGACCACCTCAAGGCGATTGGAAAAGTGAAAAAACCCGAAAATTGGGTTCCACACTCATTAAACGATCGCCAAAAAAATCAGCGCTTTGATGTTTGTGCATCACTTCTTTGTCGAAACAAAAATGACCCATTTCTGGCCAGAATTGTTACATGTGACGAAAAGTGGATTCTCTACGATAACACTAGACGTTCTGGACAGTGGCTCGACAAAGGAGAAGCTCCAATACATTTTCCAAAGCCCCCAACTCATCAAAAAAAGGTAATGGTTACGGTATGGTGGGCTTCATTTGGTTTAATACACTACAGCTTCTTAAATCCTGGCGAAACCATCAATGCTGAATCATACTGTAACCAAATTAATACCATGCATCAGAAATTGGCAGTAATGAAGCCCTCTTTGGTCAATCGGAAAGGGCCCATTTTGTTGCATGACAACGCTCGACCACATGTGTCACGTGTAACGTCACAAAAATTATTGGAGCTTGGCTATGAAACTTTGCCTCACCCACCCTACTCTCCGGACCTCTCGCCTACTGACTACCATTTTTTTAGACACCTGGACCACTACTTACAACACATAATATTCAAAAATCAAACGGAACTGGAAAATGCATTTATTGACTTTATCAATTCTAAAAATTCTGAATTCTACTCAGACGGAATTAATAAGTTACCAACACGTTGGGAGAAATGTATTGAGATTATGGGAAATTATTTTGATTAAAGAACATTGCTTTAAAGTAACTAGTTTCTTTTTTTTTGTTTAATACCAAAATACTGCATTATTTTCCGGACAACCCAATACATAACCGAAAACAACTGACATTCTTCCATTTAACATAAGTGAATATACAACCAAGTTATTGCATTAAAATATACATTTATATTACAAAATCATCAAGTTGAAAGAAAAAAGAAAGGTTAGCGAGAAATTCTGAAAGGTTTTAGATTGACGCCAAAAAATCAGTGTTGCCAATACACACGTGCAGGAACAACACTTCCCGCCCTAACTTCCATGATTCCCTGCTAAAATTGACGAAATTTTTAAAGTTGACATTGCTCTGAAACAAAGAACTACTTGGGCAAGAAAGAGTTGTATAAGAAATTGGATATGAAATTTTTTCTGTTTACGGTATAACAATCCGTATGCAGGGGTCGCGTTATGTGTTAGGTACACATATCCAAAATGGAGATTGTAGATTGGCGCCACATAAATCATTGTTGCCAATATAAGCGTTCAGAAACAGAACAGGAACAATACTGCACCTGCCTAAATTCATTGGATTTCCTACTAACCTCAAACAAAATTGCTAGATAGTATTTCTCTGCAGAAACGTTGGGCAAGAAAGGGTTAACTTAGAAACTGGTTAGGAAAATTTTTACGTTTGTAATTTAACAATCTATACTGTGGTCGGATAAAGAGGCATTATAAATTGAAGACTGCAAAATGAAGGTTTAAATTGGCGACGAATAAATCAGTGTTACCAATACACATGTGCAGAAACAGAACAGGGACAACACTGCACCTCCCTAAATTAACGTCTTTTCCTGTTAACCTCAAACAAAATTGCTAAAGTTGACAATGGTCTGAAACAACTTTGGTCAAGAAAGGGTTAAATTAGAGTGTGGATATGAAAATTTTATGTTTGCAAATATAACAATTGGTACGGATAAAGAGCCATCATAGATTGACGATTCAAAAATGATGATTTTAGATGGGCGACGAATAAATCAGTGTTGCCAATACACATGTGGCGAAACGGAACAGGTACAACACTGCACTTCCCTAATTTCATGGGATTTCCTACTAACCTCAAAGGAGTTGAAGTTGGTATTACTCTGAAGCAACTTTGGGCAAGAACGGGTTAAATTAGACAATGGATATGAAAATTTTAGGTTTGGAAGTATAACAATTGGTATGGATAAAGCACCACTATAAATTGAAGACTCCAAAGTGAAGATGTTAGATTGCCACCGAATAAATCAGTGTTGCCAATACACTTGTGCAGAAACGGAACAGGGACAACACTGTACCTTCCTAAATTCATGGGATTTCCTGCTAACCTCAAAGTAGTTAAAGTTGGTATTACTCTGAAGCAACTTGGAGCAACAAAGCGTTAATCTTCGAACAATTGAAGAAGGTGTACTGTTCACTGATGTGTATCTCTGTTATATAGATTTCCAAATTTTATAGGAACTTGTTTTATATCAAGTCAAGACATCTAGATTTTTAAACGGCATTTTTAGTTGCCTTACTGGAATACTTCCACTATTACTCAGTTGAAAAACAATCGTTTATTTAGAAGAGGAGAGAACCATTTCTAAATCATGTGAAAACTGTATTTATAAGCTTTGTAACCAATACGAGCTTTGCTTATTTTCATCTTGACATTTTAATGTTAAATAGGTTTGTATCTAAAGAGCAATAGGGGCGAACGAGTGACACCGCAACTCTCATGTTGAGCATGTGTGTCGCATTTTGTCGCCTAATGGACCTGATTGACACCCCCTTTACTAAAGGGCTAATATTCATTCTCCAATTCCCAAAAGGGCGGCTCGCCCTCCCCGGGGGCTGTTGAACACACTATCTCCATCTTATCAATTACAGGCTCACACTTTCGGATTCAACCGACCCCAACTGTTTTTCCGCCGTTAACACCGCCCGGGCGACGTTGAAAAAGTCCGAGGGAGAGAGAGGGAAACGTTTCAATGCAATGTTCGATCCGGGGAGTGTTTATTGTGATAAGTCCAATTTGGGGGAGGGGCTGTCATTTGAATTGGAAAACAAGAGGATTAATCAAAAAGAAACGCATGACACATTTCTTTTAATACGATTTGATAATGAACCGACATTTGCTGATACAGTGGGCACATTTCAATTTAATAGGCTCTAATTATCTTCCCCTTTCAACACTCTCATTGTCCCGAATTTACTTCTACAATTGTTCGAATTAGTTAATCAGATCCAAGATATTTTACTGTCTCAGTTTCCATTCCCTATTCAACTCCCCTAACTCCCAGACTCTGAAGATGATCTCAAAGAAGATCGAAACGTTGGCACGATAAAGAAAATGCTCTGATAACATCACTCCAGACCGCATCTCACGATTTTTGAATAATGTTTGATTTTATGTTACAAAATTGCAAATTAGCCATTAAGATTCGAAAATTCTAATAAAAAATAATGAAAGTACTTACAATGTGAAAAAATAATATTGGGAACTAAATTAAACTTAAAAAAACTTCAAGCCTATGACAATTAAATAAAATATAAATCATTTATTCTTGTTTATCCTTATTTCTTCTTTAACCTACTGGGTTTATGGGGTTTAACGAATCCATTATATCAGTTTATATTCAGTTATTTATTTTATTTAAGAAAAATTTATATTTTTGTTTACCATTTGTAATAATTTATAATCATAGAGGTTCATATTATTTTGCAATCTATACAATTATTTATTTATAAATTGTGTTTACTTAGATTAAACAAATAAGCATGAGAAAATCAATTTATTGATAATTCGTTGTAATGGTAAAGCTTTAACTTCAAATAGGATTTTGTATATAAAGAAAGCTCATTATTCAGTGGTTTATGTATTGATTTGCGTATTTTATCCTTGGTATTTTATTATAATTTCAATTATTAGCCCGTTCTTAAACATTTTTTTATAACAGACGAAATTAAAGAAAATAGACGGACGAAGCATGTTGCAAATTGTAGTTTTATTACCATCAGTGCACAGGAAGAAATCTCAGGACATCCTTCGTTAAACTGTACTTTTCAAGGATAAACGACCCACCTGGAATCCCCATACAAGGCGGAAATGGCAAGGAACGACGTTTTAAATTATTACAAAGACTAATTGATTCATGATCAAAATTAGCCATTGAAAACTGATTGAAACGTGATCACTGACGTGGGATGTTTATGGGTGGACAAACAGTTGAGGTCATCGCCGGCTGATCACTGAAGACACAATCTATTAGTACGACATTTATCACTTACTTCTCTGAAAATCATCCAAGACGATTGAAACCAAAATGGCCCCGAAACCTATCCATGGGTCAAGATTGAATACATTTCAGGGTGAAGGTGTGTTTATAAAAATTAAATATACGCAATATAAAAAAAAGAGAAATTTCTTCTTTTTGTCCATCACAGCTGATCGTCATTATAAATTTCGTACTAGGATAAAAACATATCTGGTCAAATACGGCGAATAAACCAGTTTGACTTAACGAAAGGCCCCCTTTTTACGGGGAAAAAAAAAACTTCCTAATCTCTGAGTTGGTATAATAAGAGGCCGAGTTACAGAAGGGCTTTTGGGCCTATTGGACAGCCCCTGATAACAATGCTAATTCTCAGTTACGTTAAGAGCGAAAAGATTATCCCCGCACGCCCCTGAATGCTAATATATTCATTAGATTTTACCCTAGGAGGATTAGTTGGTCAACAGAACGTTATTTCATAAATAATCTTTATCTCACTTTTAACTGGGCTTCTTGAGATGTGATTTCCGTTTTAAAACCTAATTGACCCAAATATTGATTATTGGCCATCATACTTTTTATTTTATTAAGCAAATCAAATCTAGTGGTTATGTTTATTAAAAACGTATTTTGTATTGGCGAAACAATTCCTATTACTAACTAATTTTTATTTATTTGTTATTCCGACTTAAAGGTTTTATACAATAAAAATTCAATTCAATTATTATCGACGAATAAATGACACTTTCAACATGACACGCCAGAATGGCACAATTACACAGAAGACACTTTGAGTTCTGAAGATGATCTCAATAAAGATCGAAACGTATTATGACAAAGAAAATGTTTTTCTGAAAACTACATCACTGCACTCTCAATACGACACGCAAGAATGGCACAATTACACAGAAGACAAACACTCTGAGCCCTGAAGATAAGCTCAATCAAGACCGAAACGATGGCACGTTAAAGAAAAAGTTTTTCTGAAATTTACATCACACCAGATTGAATCTCACGATTTTGAAATATTTTTTATTAACACATAAAAACTATTTGACAAATCAAGCCGACTTTTAATTTTCCATTCATACTCAAACATAACAGGAACAATACTCCACCTGCCTAAATTCATTGGATTTTCTACTGACCTCAAACAAAATTAACAAAATTGCTAAAGTTGG
Source organism: Cimex hemipterus (assembly GCA_039619505.1). Lineage (NCBI taxonomy): Eukaryota > Metazoa > Arthropoda > Insecta > Hemiptera > Cimicidae > Cimex > Cimex hemipterus. Next base: position 14,170,347 of record CM077111.1, on the reverse strand, counting down.
TATTTCTCTGCAGAAACGTTGGGCAAGAAAGGGTTAACTTAGAAACTGGTTAGGAAAATGTTTACGTCTGTACAAGATGCAGCGGTCGGATAAAGAGGCATTATATATTGAAGACTGCAAAATGAAGGTTTAGATTGGCGGTGAATAATCAGTGTTGCCAATACACATGTGCAGAAACAGAACTGGGACAACACTGCACCTCCCTAAATTAACATTTCAACATGACACGCAAGAATGGCACAATTACACAGAAGACACTTTGAGTTCTGAAGATGATCTCAATAAAGATCGAAACGTATCATGACAAAGAAAATGTTTTTCTGAAACCTACATCAGTGCACTCTCAACACGACACGCAAGAATGGCACAATTACACAGAAGAGAGACACTCTGAGCCCTGAAGATGAACTCAATAAAGACCGAAACGATGGCACGATAAAGAAATTTTTTTCTGAAATTTACATCACACCAGACCGCATCTCACGATTTTGAAATATTTTTTATTAACACAGAAAAACTAATTCACACATCAAGCCGACTTTTAATTGCCATTCATACTCAAATAATTAATACATTAATCAGTTAATTAATTCTCAGTGCTGTAGAGTTCGATTCTTGGCCGCCTGGCTCAATGGAACCTTAATTAGAGCTGAGTGGTATTTGCCACACTTGCGGTTCTGCGTTCGAATCCCGGCAAATACCTTGGCGTTTTAATTGATGATAGTATGAAAAATGTATTGTGCAGTAGTTTGACACCTCGTTTGCAAAATCCAGACGGCTTTCGGATTTTGACTTTCGCATTCCTCACTGTTAAGTCTGGGTGATTTTCAGAGCTATTCCGACACAACTACTTTGCTCTGGAGGGTAGACAGCGCAGGCTTTTGATAGAGACATTCTTTAAAATAATTGAACGCTTTCTACTCATTATCGTGAAATTCTATCTAACCGACCGCTGCTGAGGTGTGGCACACAAGCCGGAGTCCCACAAGGGTGCGCTCTTGGTACCGTCCTGTTTACCATTTCTACTACCGCTTACGGCAATAGCTTGAATTTTATCCAATCTACATGCAACTTATGAACGCCTTGGGCTTATTTAAGTCTAATGCAATAACTGGAATGATCATGATTTTAGATGTCGATCTTAGACAACATGGACAAAGAAAAATATACTAACCTACGTGTAAAATGAAACAAACAGTCTTGCCTTCCACTTTCCATCGAAATTTACCGGCAATTAAGTCAAATGGGATTCAAGGGGTACATCTTAACAGAAGGCTTGGGCAACTGCGAAGACTTCTAGGACCGTCAAAGCTCAACTAAGCTGAAACAAGAATTTGCCGACTTGAGCTCTTGAGCTCTCGTGACTTCGATATCCTTGGATTCATCTCAACAAAAACCATACAAAAAAAGAATAATTAATTGGATCCGGAAAAACTTTTTTTTTCGAAGTCCGAAGGACTTAAAATCTATCACACTTGCTTCATTTAAAATAAACTGTTACAAAATATTAATGGCTAACGACCACTGTTGTAATCACTGTGTTTTAAAAGAAATAACGTTGACCATATTGGTCTAAAAATGTAAGAAATCTTTGTTCTGTGTATAGGAGTTAACTTACCTGAAGAAGTATTGAAAAAAACTTTGTGGTTTTTTTGAGATGACCTATTACCTTCGAAAGGAAAAAGTCGTGTTGTAAACGTTAATATCACAACGGATTAAATAATATATTAAGGTTTACGATATTTTTTATACCGAAGTTACATAAAAAAAAATAAACCGTATGAAGGAACAATTAAATAGTTTTGCAAGTAAATTAACAGCTGAATTAAATATACGCGATAGCAGGCTTATTACACGTTAACAATGAGTAGGATTATGCACTACGATCGTTCAAATGTAACTACCGTGCTACGGATCCTGCGTAAAAATGCATGCAAGTAAAAATAACGAAGAATTAATTAATAATCCTCAAGGAGTGTAAAAAATAAATGAAATGATTAATGGTGAGAGCCGCAGTGCGAAAATTCATGAAAAAAAAGAGAATACGGAATCCAGCGAGAAGGACCTCATTCTTGCTAACTGAAGACAGCCTTCTAACTTATAAATTAACGCAAATGTTTCAATGTCACCGAACGCAAATGTGTCCCGAGAATATGTAACGACAAGTTTACAGTCGTACCACATGTGTTCCGGTCGGATTTACGCCCTGTTTGAATTAATGTTTACTAGAAGTTTCCAATTAATGAGCAATTAGGCCGATAGGGTCGGCCCTCTTGTCATGTACAGAATAGGAGGCTAGTTAACATACAAATGAATTGTAAATTTAAACTTGCCAAATCCGGGCGGGACGCGCTCGGCTGCAGATGCGTTTTATAGATTGAGAATTAAATATAATTGAATGAGAATTGCAGTGAGGGTTGGAGTTGTCAGATAGGGAGTTTAATATAGCCGATAAGGGCTGTTGGAGGGTCGGGGATATTAGAGGGAAAGGGTTGGACGACCCTTACACTAAACCCTTTACACATTACACCGAACCGGATTAGCCAGGAGTTAAACTTACAAGTCTAGAGTTACACTTTTACAAAAGGAGCCGTCACAGTGGGATAAGCTTTAAACAACACGGATGGAAAGTAAACGGGATTTCCAGAAGATGAGATCAAGGACTATCCGCTTCATTTTTGACGATACCACGTGCAATTGAAAAGTAAAAGAAATTTAAAGCTAATCAAAGGATTCTCTTAATGATCAAAAAATGGATGGAGGAATCAATTACGAAGGTACAATAATTTCATGATTGCTTGATCAGATCCTTTATGTCATCATGTTGACCTACTCATACATCCTTCACCCTAATACCATAATCACTATCTACGCGGATGATCCAATTTCGCCTTCACACTCAAATCCTGTCCAAGCAGTCACAAACATCCAAGAAAAGCTTGAGCTTATTCAAAAAAATTGAAAACAAGATTTAATAAACAAAAATGTACATACTGTATGTTCAACTAAGAAATACCGATTTGGAAAGTCAAATAAAGAAGACCATACCTAGACAGAGACTCGGTCGTCCTTAAAAGGACAATGAAGATTCTAGCCTATTCTGCCTTATCAGATGTTTTGATTCTCAAGATCAGAGCTGACGCACCTCCACATACGACAGAATGGTGTTAGTGCCGCAGCATTGGTGTAAAGGCAGCTCAGCCCCGAAGGCACAAGACGACCTCGCTCCCCACTTGCCCATTCCGAGTGATCGGATCGGCTTTAAACATCAGACCGTGTGCCGCGCGCATAGGGCTACCTAAGCCAAAATACATCAGCCTTGTCTCCCGCGCAATCCCTAGGTAGATAAGGCTACCTATGGAAAACAAACTACCGAATCCGCAACGGGCGCGGTTTTGTTAAAAGCGGAATCGCTAACCACCCCCTAGAGGAGACCGCCTTCGGTAAAAAGCCTCCAATCAAGTTCAGCCTACACCTACGTGCAAAGCATACTCGAGCAGGAGCAACCGATTCGCTACCCGTTCCCGTCCGCCAATGTTGACGCATTCGACGGACTTTTCAGCATAATCCTAACGCCCTCAACTATACACTGCCGTCAGATCCGCTCTATTCCGTGAGGCCGGGTGTATAGCGGTGGTCAGATGCAAATTTAGTGCGAAGGTTACAGGTAGAAGACACTTTTCTATGTCACGATAGCTCAAGTGGTAGAGCAGCGGCCAAGGTCGTGGGTTCGAATCTCGCTCGTGACACTGACTTTTTTATCTCAACTAAAAACCTTAATTAATTGATTGAATATAATAATGATAGTAGGTTTGCTTATAGATAATAGTCCATCCAACAGAAACTTAGGATTTACCGCTTTTCACAACAATAAATAAAAATTTTTTAAAAATTCTGTACATTTTATCGCTATGTTTTATAGTTAAATTTCAGGAGTATTATTTATATTCTGAACTGATATCAGTAATAATATTACTAAATGAACAGCTGAATTATTTTTAAGTCGGGAAAGTGTAAGTCGGGATTTGTTAAAATGACACGGGCTATTAACTTCGATAATTGCCCATGTCCTTGGCGGATCGTGCTATTTCTTTTGTGTTTCTATTTGAAAAGTAGAATTGAAGGCTTTTGAAGACATGCAACGGATGCAATGAAAGAAACAGACGTGCATTTTATTGAGGAAAGCCTTCATAGCGATGGCAAAACGATAAGTGTGCCTTGTCCAAGAAAGATTTCACTGAGATATTCTGTTTCAGCTAATTAAAAAATATTAAACGTATTGTTATAATATATTAAATATCCTTGAAAAAAAGGTCTGAAATTATCATAAATATTTTGCTTTCGGCTCTTATCGCATGATATCCGTAGTCTGTCTTGATTTTCAGTCCTGAGTTGTTAAATAATTGAAATGACTTGTTTTTAGAATATTTGGGAGCGCAATTTCGTTCAATCAATCGAACTTTATTTGATGAAATTGACCGTTTCGTTCTCAGGAAGGTAGTTCGTCCTACCCAAAGATCATCTTATCTTGTGATCTTAGTGGGTCGAACACCGCCCTAACAAGTGTTGAAGGTGGTATTGGGCTTTACTTAATTACTGTACTTTAAAAAAATAAAATTTAAAAAAACTTTAACAAGCAGTTGATATGAGATAAAGAATCCCAAGCGTTTTTTTTTACAAGGGTTCTCGATACCACAGGTCATATAAACCCTCAGGGTGCCGGTGTTTTTGGGCCAGACGTTTGAGAAGAAAAATTAGCGTGAGGAGCGGAACTCGAACTCATGGTCTTCGGCTAGCCGTGACACCAATACAATAACGACCAGAAACCAGAAAACTTTAATATATTCATGTAGAAAAATTTCTGTAGTTTTGCTGTTTATGCGTATAAATCATGTAGAACCACCTGATTTGATAAGACTTTCCCCCTCGGCTCGCTTTTATAGTAATTATGTTGTTTTCGCAAAACTTATTTTCCCATACAGTGCGAGTAAAAGTCTCCTTCGGCAAATTGAGTTCATCGAAGCATCTGCCGCCTCCATTATCCAATTATAAGGTTTGTGTGTAAGGGAGTATTAATTATACGGAGTAGGGGGTTGTTTTAATGGAGTGGGAGCGGCGACGGGGGCACCGTGATTCCTAACATTTGTTCGCTAACTCACCCCAGTAAAAAGGAGTTGTCTCTTGTCCTACTAGTAATGGCTGGGGCCTAACAAGGCTTTCTCAAAACTCCCCGTCGCTTAAACCTAAGTACACCGGAGTCCCATTAAAGCCCGCCCCGCCTCCTCGAAACATCTTTTGTAACTCTTCGGAAAGGAAGCCAGCCCCCACACCAGCCGCACCGCGGCCCCGTGAAATTAAATTATTAAAATACTTCCCTTTTAAACCTCCCCCCGCACCATCAAACTTCAACCTCCCGAATATTTTAAAATTTCAAAAAACACACGGAAGCGTCAGTCTAACGATTGAGTTTAAATACTGGCTTAGCTTAATTTTTTGTAATACTGTATGGTGATTAGCAACTCTCTCAACACTACAGGCAAGAATGGCACAATTACACAGAAGACAAACACTTTGAGCCCTGAAGATGATCTCAATAAAACTCGAAACGTTGGCACGATAAAGAAAGTTTTTTTCTGAAATCTACATCACACCAGACCGCGAAAATGCGATTTCCAGTAAAAAACTATCGATTTTTAAAATAATTTGGATATAAACACTCTGATAAAAGTCTAAAATATAATTATTTGGAGGTCGTGAGAAGCGGTCTGGTGTGACCCAATTTAAAAAAAAAATTTTATTTATGTGCGAACGTTTTAATCTTTATTGAGATCATCTTCAGGCCTCAAAGTATTTGTTTTCCGTGTAGATGTTTCATTCTTGCGTGTCGTGTTGAGAGAGTTGCTAATCACCATACAACATTACAAAAAGTGAAGCTAAGCCAGTATTTAAATTCAATCGTACTAAAAAATTACACTCTTCAATTCATGCCGACATACCTAACCTGCATCCTAACAACCAACGAACTACAACTTTATAGAATAAGAAATGTATTTACTACGAATATAAGTGTATAAGGACAAGTCACAAATTAACAAAAGAAATGTATTGACCTGATTTAATTAATGCGTATTTAAGAATTAAAATACGTGTAAACAAAAAACAGCTGTTAAATTCAGGGCTGCCATGTTGGTTACCTACGCCCTAGCGTATAACAAAGTGAATACATTTTCGACCTAACCTCTAACGTCTAATATTGGCCCTGTTAGATCGAGAGTTCACTAGCCGATAATTACAACACAACGTCATCATTTTTTCGATTTAACCAGACCTAACAGGGTTACCACAAAGATCGTGAATACCTTAAGTGTTATCAATTCGCGGAAAAAAGAGTTATCGGAGCAATTATCATGATTATAGGATGAATTAAGCTTTTTTATGCGGATAATTAAATATTGAAAAAAAAGACGGTAAGTGTTGTGTAAATATTTACGGAGATGCCGGATTCAACCGGGGCCTTACTCACTGTCGCGCTAGCCTGATGTATTTTTTTCTGTGCCCGTTTAACTCCGCGAATAAAAAAACAACAATCCGGTTTGTAAAGTCCGGCATGAAAAGGATAAAAGCCAATATTTATTAATCCCTTGTCCGAGGGAACCTTCGATTTTTCTATATTTGTCCGAAGAATAAAAAGGGGGGAATTTCAATTATTTGTTTTTAAAACACATTTATTGACTATACAAATATACAAACATTGATTTTAACCAAGGATGTTGCTTCATTGTAAAATATGACTTGAAAATTTCAAAACCATGGAATAAACAAGTGTGTGAGTAATCTTAATATTTATGCAGACATAACCTTTCTCTTTCTGAAAATTATTAATTAAATTGTCATGTTCTTAAAATTATACAGTTACCGATGAATAGCATTTCCTTTATAATTTTACTAACTACTTTCACTCTTCCTCTCTCTCTCTCTCTCTCTCTCTCTCTCTCTCTCTCTCTCTCC
>CM077111.1:14150908-14162921 GCA_039619505.1 Cimex hemipterus | reverse complement strand
TCTGTCTTTATTTGCCTTGCTTCTAATTTATGACAGCTACTTGAAACTACTAGGTTTTTGGTAAATGATGTATACTAAGCTCAAATGTGCACATGCGGGTACAAACAAATATCAGTGTACAGAATTAACCTATCACTTCTCGCAGTCCTCCAGCAGTTACAGATTTTGTAAATGAAAATATATCACCGGCAGGACTCGAGAATCACCCACCCCGCGTATTGGCAGTCCGGAGTCAGTTGTTATCCGTCCAGCCGCTGAGGTTGAGCTCTGATGGCACCAACAGCTAGCTCCTCAACGCAATCAGATCAATTTCCCATTTACTCTTACATACGTTCTCAATAGTTCACATACATTCATGCAGTTAGGGTTGTGGACTATTCAAGTATTTGCTAACATCACACACACTAAAAATTTGCAATTAAGTTAATTACATTCGATAGTGGTACAAAGTTCGTACGTATAATACAGCTATACATTTCCAGTTTCACTGTACCCATACAAACGGGTGGTGCCAAAGGATGGTACGTTATGCCCAGAGCGCGAGGTGCAATCTGGAAATCTGCGTTCTCGGGAATTTCTTTTCTTACTCCTGTTCCTACGGCTTATTTCCTATAAACCTCTCCTAACTCGGAGGGTGTTCCAGGTTAAAGAAAGCGGAAAGCAGGCATGCCAAACTATGCCTACACATTCCCTCGGATACGTACAGAGTCAGCTGACAGTATTTGATTAGTGGCGCAGATAGGCTAAGTTACCACATCCTGTCTGCAAAGTCAGACGGTTCATAAACAACACGGAGTATTGCAAGTTTCTTTCAAGTAATAAGGCCAGTAGAGAGCTTCCAGGGATAGGGATCGTAGTGGCCAAAGGTGTGGCCACTGGATGGTACTTAGAGTAGAGTCTGTTGTTAGGTGGTTCCTTTATAGGCTTCCTTTGCCGATGCCAGTGATCCTCAGGGGGTGAATAGAAATTCCACTGTAAACGAAGTACAGCCGGAGCGGGTCAGGTAGTTACGACGCAGGTGGGGCACCTACACTTAAGGAGATAGAGGTGCCTTCTCTATTTAGAGGGTATAGCACGGTTAATTGGTTTTCCGGTTTTTCAATAGCTATGCCGTACAAGGTTTGGTGCATAGATGTTGACCTATCCCTTCGAACGGGGCAAGCGGGAGAGGTCGCTTAATTTGTGGACCAATGGACCAAGTGGCTCCTACACCAAACCTCACAGGATTACCCCAAACCACACAGACCTTGAGAGAGGAGGTGTGTTGCTCCAATCTTGTGAACCTCAATGTCCTTCTGATGAAGTGTGACCCCTCCAATACAAACATACCCAGGCTGGCGTTACTGAACCCCCTTAGAAAAAGAGTGCATCAGTACGGGGTTCCGAGGATCTTCCGAGTGTGTGATCATACCCACCTTTAAACTAATACTGAACCATGGGATTGGAGTGCACAAGCGATTCCACTAAATGAGATTGGACTCGTGATGGATGCGCGTTATATGCAGGTTTCCCATGCATGTAAAATCCTTCCTAGGATAACCTTAGGCTTCTGACAAGTCCAGAAGCAAATGACTCTTTGTCTGACACCATTTAACAAAGTCGTGCGTCATAGGTCCATAGGTTTGTACAATCCCAATTGACCTGAACATTTCCGGAATTGTCGTACTATCGTATTCCGTATATGTATTCAACCAGATTATTTTGGAATATTCTTCGTGACTCTTTAAATAATGTAGATTGAACAAATGTATTGGACAGAAGCTGTTTATTATTGTTATTGTTTGTTATTTATAAAAGCATTGTTTCTCGGCAGAAGAATGCACAAGCCATTTATCTAGATACGCATCAGATCATAAAAACAGCGTATAAAAGACTCCGGTTACGATTTCGTCACACACCGGACACGGTCCTGTATTGTTTAACTAATAAAATGCCCCCGAGTACATTTATAGTGATTAATCGGAGCGGCCCCAGGACAAGGCGGGGGCGGCTAATCAGTCGGTTGTTTTTGCTGCCGCCCGAGGAAAATAATTGCAGGTTAAAAAGGCATTGTGGGCCGCCCCCAATTTCCATGTTAATGGCCGCTTTTAATTAGTTTTGTGGCTTAACTCACGGGAATAATGGCCGCAACCGCAAACGCCCGCTCCCACGCACTGCTTGAACACAATACACTTTATAATACATTATCCGACAATGACCAACTTATGGGATCGTTCTCCGCCGGAGGATTTTTTTTTTTTTTTTTAACAAGGAAGATTTTCATAAATTACTCGCAACTGATAGGAAACGAAATGATAATATTTTGAGATTCTGGTGAATCCAGTTAATTGGAGTTGTTATGAACAGTAGATATGTCGGAGGGTTGAAGAATTTTCATAAATTTACATATTTCTTTTCATTTCCAAATCTCAGCTTTTGTGCCATCTGGGATATGGAGTGTATAAATAATTGGTGAATTGCATTATCATTCCAATTACTATTCTAAGAAATAGAGACACTTACTACGAACAATTTTTTTGATACTGTAGTATGGTCTTTTCTTTTCAGACCACTCTGATGAATTTCGCGATCAGTATTGTTGGATTGTTGTCATATTTTGGTTAAGACAGATCATTTTTATGTTCTTCATCGAAAGTGCGAGGAATTTATTAGTTTGCCCCATTGACGAATTTAATCTACCTGTCATTGCTGGTACTAGTAGGTCATTAGAAATTTTTCAAATACTTATTTTATAATTTGCTACTAACCCCCTCAGTCTAGAAGCGTGCAAATATGAAGACCAATTTTTGAAGGCGATATTTTTACCAAATTTTAATTTATAATTCAATATTAATTACATTACTTTTCCAAAACTCGTCTAATTTAAAAAACCAACAAATAATTTTAAAATTACTATAAATATTATTTTACATAATAATAAACCAATATGTATAGCAAACGTTGACAGTAATAATCTAAACAAGTCGAAACGAAAAACCTATAATGATTTATGTTAATCTTTTTTCCATTATGATATTAAGCTTTCTTCACTAGATTCTATAGCAGTAAATTTTTATTTTCGTCACTAAACTCCATAAGGGGCCTAGGAATAATTTTTGATTTTCTTAACTAGACTCCATAAAGGACCTAGGGGAAATTTTTGACTTTCTTCGTTAAACTATATAAAAGACCTAGGGATAATTTTTTATTTCTTCGCTAGACTTCATAAAGGACTTAGGAGTAAGTTTGATTTTCTTAACTAGACTCCATAAAGGACCTAGGGGAAATTTTTGACTTTCTTCTCTAAACTCCACAAAGGATCTGGGGATAATTTGTGACTTTCTTCACTAAACTCCATAAAGGATCTGGGGATAATTTTTGACTTTCTTCACAAAATTCCATAGAAGACCTAGGGGTTGATCTTTGACTTTCTTCATTAAACTCCACAAAGGACCTAGGGGTAATTTTTTATTACTTAGCTAGACACTATAAAGGACCTAGGGATAATTGCTGACTTTCTTCACTAAACTCCATAAAGGAACTAGGGATAATTTTAGACTTTCTTCACAAAATTCCATAAAAGACCTAGGGGTAATTTTTGACTTTCCTCATTAAACTCCATACAGGGCCTAGGAGTAATTTTTGGCTTTCTTCATTAGACCCCCATAAAGGACCTAGGGGTAATTTTTGACTTTCTTCACAACACTCCATCACGGGCCTCAGAGTAATTTTTGATTTTACATTAATATTCCTTGAACAAATAGAATATATAAAAAACAATCCTAAAAATTCTAGGTTAAGCGAATTGTAACTAATATAAATAACATTACTGCCAAAAAATTTAAATTTTGCTTATTTGGAGGTCGTGAAATGCGGTCTGGTGTGATGTAGTTTTAGAAAAACATTTTCTTTAACATGCCAGCGTTTCGATCTTTATTGAGATCATCTTCAGGGCTCGAAGTGTTTGCTTTCCGCGTAGATGTGTTATTCTTGTCGGTCGTGTTGCCTAAATTTCGCTTTGGTCAGGTCCCAGTGTATAACTTACTGTTTGGTCACCCTACTATTGTAATCAAGTATAAACATTAGAAAAAGTGCAAGATAAATTTTTAAGATTCAGTGGAATCAAACTACAAACACGTCTTGGACCAGCTGGCTAAAACCATTCAACTTAGATCCGAATTAGATATAAATTCACTAGAATCTAGAAGACAATGACTGATGTTCTAATATTTTTCAAAATAATTAACAATATAATTAAATTCCCCTCTCTACAAGAAGAGTTAAAATTTCCTGTACATGCCTTTAAAAATAGACAAACAGTTGTTATATATAGCACATCATAAAAACAATTTTATAAAAAAATTTCTTCTGGAAAGAGATTATGAAATACTCAACTGTGCAGCCGACCAATTAGACATCTTTTACCAGTCACAAAACTGTTATAAAAAAGAGTTGTTGCCCATTTTAAACCACTGAAGGAAATTATGCATATTCAGGTATGATTATACTATTTATAAGTTGTAAATGTCTCTATTTTGTGGTATGTAATAAATACATTGATAAAATAAATTTTTGGGTTTACAAAAGGATGTTTCACTCTGTCTAAACTTATAAATTAATAAACTTCATGTCATAAAGAGTTATGGTAATTTAAATTAAACGAATTATTGTCGTTGCCAATATTTCCACACGGGATTCAAGATTTTACAAAAACAACTAGTCGTTCGAAAGTCAAAGTAATTAACTACTCAGCACTTTCGTTTATTCTCAGTGCGAGGGAGAGGATGTTGTTAAACTGCCCCCTTTTTTGATGGATAGATTCCTGTTGTAATCCCATGGTAATTATGAATCCCTGTTTAAGATGATCCGATAACGCCTCTTGCTAAATGAGTACATAATCTTGAGCCGGTAGATATTAACATTAAATCGTCTGCTGGAAACGCTATCAATTAATTAATCTCATTAGGTTGGAATATAGGAAAGGCAGGAAGAAGGCGAAACGTGAAAACGGAGGAGAACCCGGTTCGGTTGAGTTTAGCCATAAATTAATTACGTAGCAATAATTTTCATTTTAAAATTAAAGTTAAACTGCATATTTTGTATTAAAATGGCTTATTTTTCGACCAAAATGTCACCCTTGTTTTGTATGAGGAAGAAGTGGTTAACTTTACGTTCGGTTTTCTTGTATTTGATAGCAAACTAGCTGTTCCTTACCCTCAAACAAGAAGGAAATCAAATTGTACCTAAGGTTGTTGAGAGACTTGAACAAGCAAGTCCAAGGGACCGGAAAGATGAAAATTTATATATTCAAAACTTCAAAGTATAGCATTTTTGAACGGTCTGACTAGTCTTCTTGTCACCGACTAAAACTTATCGAAACGAGGAAAAAATTTAGTAGTTACTTTGTTTTAAAAAACTAGCTTTTTAATGTTAAAAAATATACAAATTAGTTTAAGACAACGAGCACCCATTTTAAATTAAATAAGAAATAAAGTCATTGCAAAAATAAAACATACAACACTTAATCTTCGGTTTATTATTCTTCGGTTTCAGAATACTTTTTAAGTGGTAATTAATTATTTTTTATTCTTCTTATTTCAGTCTGTACACCATGAACGCCAAAATGTAATTTTCAGGGTAACAGAGCCTGATGGTGCCTGCACCCGTCTTACGATGCTATCCCTCTAATAAATATACTAATAAATATATTACAATTAATTACGGCTTTTAGTTGAGATGAAAAAGCCAATGAGACGAGCGGGATTCGAACTCACGATCTTCAGCTAGATATGCCGCTGCATTACCACTTGAGCTATCTTGACCTCGATCCACTCGGACACTAACTTCCCATCTCAACCCCGCCTTTTGAGTTTCCCCACCTTTTTGCCATTTTCATCTATTGGTATCTAGCCAAAGATCGTGGGTTCGAATCCCGTTGGTGCCATTGACTTTTTTTTATCTCAACTGAATAGCTTAATTAATTTTAATGTGTTTAATTGGTCGAGCGGACCAGTAAATTAGTGAATCTAACAAATAAACTTGAACCATTGAACCAGCGGTCGACCCTTTGCTGGCAGTTCGAAATTGTACAGAATTACCGGAACTACGAGTTTTGTTGACTTTTTGTATATTCGTATGGCATCAGTATGAAATCTCCTTCGTCATCGAGTCGCCAGTAACCGTGGGGACATCGGCACCTCGAAGACATTTTGTTTAATGCATTATAATTTTGGTTGAATCGGTCGGATGGTTATTCATTGATATGTGCTGTTTTAAATGTGTCCGATTAGAATCTTAAAATCAATGAACATTTGCGTTGTGTCCTGTTTTGTTCTCCGTTTGCTAATAATTTCTCTCTCTCTCCTCTTTTAACTCAATTTCTCAGCGAAAGATGTTCTCATCTAGTTTTCTTTTCTGATAATCGTTCAGTATATCTAGTAGTCACTGAAGCTTTAAAAAATGTAAAGCTGGGATAAAAGTAAATTCTTTAATTCAAGCGAAAAGTAGACGGGAAATTTCGTTTTGTCATATTTCCGTTTGGGCACTGAAGATAGGACAGACTAAAACACCTTAAACGTACACATCTTTTTTGCTCAAAGAATAACGACGGATACGGCTAGATTACAATTTATTCCCGCAATATTAGCATTTTTAAAGTCATTGTTTTGCTTATTTTGCTGTTTAGTCTAGGGTAGCCCGGGTACTGTTCCAAACAATGTGATATGATTCACATGATATACATCCCCAGCAGGCTTCACTATAGCGTCATTTCGTCGGAAATATAAAGATTCAAAGGATACGTTCTAACTGTCTCTGTCCTCACCACAATACATGGATTTTGTTAGAAATGTGAAAGGGATCAAGCTCACAAGTCGGTAAAGAAGACCGGAACATGTCTAAAAGGTTTAAGCCTTAAAAATGCAATTAGATTGCTGGATTATGCCTTGTTAAGAATTAACCGTATATGGTTTAGCCTAATTGGTTAACTTGTAATTAACAAGTCGCGACTATCGTGCATTCCGCCTAGGACGTCGGCATACATGTGTTGAGGCTTTTTCCTCTTGTTCGTGACTCCATGATGGCCTCGTTAGAACAGACACCTCGCCTTTTCCCATGTTCTTGTCAGAACACATTTAAAAAGCGCGAACATTTAAAACCCCATGCTGAAGAAGAAATACCCCCAATAAAATAAAATATTAAGTAGCAAATAAGCAGTACACTAATCACTAGGGACCGGTTTATATGTGGAATAAAATATAAAATATGTACAAGAAAATCTATGTCACGCTTATTTATGGATTTTTTAAATAATTTTATATCTGACACATATTAATTGAATAATAAGCGATCAGAAAGGATAACGAATAATAGAATAATAATATAATTATATTAATAATATAACGAAATAATAGAATAAAAAATCAAATTTTAATTTTGAGTCAAAGTCCGCCTATGTGGCCAGCATTTGGGGAAAGTGTGTGGTGATTAGTGACCGATAGTCAATAATTATTCAGAAATCTTGAGTCGTGGTCTGGTGTGATGTAGGTTTTAGAAAAACATTTTCTTTATCGTGCCAACGTTTCGAACTTTATTGAGATCCTCTTCAGAGATCAAAATGTTGTCTTCCGGGTAATCGTGCCATCCTTGCGTGTAGTGGTGAGAGTCTCTCTTACACAGGCACAATTATACAGTAGACAAACACTTTGAGCCCTGAAGATGATCTCAATAAAGTTCGAAACGTTGGGACGATAAAGGAAATGATTTGTCCGAAACATCACACCAGACCGCATCTCACGTTTTCTGAATAATTTAGAGAAAGGTTGCTATATGTGCCCAGGCTAATTGAAAGGTACAACTCCTTGGCTCTATATAGAGAGCGTGTACACACGATATGAGAATCGTGCTTGTCTATGGCAGCGGGTATCCGGGTCCCCTGATTTTAAGAGGAAACCGAAAACAGTTTTGTGTCAGTAGCGTGCGTTGGGAGTGAAAGTATTTATTGGTGTGAATGTGCAGGGTAAGAGGGTAGATGGGGGAATATACTGTCGACCCTCAATTAGGTTAGTTGTATAATATGTATGGTTCACGCGGGCAAAGTGTCGGTATTTGTGCATATAATATGATCCTATATAAATTCAAATCCAAACTTTTGTTTTTCAATTTTTTTTATGGCGTATATTTTTAAATTCACGTAAATAAAAAGTTATATTTTTACTGATAGAAAAAAACCATAAAATAAAAACAAATTTAAAAGGAAAGAAAAAGGAATAATACTTTTTAAGTGTGATTATATTAGTTATTTCAAAATTGTAGCAAGACATAAAATACAAATTTAAAACAATATACTTCAGAAAATTTTGAAATAATTTTTATGCATTTAAATTTTCGTGATCAATTGACCAAGTTACTTTATCCAATCAATTAATTATGCTTTGTATGTTAGGTCGTGGTTAAGATAAAAAGTCAGTGTCACAAGCGGGATTCGAACCCACGATCTTCGGCTTGACGCCGCTACTCCACTTGAGCTCTCGTGATTTCGATCCTCTCGGACACCAACTCTCCCTCTTAAGCTGCAACCGTTCGAATCTCTTTTTGCCATTTCAAGTTTTATATTTTCGAAAGTAAAATTACATTCCACACTTATTTGGGGCTCAATTGAGGTCATTTACATTTGAAGGAAAAGGAATTTCGTTGATGCTATTTCCCCTGTCAAAATAATACCGTTCTCTCTCAATTCAAAGAACTAAAACCCATGTTTAAAGAACAACAGTTCTTCCTCCAATATTTTAAAGTTTTTGTAAATTGTCGTTTACGATAACAAAGCAGTCGCAGAGCGAGACCCCATGGCTCTCCAGTTGCGTAGTTGTTCAAATTCTGCACGGGCGTATATATTTCTATAAGATTTTTTTTCCTTTTCTAAAGCTACAGCGTTTACTACGAATTTATTAAAAATGAAAAATTAATTCCGATCGTTTTTTGATATTTATTTATGTCTGAGTTGATATGAACTTTCACCATACTTTTAAAATCTCAACTGGAATTTGCAACGCTTGATACTAATTTTGCAATATCATCCATACTTTTTTTTTATATTTCAATTTAATACACGCTGATAGTATCGAGGTCCCCATTTTATTATGACGTATCATGGAACCGATAAATCTTGTTAGTTATTCTTTAAAACACTAACTCTACTCTGGGCTTTACGGAAAATCTTGCATCAAAAAATTAACTTTTCTCGAAAAATGTTATTTAGTTTTGAAATCATTAGTTCTCTGAAGCTCTTGTTCCGATTTTTAATATATATATATATATTTTTTTTATTTGGAGATCGTGAGTTGCGGTCTGGTGTGACGTAAGTTTTAGAAAACAATTTTCTTTATCGTGCCAACGTTTCGATCTTTGTTGGGATCATCTTCAGCGTTCAATAATATGGAAACGTTAGGACCATAAAGAAAATGTTTTTCTAAAACCTACGTCACACCATACCGCATCTCACGATCTTCAAATAATCATTGGCTAACAGTCACTTAACACTTCACATTTAAATCATTCACAGATTGAAAACTGTTCGATAAAAATCAATCCAAAATGACAAACATGAGTACTTACAATTTGCTCAAATTTGACTCATATTCTCAGTGTATAGATTGAAATGAGCTTTAATGACCGATCGGCCGGATAGCATATTTGAAAAAAATCTATCGCCCCATTAACGGAAACTGTCCAGGGGAGGGCGGGATACAATGGTCGGCCTGATCATTTATCTGGACCACGGCAGCAATACGCCCCGCCATTGCGAGCTCGTCAATTATTGATTCATTTTTTAAACGGTGCCGCCCCGATAGGAAGCGGCACTCTCAATTTATGAGCCGATTCCTGTTTAAAAACAGTTCTGACAACTGAGACGCGACAAGTATTTCTTTTTATTCGATGGCCGGTTTGATTTATGGTAAAACGGTGATCCTGGGCAAAATTTACAGTCGATCCATTGGAAATACCCATTATAAACCAACATAAGAATAAACAGTAAACGAATCAATAAAACTGATAAAAAGACGGTTCAGGAGAGAAAAGGATAAATGTACTGACATAAAATACAAGGCAATTAAAAAAGAGAGGTCAGACAGTTACAACAGAAAAAGGGAATTATCAGCCTCATCGCAAGACCAGTTCCGATAAGCAGTAGATTAACAAGAAAAAATAAAACGGACAACAAGCACAAAGAACTACTTGGGAAATATAAGTTCAAAAAAGTATCATTGGATCCACCCATCATCCAACAGCAAAAACATTCCCTAGATGACTACTACATGTAACAATGCTGAAAAGACTGCTTCGTCTTGCTAACCACGGAACCAAGAAGAGGGATTATCTGAAGATCCTGATTCCAATTTTCTGTTCCTGTACTAGTTCCACCTATATAGACTTTTACAGAAACTTAAAATGTACTCTGTGGTCTCTTCCTCTTCCTAGCAGTATCTGCACAGTGTTTCTTCAGTCTGTACACCTATCCGACGCATGTGCTTTCTTAGGTGGCAGTGCCCGTGCCATGAACCAACATCCTATTTGGACTGCAGCTGCCTTCCGGTAATTACGTTATAGTTCCATCGGGTCTTGGTCGCATTAAGAATCCATTTTAAGATGTATCCTCTTTTGTGGCAGGAATCTAAGCTGGCCCCCCTCTTTAGTCAACATGCCAACCTTTTCGTTGCTCCTATGCCCCGAGGCTTCCAAGCAGTTCCAACCACTCATTCATTGAACCTTTAGTGTAGCCTGACTGACAAGGAAGTTGGCTATCTTCAGGCTATCAGATTTCAAACTGGAGAAACTAAACAGTAATTAACAGTGTCTTCGGACTTCTGCCTAAAACGCCTAAATAAATCGAAATTGGGTAAGGACAGATGTTAAAATCGCCCTCTGTAGAAAAATAAAAGAGAAGAAAAATAAAAGAAATGAAGCAATAAATTAGAATAATTGTGACAGCGAGAGAACTATTTCCCATGTATGGCCAGCGGAATTCAATCAACATGGAGCCTACAAAAACTAAACCAGTAAGGTTCCTTGGTACTCAAATTGCACATGGAACATCATACCTAACGACGTTTTTACTCGACCAAACTAATAATGGGAGTCCGAAGCTTTCCTGTGAAGTGCGAGAGGAGAGTGTAGTGTCACCAGCAGATCATTTGCCTACTTAGCGAATGATTAATTAATTAAACTAAACACTAATTAATGGAAATAATTGTATAGATAAGATATATTTTGTTTGCGAGGAATTTAGAGTGCTCCATGTTTTTTTTTCCGGAGAAAAGGTTCCCATGCAACCATGCAAGCATGGAAATGAGAGTTTGGTATGCAGATCTAAAGGAATTATTAGAAAAACAATATCACAACAGAAAGATATTTCGCCTTCCTTGAAAGAAACATTGATATGATTGTATGATTGAGTTCAGAACGCAGAAGCATTTTTTTTTATCATTTTGGTAATAACCTGCATAACGGTAGGAGGCGACTGGTAGTATCAACATGTAGGCAAATAGTACCTATGTTTTAAAAGTTAAATTTTAAATTTCTTCCTGGTGTAAGGTATGTATAGGTTAGAATATACCGAAGATTAAGAGTGATCAAGCGTCAAACCGTGAATGCGTCAGGGCAGAAATGATCAAGGTGTCTCTAGGTCCTAAGTATAAATGCGGTTTCTCACTGAAGACGGATGCTGACACGTGTTTGATTAACACCAAAAAAACCTGATAGTGTAGACGAATCCAGTGTCGATTTCTACATTTTTTGATGAACCAGATCGGACTGCCAACCACGCGAGAAGTGATTATCAAGCCGTGAGAAGACAAATTCCACTATTAATTAAAAAGTTATTTGGAGTATTTGTTTAGTTAAGAGTCAGAAAATTCTGAATTAGGATTCAGTGTGTGAACATTTACCGCAATCATTTATTAACGATTACTACTACTGTCAAAATTTAAACTGCTGTTCAATTTTACATGTGAAACATCAAAACTAAAATCCACGGAAT
>CM077111.1:14100745-14150508 GCA_039619505.1 Cimex hemipterus | reverse complement strand
CTCTCTCTCTCTCTCTCTCTCTCTCTCTCTCTCCCTCTCTCCCTCCCCTCGTAATTTCTTCACTTGGGCTGAACTTTTTAATGCTGATTTGTGATCATGGTGTTTTTGGTTATTTTTGTTGATATTTTCGCTTTTTATTTGTTCTATCTCTTGAAGGGCGAAATCTTTATTTCACTGAGAATGTTTTTCTTTACTTGTTTTCTCTAATGTATTGGTTATTTTTTAACTTTGTCCGATAGGGAACTTAAAATCAATGGCCATTTGTTATTTGTCCGATGATTAAGTTCTGTTCTGTAGTGTTGTTATATTATTATATTGTTAATATTGATTTGTTAATTATTTTCTCTCAACCGCTCTCACACTCTCTCTATACATCTATCTATCTATGTACTTATATATCTAACTAATTTATCTATCTATCTCTCCGTTCCATCAACTGTAACTACGACGGACGTTTTTATTTTTGTTTCGTTTGCAGATATCCCTTTTGGGCTTCATGGATGGATGAAACTTTAAAATCCCTAACATTGACCTGTCTTTTTTGGTTTTTATTTCATCAAATTTTATTCTGGGCTCTGTTTCGAAATCTTTTAAAGTCCAAATATTGTACAAAATTTTCTCTCACCGCAGGCGCTCACTATCTCTCTCTCTCTTTCAATCTCTCTCACTCTCTCTCCTCTCCTCTCCTCTCTTTCTCTCTTTCCTAAAAGTTCTTAAACGCTTTCTAAAAGTTTTTATTTCATCAAATTTTATTCTGGGCTCTGTTTCGAAATCTTTTAACTTGGCCTGAATTTGTAATGTTGATTTGTGATCACGATTGCAAGTGTTGTTCTTTTTTTGTCCGATACGGATGTTAAAATAGATGACCATTTGTTATTTGTTTGGTGATTATGTTCTATTTTTTTTTTTGTCTGTTTGATTTTGTTATTCTAACAATGCAACGTTATAATTTATATGGTTATAAATACGTTATATATAACCTCTCCTCTCTTTCTCTCTTTCCTAAAAGTTCTTTCACCTTTGCTATGACCTGGATCGAAAGATTTTTTAAATTATCGCTATAGTGTGTTAGTCTGTTTATAAAAAAAGTGGATATTTATTTATATTGAAAAAACAAATCTCAACACGACACGCAAGAATGGCACAAGTACACAGGTGACAAACACTTCGAGCCCTGAAGATGACTTCAATAAAGTTCGAAACATTGGCACGATAAAAAAAATGTTTTTCTGAATCCTACATCACACCGCATCTCACGATTTCTAAATAATTAAAAAAAGATCTTTTTTAACAAATTGTATTCTATGTTGTACATTTTCGATCAAGAACTTATGTAATTGTGTCTACCTCTTTCTTACGGGTTGGTCCGCCAAGAATGAGTCTTTAACATTATGCTATTGATGTTTTTTGTTTCGGTTTTACATTTTATAGAATTCTTTTATGGACGGGTCACGTTATATTGTTTATTGTATTGGCTTTAAAACGCTTTAAAATCGTATCCTTCGGTCATCCCGTCTGTCAATATAACACGCAATATAATTGTGAATATTGAAAAATTAATTAAATCTAGTGCTTTCATTTCTGAATGAACGACTATGTACACGGTTTGGTCAAGATTTGTGTCTAGAGATTTGATCGCTTTATAGAAACGCAGTTGACTGAATCTGGAAGAATTCAATCTATCCTCTAAGAAAATCATGATTCGGGCGAGAACATGATCTGACTATAGATTAGGGAGATCACGGCAGAGAAATATCCAGCCCGACATACTTAACCCGGCCCTTGTTCCATCATCCACCAGATTTCATTTTATTCACAACCTTCTTTCACAATTTTAATACTACATGTCTAATAAAAAAATATTGATATTTTTATAACAAAATAAATAATAGCTTTATAATTTTTAAATCTGGGTGTTGTATTAAATATTCCACTGAATAATAGATCTTCTTTTTTGTGTTTAAATAAGCATTTTAGTTTTTGTTAACAATTACACTCATTTTTATTATTTAAAATGATTGTTTATTGTACTATTCCATCTATTTGATTTTTATTCCTGGCTGTGCGTGTCGTGGGGCTAAGGTGGTACCAACCCCATTTTGGAATTCAACCCTTACTCTAATCCTTAAAAATTGCATCAACCAATTGACTAAACTATATCATTTTTGATCAGATCCGTCTTTTCAGCTTGCACTTTCGACCTTTTAAACTATTTACTTCCATCCTCTCACTTTTTGGATTCTCAAAAACTGGATAACATCCTAGGTTGGATCTATCCGTAAATCATATACACATCAGGTTTTTTTTTTTTTAACTTTTAACGAAGATATTGCTGTACGTTTGGTTTCGTTTAGACGGTACTTAAATTCAGAAAAGTTGTTTCATTTGGGAAAATGTTTTTTTAGTTCTTCTGCTTTGTTCTTTCATCTCAATCATCACAATTAAGTTGGTCAACTTCGCTTTTTGACAATTTGTCAACCCTGCCTTCAGGTTTTGAGAGGATGTTTGAAAGTGAAAGCCACAGTAAAACCATCTTGTTTAAGAATTTTACCACCTTTCGGCACTCTCAACACGACACGCAAGAATGGCACAATTACAGCGAAGATAAACACTTTGCGCTCTGAAGATGATCTCAATAAAGTTCGAAACGTTGGCACGATAAAGAAAATGTTTTTCACAAACCTACATTACACCAGACCGCAGCTCACGATATCTGAATAATAATCGATTAACGGCCACTAAAGTTCCATACTATCCAACTAAATATAATATCCAAACTATCCACTTTCATTATTTATTAATAGAAGATTCAACATCCTACATTTTTAAACCATTTTTTATCAAATATTATCAAATTTTTAGCAAGCAAACTTAATTTTTACAGTTGTGACAGCTGACAATTGTTAAATTTACATGTTTTTAAAGGTCATTAGTTCGGGCAACTTTTCCGTAAGATCCATATCAGTCTGTATTTAAAGTACCAAGGAAACCTTAGTTAAAGTTTACACAAGAACTTTGGAAACTCGTAAAAGTTTACGCTCCAACTAATTTTGCACTTTGATCGGTTAAGACAATAAACAAATGAATCTTACAGGATTTTTAATCTTATTTTCATTATCATAATCAAATTTACAGTTAACGAATGGCACAATTACATAGAAGATAAACACTTTGAGTGAGTAGAAATGCTTTGATGGAATATAAAATATATTTTGCATCGTGTAAATTCACTTTTCCACAACCTAAATGCATTTGCTAAATGTAAACAATGTTTGTAAATCCCAGGCACTGAAGATGATCACAATAAAAGTTGGAAACGTGACACGATAAAGAAAATGTTTATTCTTAAACCTACATCACACCAGACCGATATCTCAATAATTATATTTAAAGATATACACGTGTTCATCGATATACTTTTCATATTTTATCTATATCTATATATTTTTCTCTTAAAAGATAGAATTTTCTTAGTTCTCTTCTCACCACCTATGAGAGAAACTTTTGCTTTATCAGGGTTGTATCTAATATAGTTTTTCTGAGCCTATTTTCTACAGTGAGCATGACTTGATTTGCAGCTAATTGAAAGTCTAATATTGTTTTCCCAGAAACTAAAATTAGAAGTTATTCAGATATCGTGAGATGCGGTGTAGTGTGATATAGGTTTATGAAAAACATTTTCTTTACCGTGCCAACGTTTAGATCTTTTATTGAGATCATCTTCAGGGCCTGGGATTTACAAATATTGTATTGCCCTGAAGATGATCTTAATAAAAGATCGAAACGTTGGCACGATAAAGAAAATGTTTTTCTGAAACCTACATCACACCGGACCGCATCTCACGATATATGAATAATTATCGATTAACGGTCACTAATCTCTGCACATAAAAGTTAGAAGGTAGTCGTGTTTTCGTACTGAATCGTACATTATGACCCAAAATCTCGACCTACCACATTACCATTGAGGACAACCTTTCTCCTCTTTTGAAGACTTCGTTAAAGAGAAAAATTATGTTTCGACAAGTTAAAATCCTTGTGCATCTTTTCTGGACGTTTCAAAAATCTTTTGCAATCATAGATCATTAATGAAAAAATTCAATAGAAACTAACACAAATTAAATGTTTTGAATCAATATTTCATAATCAATAACGAGCAATTCATTGAACTGTGTAATGGTCTCGATTCTCCGATGGACCAAGGGACGGGGTGAAAATGTCTTGAATACGCAAATTATGCGGCTCCCTGTTACTTATATAAGTCCCTCTTCTCGAGTGCGACAGTTCAAGTGTCAACGGCCGGTTCGCAAAGTAGGCGGGTGGTACACTGACACACAATACATACAAATTACGTATTACAGACCTTTCATGAATACACAAGTCGAGCCCCCGAGGGGGTCTGGTCCACAGATCGTACATCACAGACTAGAACCATTCCTATTATATGGTCAAATAGTTCTTTCTTTTTATTTGTCACTCCACTTATACCGACCGTGAGATGTGTAATTTATTCGAACCGATAACGCATTTCAAATAGAATAAATAAACACAAATTTACACAAGCAGAGGTCAATTTATAAAAATTCCCTTGAAAAGCATGAAATGTCAATATTTCATGCGGTTAATCTACTGTCAAAATTTTACTAAAAGTTCCATATTGAATATTATTCCTTATTCCATAAAGTCCTATGTGTTTTATAAATAATAATGATACTATGGTGTTTAGTGAACGTTACTTGGTGATTATTTGCTGGTCGTGAGATGTGGTCTGGTGCGACTTAGGTTTTAGAAAAACATTTTCTTTATCGTGCGAACGTTTCGATCTTTATTGAGATCATCTTCAGGCTCAAAGTGCTTGTTTGAAAAGTGAAAAACTACAAGAAACCTGCAAAAGATCATCTCCTAATTTGTAATTATTCGGATATAGTGAGATGCGGTCTGATACCTGCATCACACCAGACCGCATCTCACGATATCCGGATAATAATTATCTATTAACGGTCACTAATTTCTACACACTTCTAATATGTGTTCCGTTTGGCTTATGAATCCTGTAGGAAATTTCTCCTTGTTCTTTTCATTGGTGTAATCAAATGAACAGTAAGATTAACCCCATTATATTTAGTGGTCTGTTGACCAAATTACTTCTTTCAATGAATTAATCAGTTTATTTAAGTCGATCAGGTCTATGGTCTTGAAAGAAGTTACAAATTTATGCATATAATTCGCCGTAATTTTTAATCAATACTGTCCCAGATTAGGCGACTATGTGTCGCGAAAGCTCAGCGAATTGTTTCCATAAATTTGTACCTTCATTCAAGAACAGAAACCTGATCCGCTTCAATATTGAAAAACTGTCGATCATCTCCGTAACATTCCTTTTATGTGAGGTTTTGGTTACAATGAAAAAGCCAGTGCCACGAGCGGGATTTGACATACGAAAACTATCAAAAAGGTGTAAAAATTCGAAAGGTTGTAAATTGAGATGGGGAGTAGGTGGCCGAGCAGATCGACGTCACGGTAGCTCAAATGGTCGAGCTGCTGATGAAGCCAAAGGTCCTGGGTTCGAATCCCGTTCATGACACTGACTTTTTCACTTCAACCACAACCTTACATGAAAGGATTAATTAATAGAAAGAAGTTAAATTAACATTGCTTCCGGTTTATCGAATGTTATGAAATAGCGTAGGGAAAGGTTATTTAACATAATTGAAAATCGGAGTTTTAGAGGTTTTGGAGGAGCTGAAATTTTTATGTATTGACTTCTATTCACGGGACACCCTGTACATAAGGATAAACGCTCAGGATATAAATTCATTTTTATTTTTCAAATTAATTTTCTTAGCAAGACTAAATGAGTGTTGATTAGTGACCGTTAATCGATAATAATTATTTAGAAATCGAGAGATGCGGTCTGGTGTGATGTTTTCAACATCCACATCCACTTTTCCACGTCCAAAATATATTTGCTCAATAAAGATCGAAAGTCGGCACCATAAAGAAAATGATTTTCTGAAATTTAAATCACACCATACCGCATCTCAAGATTTCTAAATAACTAAGAATAAAATTGAAAACCAATAAACTTAGCTATGTATAACAAATAAAGCTTCATTGGTGAAAATTGCCATCTATGCAGTATAAAACTTCATAAATCATCAAAGTGTTTTTGTTGAAAATAATCTAGCTAGCGTCATAAAAAAGGTTTAAACAATGTTTAATTAGACAGTTTAAAGAACGAAATATGCTGTTAATAATTGGTTTGTATAATCTGTGAATGATCTGAAAGAATTTTCACATCGTGGGTTCTTAAAGCATCAGCCCGGAAAAGACATGTATCACTTTGTAAGATCTTCCTAATTGTACAAAAAAAAAAAAAATAGCTGAGTCAACCCACTTAAGCAAATACACAAATGAAATGAGAATAAAAATCCCCCGGGGGGGGAGCCCTTACAAGTCGGATCACGTAAAAGCGTTAACCCTTAATCTCGAGCTAGCAACCTTGGAACAAAATATGATCGACCCGACAGCTATGTCAGAAGGTCTATAATAAAACAGTCTGAAAGAATCTGACGACTTATTAAAAGAGTCGGTGCGCCGTGCATCTGCCGTGTTTGAAAATGACAAGGCAATTACAGCCCGTGGCCACAGCTAAACGAAACGCTCCAACTGCTAAATTAAACTGTCTGAATACAGCTAACGTAATAATCAATGGGACCGTCTATCCTAACTGTTCGCTGTTCTAATAGAAACATCAACGGTTTGTGTTTAAACAACGGCCCATTTGCGTTATTTCACATGCTATTAACCTCCGATAAAAAAAATTTACATCATACTATTTATAATTTGGCCCTAATTAAATTATTTTAAACAATTATTACTTCAATAATTATGCAATAAATTCAATGTCCATTTCACGTTATTACTTCTAAACGATACTTCATTTTACACATAATAGATCCATCTAAAACCATGAGAGTTCAATCTCTGTTCAAGAATATTGGACAAGCATATTTATATTGGTACCTTTAGGAATAAGAATTTACAGTTCAGATCAAGGATTCATATGTGTTCAAAAAGAAAATGAAGCATGACAGGTAAAAATTCCATTAAAAATTTAGTGGTATTCACGATCTTTATGTTAGCCCTTTAAACTCTGTTAAGTCCTGTTGAATCGAGAAAAAGGATGACGTAGTGTTGTAAGTATCGGCTAGTTAACATTGCTCGATCAAACAGGGTCAATTTTAGATGTTATAGGTTAGGTAGGAAATGTAGTCACATTGCTATCCGCTAGGGCGTAGGTAACCAACATGGCTGCCTTGAATTTAACAGCTGTTTTTTGTTTACACGTATTTTTATTCTTAAATATGCGTTAATTCTATCAGACCAATATATTTCATTTGTTAATTGTTAGTACTTTCCGAGTTTAAATGAAAGAGTTGATTAATTTTCCTGTTTTTATTAACTTCTGGAATCTTACGTATCAAAAATTAAAAGAAAACCAAAACAAACAATACCTAGCCTTCAAGGACTGTTATAGCTTTATTTTTGGTTCTACTAATCGCCACGCGCACGCATATAAAATTTGATTATTTTGAAAACACAAAGGTAAGGTTGAAAACACAATTAATTAAGGTTTTCAGTTATGAAGAAAAAAAGTTAATGGCACTAGCGGGAGTCGAGCCCACGATCTTCGGCTAGGTATGCCGCTGCTCTACCAGTTGAGCTATCGTGACCTTGATCCTTGATGTCCTAGTGGATCGAGGTCACGATAGCTCAAGTGGTTGAGTAGCGGTCTATCTAGCCGGAGATCGTGGGTTCGAATCCCGCTCGTGCCATTATTTTTATTCTTCATAACTGAAAACCTTAATTAATTATAAAGTATCAATTGGTCAAGCGGAACATTAGGGATTTAGAAATAGTTTTTTTTTATTTTGTTCCTATAAACAACAATTTAAAACATTTAACGTTGGTATTCTACTATTAATTAAGTAATGTTTGAAGAAAAAATTGCACTACTAGATTAAAAATACATATTATATAATAAAATAAACGTATTTATAATTTTTATGTAAAGTGTGGCCTTGCTCGTGTCCCGCACGTGACACTAATTTATCTTGACAACCACACATTACATAAAAATTATAAATCAGTCATTATTTTGATTCAACAGGACCAAGTAAAAAACACGTAATTATTTAAATAATTTATTTGGAAATCGTGAGGTGCGGTCTGGTGTGAGTTGGGCTTCAGAAAAACATTTCCTTTATCGTGCCAACGTTTCTATCCCTTATTGAGATCATCTTCAGGGACCGGGATTTACAAACATTGTTTTCATTTAGAAAATACATGTAGGATGTGGAAAAGAGTGAAAATCAGTCAAAGTATTCGGAAATCGTGAGATGGGAAAAATATTTTCTTTATCGTGCCAACGTTTCGATCTTTATTGAGATCATCTTCAGGGCCTAGGATTTACAAACATTGTTTACATTTAGCAAATACATGTAGTATGTGGAAAAAGTGAGTCAATCAAACTATGTATTCAGAAATCGTGAAATGCGACAAATATTTTCTTTATCGTTCCAACGTTTCGATATTTATCGAGATCATCTTCACGACCAGGGATTCACAAACGTTGTTTAAATTTAACAAAACTATGCAGAATGTCTAAAAAAGTGAATTTATAAAATGCAAGAAAAACAAATTTTTTTTTGAAATATTCAATCAAAGTATTTCTTTCTATTTTCTGAACATAAAAAAAATTTTTGCATTGTATAAATTCACTATTTCTTACATCGTATATGTTTTTTTTTGTTTTTTTTTTAATTTAAACAATGTCTGTTAGGCGGTCAGGCGCTGAAGATGATCTCAATAAAGATCGAAACGTTGGGACGATAAAGAAAATTTTTTTTCTGAAACTTACATCACACCAGACCGCATCTCACGATTTCCGAATAATCATCGACTAATGAACTCTAATAATTGAATTCAACAGGTTTTAAAAAAAAATTAAATATAGTGAAAATTCGAAGTGATTTGTCAGACATCTAAGGTATACAGTTTTAGAGTATCTTTTTGGAGGTGAATATTTGCCTTCGAGCAAGTGGACATGTTTAACCGGCCCTGGTCCGTCTACATTCGCTTTATATCCTTACAAAAAAGAATGTCAGCTTTGTGTTACCATCAGTGTGAAACTAAATCCAGCCAGTGTAGATTTAATATTTAATTTAGATTTTTTTATAATTCGTCTGATCGATAACTCAGATGATCCTTTCGATAATAACAGTTAAAACGAAACCTGTTCATAGATCTAGGTCATTATTATTACACTTTGTCTCATAATTATTTTTATGTTGGTTGAACAATACGAGTTTGATTGTTTTTTCTCTTTCTCCCTGTACACGTAAGAAGCCTTTCTATTTGAAGGAAGTGAATGGTTGGAGCACAAAAGCCTCAGTCGGGATTTGTCCTACGGCGTGTACAGCAAATGATATCCGCCCCAGAGCTAATCAGAGCCGCCCCTTCGCTATTCCAAGGTTTCTATTAACAATATCTACAACAACAAACGGCACATCGGCCCACCGCATTATTATCATCCCTTGACAGTCACCTTTTGAATTTGTTCGACTAAAGTGGCTCTTTTAGGAGAGCTTGATTGAACACTATACAACCGCAAGGAAATTTGAGGAAAGACTTAACCGGGAGGAAAATTCAACAAGGCTGATAGTATCAGGTTTTACAAAATCGACGTTTTAGAGAATTTGCAAAAAGTTTTACATTGTACTATTGTTTGATAAAGAAAAATCGCTTGTTTTTACCGTCATCAATCATCACGGATTCCTTCAGATGACATTGGGTGGAGGCGATATTTACAGAAATGTCCGAGAGGACCGGTTATGATCTTATGTCATCCAAAATCATGGTGATGTAACTTTGAAGTCGTATCTTTGATTAAATTAGTTGTTTATTTGGTACTTTTCAATACAAATTAAGAGGATGAACTGCTTTTGGGTCGGATACTGATAATTATTTTGGATTTGGGCATAAATTTGGTCATCTGCCGTTTTGGTCTTTTCGAGGTCTTTCAGAAAAAAAGCCCTTGTCGAAACTATCCAAATAATTTCTGACAAACCTACTTCCAAGTACTATTTTTTTTTCGTATAACCGACATTTTTTCTTATCGGCAAAAGTCTATCTATAAGGATTGTATTTTCTTCTTTTTCCGTACATACATAGATTTGAGATTATCTTCAGTTTGGCTCTTTAGTCATCCAAACCCAAAAAGACTATGATGATTTCTTTTTATAAATGCACATTTTTAAGTAACCAAGCTAAACTTGTGACTTAAATTTGTATCTTTTGTCGTCGTAAACCATGGCCATACACCTTGCCTTTAGTTGTAAAGTACTATTAATTTATTCCTTTAGTTAACAAACAATAGTTTGAATGAATTTTTGCTGCTTTAGAGCACAAAAATGGTCATCTGCTGTTTTGGTCTTCCAGAAAAAACCCTGAATCGAAACATTCCAAATAATTTCTGATAAACCTACCCCCAAATACTATTTTTTATCATATAACCGATATTTTTTCTTATCTTCGAGTACGTACCAAAACCGTGCCGATTTACCCTGAACTTAGTTGTACGTTGGTGAAATGGATTGTTAATTTGTGCTTTCGAAAGTAAGAGAACAGAAGCATTTTTGATGGTATCGAATCCCAGACTGGATATTGTAGAAGTAAGCATAAATTCGGTTATCTGTCGTTTACAGAAAAAATATTCTTGTCGAAACATCCCAAATAATTTCTAACAAAGTTTCTCCCATGTACTTTTTTTTATCATATATCCAACGTTTTTCTTATCGGAAAAACCTTAATGGCTGTATTTTCTTCCTTTTTCGAAAATGTAAACATTGAAGATGAACTTCACTTTGGCTCTTGTCATCCAAAACCCAATTTACCCTGAATTAGGTTGTACGTTGGTGAAATAGCTAGTTTAATTTGTGTTTTTGAAAACAAGAGAGTAGGTGCATTTTTGATGGTGACGACTTCGAGACTGAGTATTGTAAAATTAAACATGATTCGGTAATCTGTGGATTAAGGTCACGATAGCTCAAGTGGTAGAGCAGCGTATTTGGCCGAAGATCGTGGGTTCGAATCCCACTCGGTGCACTGACTTTTTTTTATCTCAACTGAAAACCTTAATTAATTGAAAGATATTAATTGATCAAGCGGAAACGAAAACTAGTGAATCTAAAAAAGTTAAATGAAGTATATTTTCACTTAAGCTCTCCGTGGTTAAAAATTTATCTTAAGGACTGTATATTTTCTATTTTCGTAAATACACAGATTGACGATGAACATCAGTTGGGCTCTTTTGTCATCCAAAACCTTGCCGATTTCCTTGAATTTAGTTGTACGTTTGATGAAATAGATTATTGGTGCTTTTAAAAACAAGAGAATAGGTAATTTTTTTGATAGTGTCGAGTCCGAGACTGGGTATTGCAGAAGTAAGCATAAATTCGGTCATCTGTCGTTTTGTTGTTCCAGAAAAAAGGTCCTTGCCGAAAATTTCCAAATAATTTCTGACAAGCCTGCTCACAAGTACTATTTTTTAACAATAACCGACATTTTTTCTTATCGGCAAAAATGTATCTTAATGGCTTTTTGACTTTTTTGTCATCCAAAATCGTACCGATTCATTTTGGATTTAGTTGTACGTTTGACGACATGAATTGTTAATTTGTGCTTTCGAAAACAATAGAACAGGTACATTTTGGGTATTAGGTGTTGTAAAATTGAGCATAATTTCCGTCGTTTGTTGTTTTGCTCTTCCAGAAAAAAAAGTTCTTATCGAAATTTTTCAAATAATGTCTGACAAACCTCCTCACAGGCAGCCTTTTTAACAAATAACCCAATATTTTATTCAATAATTCAGTTATGCATTTAAAAAGGACCGTAATGACAGTTTTTTCTTAAATCCACATTTTTAAGTAACCAAACTAAACTTCATATTGTACATTTTGTCGTCCAAAAACCAAGTTTGAATGCATTTTTCTGCTTTGGAGTTTTTTTTTTACGAGCCGATTTTGATGGCCGTGCGTCTACTAGTAGCAAGACGCCACCAACACATCCGCCAGCGAACGAACAGGGGAATGATAGGGCTCTCCACTCATATTCTCAATCTAAAAGGCCTAATTTTAAACCCATTTCGAGGGACCGTTTTGGAGATGCGGATAAAAACCTTACAACGAGATATGTGGAAAAGTCCATATCTCCCTATCCCCCTGGACCAAACTTGCTCAGGGAGCCCAACCAGCCCCATCCGTCCGCCGCAGACAAGCCAGCCGCGCCCAGTTCCCGACGGACACAGCCCTCCCTAGTTAAGGCAAGCGACTTATTTCAAATTTTCGTATTATACCTACAAACAAAATCTAGCAGATGCCCATATATTACACTGTTTTTCAAGGCTAAAAGAGACTTATAGTTTATGGGTTTACCCACTTTCTTCATACCAAAAAATAGTTCCTATCAGTTAAGTATCCTGGACAGATCATGACCTTATGTTCTAAGTCTTCAGGGATTTTGGTGATGGCATTGATCGTTCTTCTTTTGATTTATTTTATGAAGGTAAATTCCACAAATTGCATGATTAGACCTGAGCCTATTTGTAATTGTGATATTCCTCTTGGAAAATTGAACATTTTGAAACCAAGGTTTTTTGCATAACTGAGGTTTTATAGAAGTGTACAATTTTCCGTTTTGTACAATTTCACTAGACTTCTGCCACTTTATCCAATTTTGGATCTTAACTGCACTTTTTGCATCTCGCAAAGTGAGGGTGATAGGAAAGATAGCTTTCGAGTTGAAATATTATTGTTCATTTTAGCACAAATTGTACCAAAAACACAAAAACACAAAAACCATCTGCTGTTTTTGTCTTTTTGAACATGTTTCATTAAAAATGTCCTCTCTTTCCAAATAACATCTGACAAACTCACAGGCAATATTTTACGAGAAAACTCTTTTTTTTTTGCCTAAACGTACCACAATGACAATGTTTTGCACATTTTTAAGCAGCCAAACTTCAACAATTCAACTAAGATCTTTTGTCATTCAAAATCATGGCGATATTCCCTGGATTGAGTTGGATTTTTAATCAGATGTATCGATAAATTTAAAGTAATCCGTATATCATCGTCATTTTCGTCTTTAGATATAAAAGAAAATAATACTGAACCGAGAAATTGATTCTCGCACAATCAATGTCAGCAGGGAAAAAACCGCCGGTAGGAAAACCCAGAAAGTCATGTTTCGAGTAATCTTGATCCTTAACAACCGCCAGTTAGAGGTAATTAAGTCAGGTAGTGCTACTAGTCACAATCGTACTCCTCAATCATGTAGTTAACATTGTTTTGAAATACAATTTACAGGCCTTATCACAGTCATTACGGCACGTGAATAGCCCGCCGAGGTGTAATGACCGTTTCTCTTCACAAAATTGCCCGAAAGATAGTTCCATTAACTCGGGCCCGCAGGTAAAACATACAAGCCGCTGGATCAAAACCGTGAAACTTCACGTTATTTTTAATTCAATAAATATTGAAGCATCATTAGGAATTTGGATGTTATTAATGTCAACGATGATAGTTTCAAATAATTTATGTTGTTTATTTTGTTCTTTTCATTTTTTTTTTCCTTGTTTCTCTTAGTTAACTTTATGATTATCATTCAGAAATCGTGAGATGCGGTCTGGTATGATGTAGGGTTTCACGCACTCTCAACACGACACGCAAGAATGTCACAATTACTCAGAAAACCAACACTTTGTGCCCTGAAGATGATCTCTATAAAGATCGAAACGTTTGCACAATAAAGAAAACGTTTTACTCAATCCTACATCCCACCAGACCGCATCTCACGATTTCTGAATAATCATCGACTAACGGTAACTAATCCCCACATGATTATCTCAACAGAAAAAACGAAAAAAAAAGGCATTGTGATACTTTTTTAGTAAAAATACTTGGTTTGTCATACATGATTTGGATGTTCCAATAATTATTTTTCTCAAAAGCAAAAATAACCAAAGCGGCAAATGACGATTTTATACCTAAGTATAAAATAATTCACAGTATCCGACTCAAAAGCAGAAAAAATGAATCCATTCTCTATCCATTCAAACTAGAATTAAGTAATAGGGGATCATTGTGAACTCTGTTATGCCGTATTAGATCGGGAAGAATGACGAGGTAGACTTCCTATGAATCGGCTAGTTAAGATTTTGCTCGATCTAACAGGCCTTGGCAAATTTTAGAGGTTAAGTCAAAGATGTAGTCCCATTGATAGCCGTTAGGGCGTAGGTAACTAACATGGCAGACATGGATTTAACAGCTGTTTTTTGTTTACACGTATCTATATTCTTAAATACGCATTAATTAAAGCGGAACAATACATTTCTTTTCCTTATTTTTGACCTGTTCTTATATTCTCATTCATAGAAGACACATCCCTTATCCTGTAAATTTGTACGCTGTTAGAACTTAGGAGACAAGTTAGGTATGTCGGTTCGAATTGTCATTGGGGTGTCATTTGTTAGTGCTTGTACGAGTACATAGCATTTTTTAGTACCTTCTGGCACCTTAGAATTTAACACAAAAGAAAACCAAAACAAGCAACAAGAAGCCTTCAACGACAGTTATAGATTTATTTTTTATTCTACCAATCGCCACGTACAGCATTGCGGAAAAATTAAAATTTAAATTCTAAGAAAAGAAGGAGGCGTTCATAATTTTTGGGGACATTTCTTTATTCGAGTTACCATCTTACAAACATCGTAAAGTCCCGTAATATGTTTGTCTTATTTCTGAAGTATACCTCTATAAGAAAATAAGACCTAGAGACTGGGGTCGTCCCAGAAGGTCCTGCGCGTCAATCATGATTGGTTCACTCCGGAGAATTCAAACAACACATAATCGATCAGATTGGATAATTTACGGGGACCTTCTTTGTCCTAATAAGGACCAACAGGAATACCAACCTATATGAGAATCGTTCTCGAGCAGAGAAGCGATCATACTGGACATTTCTCCATTCGAGCTAACACGAGTTAACATCTAATAAAAATCGTGAATACCCCTTGTGTATAAATACTAATGTGTGTTTCTCGCCATCTTCAGTAATGGGTCTGTTGATGTTTAAGTTCAGTCAGATCTCTTATAAGTTTGCGTTCTTTTGTGGTATCTCTTCTGGTTTCTTCATTTTAGAATGATGTTTTGTATCATCCTGGTCATCCCATTCTTGCTGATTTAGGAAACAGCGATGGCCGAGTGATCAACGACTCGTTTGCCACGCTAGCGGTCCTGGGTACGAACCCAGGCACAGCCGATTATTTTTAATTGAGAAAGTGTGAAAGAAAGATTGTAATGTGGTCTGAACTGGGCGGTAAGTCCACTATCCTCGCGGATTTGCTTTTTGTATTTGGTATGGTATGGTTGAAAGGATACTAGGAAGCTGGGTTTGTATTCCCCAGGCACTGCAGCCTTCTGGCTTATGGTACCTATCTAGTTCCTTAGTTCAGTGCAATAGAATCGTCCTTTTTCTTAGACGTATCAGGTCATTGACTGTTATTGCTGTAATTTGGTTCCCTGAGTCTTTTCCATATGATAGGTTAAACCTCCATTGAGCTGGTGCTTCGCATTCCAAGATGATATGAGTGGCTGTTTCCTCCTCCTCATTGCATAATCTTCAAATGGGATCGTCGTTGTATATACCCATGTTGTGTAGATGTTTTCTAAGATGTCAGTGACCGGTTAGTAGTTCAACAACCACTCCTCTAAGTTTTGCCCTGTCCAATTACCGCAGTGTTTTTGCCAATTTTGGTGAGGGTTATTTTGATATTTCATTTTCGTTGCTAAACTATGCTTAAAACTTTATCGATGGAGATACATTTGGTGTACTTTTCAATTAATTAATATTTAAGTAAAGCATTGGTTGAGACCAACAATCTGTGTCAGATTACATGACATTTGAAAAATGGCAAGTAGGAACGAAAAATTCAAAAGGTGGGGTTGGGATGGGAACTTGTTGTCCGAGTGAATCGAAGTCACGACATCTCAAGTGATAGAGCAGCGTCGTATCTAGCCGAAGATCGTGGATTCGAATCCCGCCCTGACTTTTTTATCTCGACCATGACCTTAGTCAGCAGACTAAAGCGCGTCTGCTTAGAAAATCCGATAAATAAATGAACGCGAATTAACTAACACCCAAAGCTATGCAGATGACATTGTCATATCAGTCAGGGGAAAATTGGGTTCAACATTAAAAGAGCTGACCCAAAGAGCACTAAGCAACAATGGTGTACAAAATGGGCACTTAAAGTTAAATAAACCAAAACTGTGGTTGGTGACCGAGTGGATCGAAGTCACAAAAGCTCAAGTGGTAGAGCAGCGACGTATTTAGCCGACGGTCATAGGTTCCAATCCCGCTCGTGTGACAGTGACTTTTCTATCTCAACTAATAATTTACTTCAAGATTATTTAATTGTAAAGAATTGATTTGGTCAATCGGACCACGAAACCTAATCGATTTGGTGTACTGTTTACGCAGTATGTTTTGAACAAACTAATGGTGCATGAAGTTCAAAAAGCTTCGAAATACCGAACCGTGTCTGACAGATTAAAACCATGAAAATGATCCGAAACGAAAGAAACACCACAACAAAATAATAAAAATATGACATAATTTACTCTTAACAATTATAGTAAAATTGTGTTGAAGTAATGGTTACACTAACAGTGGACATTATAATTAGTCATTTTGTCGGAGTGGATGAGGGTGTTAGAAGAGCAGCTCAATCTGTTTCCCGAGCCTCTGAGATGGCGGACATCGATCACGGATCCTGGAAGTAGAAGACTCTGAGTGGCTCAGTAATTGGCTCTTTCTCTAAACAGCTCCCCCTCTTTAACTATCTTCTCGCTTTTCCCTGAGATTTTTAATATTGCCCTTCCTCTTGCAACTGATCTGATTATCGGAATAATTGAACTTTTTGTATAATGCCTCCTAATGGATAAAGCATTAAGGGTGGCGAGCCGGGGAGGATTTGATCAACTTATTTATCAACACCGCTCCGCCCCGGGCCCAAGTCTAAAGAGTAATGGCAGGAGCAGATTTCAGATATTGGTAATAGGATTGCTAACAGCTTTTGGCTCGCAGCTTTTCTTTTAAAGAGTCTCCCAAACATTGTACTTTTCATCTTCCTCTTTCCCCTAGCTCTTGTTCTACTCATCGCAATCAAGTCCTATCCGAATCCTGAGATCTCTCTCGATAAAGATTTTAATTTAGGATTTACCAATAAAAGCGAAATATATTATTCAATCGTTTAGTTATTTTCCTGGGTAACTCGCTTTTTGGAAACAATGTTTTTTAAATCAGCTATTTTTTTTACTCTTAAGGTGTTTATAAGAAAAGGAAGACATAAAATTCAATTGGGAAGGAGATTTAATAACAAGATAAAATGAACGTAATGAAAATCCTACAGAAATAGTGTTTTTATAAAAATAAATTAAGGAATAAATGATAAAATATAAGAACTATAATTATAATCTGTAAATCTAAGAAATGGCACTTAATGGTAAAGGCTTCTGCCTGGAGTACCAAACAATTTTTCACCGGTACTCGCGTTATGCCCCTAAAAAATAATTACCAGCGGGGAAAATTGCATATTAAAGTCAATTCTAACTAAATTGTATAAATAAAAACGGGATTGAAAAAGAAGCAAAACATTTATGGTGAAACCCATAAGGGACAGTCATGGTGTGACTTATCCTTTTTCAGGTGGTGCCCGCTAAAACAGATTTTTATCATACGATAATACAAGACTTGCAATGTGTAGATTTAGATGTGCATTCTCGATGACTTTAGGTTTTTATAAAATTTCCAATCTTTGAGTTTTCCTGTGTTGGAATTCATCAGCTAACGTCCTTACACTAGGTCACTCGACTATATTTACGAAATTTAAAATGTACAGTCAGTCTCATTTGAATTCTGAAGCAAAAATGCCACTTAGTGCTGAGTATTTTGCGCGTGACGTGGCATATATTGTTTATGGACTTTACATCATATAAGTGGCTATTTCCATCGGAGTTTCTTACGAAACTCTGCCGGACGCCGTTAGACGTTTTCGAGAAACTGTCCTACCATCGGAGGTCCGGTACTGGACGCCGTGGGTTAACAGAACAACAGAATGACCGGTTTTTTACTTTGAGAATTTTGCGGAACGAGAACTTTACTCCTGTTCGAACGATTCATCAGCTCCAAGAAATTCTATGTGTTTAAATTTCTAAATTTACTGCTCGAAGAAGATTAAATCAGTATGGACATATGGCTTTTTGCCCGGTAATAGGACCAGAATTGACCAGAACACACCGCGTTGCACGACCGGCATTTGCTGGAGCCATTGGTCTTTGGACGACTTGTCTTCTGTACATTTTACAGATGAGAGTCGATTGATCTAGAGATCATAGTCAGATGGGCGTGAAAGAGTGTTGAGCGAAAGGAAAGGTACGAAGCCTCTAATTTTTTTTTCCAGAGCCAACCTTTTCAACGTAGCTCAGTGTTGGTGTGTGACGGTATGGAGAGTCGCACAGATTTGGCTGTAGATCGTGGAGACGGCCAATCGATATGTGGATGCAATTTTGG
Organism: Cimex hemipterus; assembly: GCA_039619505.1. NCBI lineage: Eukaryota > Metazoa > Arthropoda > Insecta > Hemiptera > Cimicidae > Cimex > Cimex hemipterus. The sequence continues at coordinate 14,131,812 of CM077111.1, read as the reverse complement.
AACATCGTGCGTTCTAATGCACGTACAGGTGGACTTTACTCCCATAATACAAACGTACCTTTGGCAGGATGCCATCAGGTTCTAAGTCTGGTCAGCCCGTTCTCCAGACTTGACCCACATTTACGGGATAACCTCAAAAGACAATAACTTCCATCACATCCTGATACACTCCACCATCTTCGTGAAGAATGGACTTTTCCAGACTGGTAGAAAGTATGCCGTGGCATCTTCGAGATGCAAGACAAGATGAAGAAATACGCCATTTTGAAGCGTTAATTAAAACTCTAAAACAAACTTAAACAAAAGTCGTTCCTCTTTGATTTTCCTTAGCAATTCACTTTATTTTATTTTTTTAACTAAGCGTGAAACTTTTACTAATATGTTAAAAATATTATAGCAATTAAGTTATATTACAAGTGGACGGAATTTTGCCTATCAGTGTAGTTTTCTCTCTCATGTTTATTCCTTGAGAACAAGTTTTTATTCTTGTGTTGTTGTTTTTTGAAAATTTACATCCCGAACCGCGGCAGAAGGTCGATAACAATTTTTCAATTTTGTTTACCTAATGAAGTGCTTTTTCATTCATTGCTCAAGAGCCTGATTGGAGGCACTTGTTCCCACTTTCAATCAAAATAATTACGCGCTAATCGTTCAGAGCGGTTTGACGTGTCTGTCAGCTATTACAAGGCTTTTTTCTGTAGAATAATTGGCCTATTGTTAGTCAAAAATTAAGAGATCTACAAGATTTTCGAACTATTTCATCGAGCGGGCGTAGGGGGTTTTCGATGGTTTATTTCCGTCGACGCCGGCTATAATTAATGTCTGATTTACGAGGTGGGCGATCATAATGATTTGTTAACAGAAAATTCGACCCCGAGGGGGGCGGTGCTCGCGGTGAACAAGGCACCATTTTTACTGTTCTAATTACCAAAGCAGCGGCCATATTAGCGGAGACACGCAACATTTCTCTCGCCTCCAGTCCTTCTGGAACGCCTCTCCCCGCCTTGCCGAGTTGCACTTCCCTTAGGATGATGCCTTACCTAATTAACTACGTTTTAATTTATTGATAAACATCAGGCGAAAACCAATTTTAATTTCATGGGCGAAAACAAGGGAGTCGTTTTTCTTCCAAAAAAAAATCCCCCTAATTTTGGATAATTGGCGAGTTTTGATTGTACACTGGTAAAAAATAATGTGCCGGAACAAACAGTCGCAACGGTCGCTAATTAAGGAACGGATTGTTTATATCGTTATACTAAAACGTTGAATTATATTGGCTTGGTGCTAAATTAATGCAGGTGTTTGTTTTTTAGTGATCTGTCGTTTCATAATTTGTTGAAGTCTTGAGGAGCCGTCAAGGATGTGCTAGTTCAGAAAAAACGCCTTTTTCATTTTTTACCTTTACTCCTTTACCTGTTTCGACCTTTACTCCGGTCATCTTCAGAGCCTGGGTAAGTTACAAAATTAATTGTATGAACTGACCATCAACATACATTTGGAATGACATCGCAACATCTACAAAAAAACAACACATGACTGCAAAACACCAAAAACCAATCCCAAAACTACCTACTCCTTAAAAAAAGCACGAATTTGATTTCGACAAAATAAATATACTAAACACAGAAATAACAAATATAAACGCAACTTTCAATAAATAGTTTACATTAACCGATTCAAATAAATAGACAGTAACATTTAATTAATCATTAATATAATAAAATAATATACATTCCCAAGGATGAAAAAGACGAACATGGAAAAAATAGTTATACAACAGTTGTCCATGTTAATACATTAATCATAACACAAAATTCTCTTTTGACAACTATTACCTTTCAGATTTAATACCAATCAACTATATGATCTTTTTCAGGTTCTAACATTTAAAAAATCTTTTAAAATAAGCTTTACGGGCGTCGGTGGCCGCAAGGTCCCGGGTTCGAACCCGACATACTTTCAAATGGGCTTTTTTTTTCAAAAACACCGTCACCCTGAGGGTTTATATAACCTCTGCTGTTGCGAACCCTCGTAAAAAAAAACCTTTTGCTGAATGAAACAATGGTAAAAAGTAGAGAGAACTATTTTTATATCCAAAATAGACAGTAATTTTTACTTCAATTTTTCATTAAATGTTGTTTTTTTGGCTTTCTTTATAACCAGAAAATTAATTTTAACAAATTTAATTTATTATTATGATTTCAAAGAAATTATTAGTGTAAAAATTTTAAATTGACAATTTGAAGTTTCTTTGTGTATATTTGGCATCATATTCTTTAATTTGTATTTTATCTTTATTTGAATTTATTGCGTTTTATTTTATTTTTGTTTTTTCTCTTCGTTGTTCTGTTTTTTTCTTTCATTTCTTTGGTCATGTAGACCTTCTCAGTGCTTTTGATTTAATTTTTATCAATTTTGTACACTGACTTAATTCCTGCCACCTGTTACAAGTACTGTTGTTAGAGGATAGGCGAAAATGTGTAGATTGGTTAAATGGCTTATAGTTTTATTTATTTTTCTCCCTTTTTATGTTTTTCCTTGCTGTACTACTGTACGTTTCGCAAATAAATAAATTATTTTAATAGTTTTCTCCATTCTTGGGAAAGTACATACATTATTTTATAACATTAATGGTTTATTGTATGTTACTGTGTATTTATTTGAATTTGTAATAAAACAGGCCCTGATGAAGTCACCACAAGATGCCGAAACTCGGTGAACGCAGGATTTAGTTGTTTTTTTGTTGTTTTTTTTCACCCGTCTAATGACTTCAACGAAGATTGGAACCCTACATAGATACAGTTAACTTGCTATATTAATAATTTTAATAATTCAAATAATTAAGGTTTTAAGTTGAGATAAAAAAGTCAGTGACACGAGCGGGATTCGAACCCACGACCTTCGACTTGATACGCCGCTGCTCTACCACTTCCAATCTCAATCCCACCTTTTGAATTTTCCCTCCTTTTTGCAATTTTTCAAATGTGTAATCTATTTGTTTCTCAGCGACAGATAAAATGGCCACGGAGAGCTTGAGTGATGTATACTCCATTTTAATTCACTACATTCACTATTTTTTCTCTATACAAAATCGGTTTTGAAAGCCAAAAGGGACGTTTTGCATTATTACATTTTTCAATCGGTATATCACCTATTCTCCTTCTACCCAGTTATGAGGTAGTGTGCTGAAACCCGTTAATGATCTGTATGTCTAATTAGCTCGGCCATATTCCGATGTACGTGACTAGTCTTTCTTAAAATGTGCATATACAGGGTGTACCGTCAAGAGGGTAATCTATGTCAAATAGGTAAAACTAAAAAGTATATAAAAAAAACTGTGCAATTTTCCACATAAAACCTCGTATCTAATACAATATTAATCCCAAAAGTAAATTTCCTTACAACATTGAAAAGCCGATGAAACATGCATTGAATAAGACGCACTAAAAAAATTTTGAAAGATTCATTTGTTTATGTGTTGCTTCGCACTCGATGATGATGATATGAGTGGCTGTTTCTGCTTCCAATAATTTAATTCGCTCATAATATTGCTTAGTTATATTACTCTTAGCGGGGACTTTTTTTTATCGCTTTATTAATTATACCTCGTGTAAAAGCCCGACGATTTAATCATAACGCTATTAATTCTAATTGAATCGCTTTATAAACCTCTTGTTCTACCACACTCTACAAACTGCTCTACTAATTTCTGTACTATGTGGTCGGTATGATTGGATTATCTGTACCCGCTCCACAAAGTAACCGTATCCTTTAACAAAGCCGATCATATTAAAACGACGAAAAAAACTGCAACCTTTTAATATGCTTTTCACTTCAATCAAGTTTTAATTATTTCTAAGGGGCAATCAAGTTAATAATCACCCCCATACTCGCCTATTAACCGCCCCGGTAATGGCAGGTTCAACATGTTCGTTTAACCCGGGACGGCAAGGAAATAATAACGCGTATTTTACTCCATATTTCAACTTATTCCTCTTCGATAAATGCTTTCCTGATCAAGAACGTTGCCTACGACAAGAATACCGAAATGTCATGTGTTTGTAATAGAATATTGTCTACTTTGAAAGCTATTTAATAGAAAAAGCCTCATTTCCTTAAGCACATCGTGACTAGAATTATAAACCGATCAAATCAAGGAACATTTTGGATAAACCGAAACTTTAATCTGACAAGCCTCCTTTCAAGATAATTACTCTTGAAGGTCTAGAAAAAGTTGATACCCCGGGGCAAAAAATACAGCGGTTCAGAAGAATTAACGAAAACGTTATTCCGATAATACCTGGTAGTACGGGAACAACCTAGCTATTACTGTACAACAGTCAAAGACATCCAGATGAAAATATGTATCACTATTAAAAAAAAAAATAAACACGATAATGTAAAATCCAAAATATAAAAAAAAAATACGATCAGCATTTCATAAATTGTAACCCAAAGCCGAAGTCCGTACGTGTGTAAAAAATAATATAAAGTTACAAGAGAGTTGTTAAAAAAAATGATTTTATGTGGTAATTAGTGTTAATCGATATTTATTTACAAATCGTGAGATGCGGTCTGGTGTGATGTAGGTTTCAAAGAAACAATTTCTTTATCCTACCATCGTTTCGACCTTTAGTGAGATCATCTTCAGGGCTCAAAATGGCACAATTACACGGACGTCAAACACTTTGAGCCCTGAAGATGATCTCAATAAGACATCGAAACGTTAGCACGATAAAGAAAATGTTTTCCGAACGTACATCACGAGAGACCGTATCACACGATTTCTAAAGAAGAAATATTTTGGTTGGTGTTAAAGTCATGTCTTATGTTATTAAATTATGAGACAGAATTCAAACCATTACAAGACAGAAACACTTCACTAAAAATAAGAGCAGGAAAGAAGAAAACAACAGCCTAAATTTATCAAAGTCCTACCATATTTAGCCGTTCAATGACACCTGTGGTAATATAAAAACAGAGCGGATATCAGTAAAGAAAATAAGAAAAATAGAAGTCCTCTGTGACATAATGTCAGTAGATGGATGTATAAGACTGAGAGATAAGGGAGAGGGAAGTAGAGAGAGAGGGCGAGAGAGCGAGAGAGAGAATGAGAAAGAACAAAATGAAGCACAATACCACAATCGATTCTACCAAACACAAGCAACAAAAAGACAACAGAATTGTGAATGAGAGAGAGTGAGAAAGGAGGTGAGAGTGGGACAGAATTATAAAAACAGAATACACAAGAAAATACTAGTTTCCATTATGAGAAACAGAACACAGTACGTAATTTCCAATATTACAGATACCGACCACGTTTTCACTCACGAACACTCTGGTGAAATAAGTTATTGCAAATATTTCAAGTTATTTTAAGGTTATCATTAGGGCAAAATAATCCTAAATATGTGTACAGAGTGACATATTTAAACTTTGTTCAGGCGATGTCAAATTTCCTTGAAGACCGACGCAGTACCCTCATTACCAAGAACTGTTCTGATGATGTCTTTAAAATAAGTCGAAAACCTGACAGTAACAACTTCGTCAGGACCATCCAAAGTGTTTATGACAGAGCATGAATAGAATAGAAATAGTTTGCAAAATTCCAGGTTTCATCAGAAGAAACAGAACACAAAATATATAAACACAAACCAACATTTTAAAGTATCAGAGCGATATTAGAGATTTTAAGATTTTATTTATTTTTTAATTATTCGTACAAATAAACACAAAACTGAGATCAACAAAAAAATAAAAATTCTGTTGATTAAAAGTTAATTAGGTTAAAAAATTAATAGATGGTGCGAGAGAGAGAGAGAGAGAGAGAGAGAGAGAGAGAGAGAGAGAAGAAAAATTACAACTGCAACATGATATCCAGCCCATAAAACCATAGGCAACGAGACATGAAAAAGAACGTAATTACAAAACAAAATTAAACATTTGATGTCATCGGCTGGATAAAAATGAACATGGAATAAATAACACCACATGATCAAAATAGAAAAAAACCCGCCGGGAAATAAATTTAACAGAGAAAGAGGGGGCGTCAATGGCCGGTAAAGGTCTCGGGTTCAAATCTCATCGACCCTGAGTACTTGGTTTGTAAAGCATCAGGTTGATTCGACCTACGTCACAGGGAGATAGACTGATTTGTAAATATGAGATAGAAAGGAAAAGGAAAAAAGATGCTGAACCGGCGGAGGGTCCATTTAAAACTCATTAATCTAAAAGGAAAAGATTTTAATAGAATAATAATTTAAAAATGTAATCTTTTAACAATCTACAAACTTTTTTTTATACATTGCGGTGTATTTGTGAGAGTTAGGTTGATTTTAGTGGGAGAAATTATGAGCAGAAAGTCATTAATTCTACAAATTTTACTAGTCCAATAGCGAACAGTTCTTGAAGCTGTCACGTTTTTAGTCGAGATTGTTGCTTATCGGCCACGGGTTTTCGTGACGGATTGATAAACAGAGTGTGAACTCATCGCAGGTGATGCCAGTGCGCGAACGGGCCCGGTCAATAAATACCTGCCTGTTTATCGAAAACTCGTTTTTTCCGTTGTATTTCTTTTTTCAGGGATCGTTCATTACTTGACATCCTGTTTCTGCTAATGGACAGGACAGAAGGATGTTCTAGCCTCTTTCTTTATTGGACTCCCTTAATGGGCTATCGATTCAGAAAATATTCAGACAAAAACCTAAACGTCAAGGATGTCATTAGAAAGTCAGACATATCCCCCAATCGAAATAAGGTTCTTGAAATCGATTTTTATGTCTCAAAGCCATCCAACGATTCTATAATAACAACCGATAAATCCGAAGATAAAACCTTGTCCAACAGGTTGTGGATCCTGAGGAAAAATGCTCTTACTTTTTGTCTTTATTCCTTTCCCAATGAATAAATTTGATGTTACTCGAGAAGAACAATATTTAAGAATTTACAATTTTATTGTGATACTAATAACTGCACTTGCTCAAGTCAATTCAAGAAAAAAATTAATTTATACAAAATCGTGATACTTAGTAATAAAAGGACTTCATGTCGAGGGTTTTTATATTGCGTGATTGTACAAGGCTGCGTCTAACAAACAGCGAGTAAAAATACAAAAAAAAAATAAAACAAAGTTATAACATAGATAACACACCGCGCCATGGTATTAGGCAATTTGTGATGTTTTACCATTAGTTAGAAAAGCATGAAATCCACATCAATCTTAATGAATTAGCAGTGCGGGTAAAAAAAAAAAAAAGCTTTATTCAATTTTAGTAGATCGGATACCGATATTTTAACGGCTAATATTATACGTTAAGAAACATTAGTGAAATAGATTTCAGAGACGTTAGAAAGGAAAATCTTAAGGATGAGCGATTTGCATAAACACATTATAATTCTAACCCTTAATGATGGTACAATTATAATAAGTAATTCAAAATTACATAATGCGACCAATTATTCAGGGGATTACAGGGCAGTGAAGTGAATTAAGAAATAAAAGAACACCTGAAATCATAATTCGTGGCGGACAAGGTTGACGAGCGCACAACATTTAGGCCACTCTGCCAAACGCATATCTTAAAATCTTGAACTGTTTACTTACAAATTAAGAGAATAACAGCATACTTATTTCCGACGAGTTCACTCAAGTTTCAACATGGTATGTCCGTTTTATTTTATGAAAATGTAATTTTATTGTTCAAAAAGAAAAACAACACAACAGAAAGAGGAAACATAAGAATATTTTTAAGCAATACATTAGAAGGGAAAACAAATTTAAATAACATACTAATTATTTAAACGTTACATACAAAATCATTTCATTACTTTTTAATCAGTTCGAACAAAATGTAAAATTATTATTATTTCATTTGGCACATTATTATTAGTTTACTTCGTATTTGTATGTAAGTAGCCATAAATGACCTCATTGATTATTTTAATTAAGTATACTTTTTTATCTAGGATGATGGTTGAGATGAAAAAGACATTAGAGGTATTCACGATTTTTGTGTTAATCCTGTTAAATCTGTTAGAATCGGTCAGTTTTACCTGGCTCGATCTAACAGGCCAGGGCGAATTTTAGAGGTTAGGTCGAAAATGTAGTCACATTTTTATCCGTTAGGGCTGAGCTAACCAACATGGCAGCCATAAATATAACAGCAGTGTTTTTTGTTATAAAGGGGATTTTTTGGTTTCCTACTATATTAAAACTTCATTTATTTCAATTTCTCTGAGTATGGAGTAGCTTGAATAGCAACGCTAGCAAATCGTGTGCGAATTAAACAATATTCCGCTTGATCTGTTCATCGATTTAACGATTTCATAACGATAACGAGTTTTGTCCTCCTTTTTGCAGATATGATAATGAATTATTTGATTGATTGGGTTTCAGATCAGGTCACTTACAATTTTAACCTCATTTGCAAGTATTTCTACGAATTTTTGCCTGATTTTCCGTAGGTTTAGTCAACCTCCTTAACCTTTTTATTCATGAGAATACACAATTCAGTGATGAAATTGAAAACACTAGACTTAAGGTCTTGTTAGATCGAGAAAAATGTAAGAATTGGTTAGTTACCATTGCTCGATCTAACTACCTCGTTAGATGTTAAGCCTTAGATGTAGTCACATTGCTAACCGTTAGGGCGTAGGTAACCAACATGGCAGCCATGAATTTAACAGCTGTTTTTAGTATTAATTTAATTAAGCATTAATTAAATCGGACCAATACATTTCTTCTGTTAATTTCTGACCTGTCCTTATACTCTCATTCATAAAAAATACATCCCAATCCTATAAAGTTTGTAGGCTGTTTGACGTTAGGGTGGTTTGCAGAAGTCAGTCTCAGCTGGCTCCCAGGACATATGGGAGTAGAAGACAACGATAAAGAGGACAACGTCACAAGGAAAGGGGCTGCCACACCGCTGATTCGACCCGAACCCTTCCGTGACATAGGAATCCACACTAGTAACGATTATCTCAGACAAAAAGAAAATGAAGGAACTTTGGAATTCACTTATTGGACATAGACAATCCAAGAATCTTCTAACCAATTTTGGTAAGAAAGAAATCACAGAATGTATCAAAGGAAGCAGGAACAGATTTCGAATCCTAACAGGTCACTGCAGATTAAATGGACACCTAAAGAACACGGGAATAATCCAAGATGGCACTTGCAGATACTTCAAAGAGGCCGAAGAGACACCAACACATTTACTAACAAACTGAGGAGCTACATTAGCCGGAAGGAAGAAATGTCTTTGGATGTATAATGTGACCATAGAAGAGGTGGTGGAGAAATAGGACTCACCGAGGTGCTTTAGGCGGAGAACGGGGGATATAATAGCTCTTAAAGGGCGCAGTATACCATATCCTGGAAAAATTACATCTACACCTAGACGTTAGGATACAAGTTAGGGATGAAGGCACGAACTGGGTATCATTGGTTAGTTCTTTTCGTCTGGAATGGGATGCAATACTTTGCATAGATAGCATTTTGATTGAAAGAGTAGATTAATTTTCCTTTTTTATTAACTTTTGGCATCTTCCAATTTAACACAAAAGAAAACGAAAACAATCTACAACACTACTTCAAGAACTGTTACAGCTTTATTTTTGGTTGTACCAATCGCCACACGCAGCATTGCGGGAAAATTGGCGTTTAACCTGCTAAGGAAAGAGAGGGGGCGTTCACGATCTTACTGGATATTTCTCTATTCGAGTCAACATCGTTTGTAAGATGAATGCCCGTATTGTCAAGAGCGGGATTCGAACCCACGACCTTCGGCTCAATAAGCCTAAAGCCTCATTCAAATGATGAGATACAAGTTATATTACAAAAAATTCATAACAATTTTCAAGAACTACATTATCGAAGTACAAACATACTTTGACTCGTAATTAATATTAAAAAAAAGAATCCACAACAGCAAAATTAAAAACTAGGATATAATTCAGACCAAAATATTCGAAAATGCCCAAGATACAAGATTTCTTTTGTCCTGCAAATTATACGACTTTTCCATTTGTTTCCTTATGAATATAAAAGATTTTGAAAGACTGAGTATAATTGGCAATAAATTATTAGTTAAACGTAGAAGTTAACGTTACTTTTATTTACTACGTGAAAACGCGACCCATAAAAAGAGCTTTTGATAGAATTACCGAGTAAAATAGCGACTCATAAAACAATTAACTAAAGTATTTATGTAAGTTCTGTTTTAAGTGTTACTGCTCCAATCAAAAACAAACTTGTTTAAAGCAAAAATTAATAACAGCCGGTCACCGAGTATTATCATTTATTGCTTTTTTTCCAGGCGATTTGTAAAATAATTCCTACTTTTGAATCGATATAACCGATTAATAGCACCTTAGGGCGCAGGTCGTTAAAAGGCGATTTTATTGAGGTTGCTTATCACTGGGGAATCTTTAAGGGTAAAAGGCCCGTCGATGCATTATAAAAAGTTAAATAACTAGGCTTGCGAGTATGGAGGGAGTCTGTAGTACATTAACCGTGCAAGGTCCCATGAAAAACACGTCCTACACGGTGCTTAATTTACATTACATGTTGTTACAGTATAAGCACGCTAGATTTTCTGACATGGGCGCAGGGTATGACGGCCTTATTTCTCCAGAAGACCCATCATCACGGCCGTTAAAAACGTTCGATTTTTGACATATTTACGATTTTCATCAAATTCCTGAATTTTGCCCCGTCTTAAAGTATCTATGCCGCTTTTACTCATGATGTTCCGCACGTACTGCCTGAATATCGGGAAATCCAATATACGAAAACGGTCGGAATTAAATAGTACACGTTGTACAAACATGCTACACGAAACCTGCGTCGGAGTTAGGGGGGGGAATGTTTTTAATTGCTAGGTGAACATTATCACGAACGTCCGCTTATTCGGAAGCTCGGATTTTATCATTGAACCCATGCAAATAAGAACTGCAATGGAAGAACCGACCTGCGCGATAAAAGCAGATTATTATTTCTCTTTCTTTGTTATTTATAGATTATAACTCCAAAACATTTTCATATCACGCTTCTCGGTTTTTACCATTTGCGCAAATAAACAAATGTTTTAATTTTTCTGGTAAAAAGAAATCTTAGGTAGTGATACTATTAACATCGTAAGTAAAAATAAGGACTATCTGAAAATTATTTATAATAAAAAAATTAAAATACTGGATATTTTTCAATTATTTATAAATAATTGTAATGAGTCTGATAAGGATTTTTAAATTTACATTTTAAAAAAACATAACTATGCTATAACAAGTCTGTTGACAAAAAAGTAAATTTTTAATCTTTAATTACAAATTATAATTCATTATATTTCAAGATCACTGATTAATAAATTGCTCAAAAACGAATAGAGATATTTCTCATTTATTTTTTTATTCCAATAATTTTATTTAAATTAGCCGATATATTCTTTGTTAGTTGGATAAACGTATTAAATCCACTAGTTTTCTTGGTCCGTTTGGCCAATTAATATATTTCAATTAAGGTCTTTAGTTGAGATAAAAAAAAGTTATTGTCACGAACGGGATGCGAACTCAAGAATCTTAATTAATTGAAGTATATTATATTGGTCAAGCGGATCACGAAAACTAGTGAATTTAATAAGTTTAAATGAAGTATACTTTTTCTTATGGGGGTCTCGTTGGCCATTTCATTTGTCGCCGAGAATCAACTAGATTACACATTTGAAAAATGGCAAAATGGAGGGGAAAACTCATAAGGTGAGGTTGAGATGGGAAGTTGGTTGTCCGAGTGGGTCGAGGTCACTGTGGCTCAAGTGGTAGAGCAGCGGCATATCTAGCCGGAAGGTCCTGGGTTCGAATCCCGCTCGTGACACTGAATTTTTTTACCTCAACTTAAAACCTTAATAAATTGAAAGATATTAATTGGTCAAGCGGACCCCGAAAACCATGGAAAGGCATCATCTTGAACCGGAATGTCACAATATTATTGTGCGAATGAATGTGCCAGTAGGAGATCTGGTCGTGGATCTCATCGCTAAGGGAAGGCACATCCTTGTCCAAATGTAATACAAGATGTTTCGGCAAGGCTTTTATCCAATATAAAGATTCATAAAAGAACACTAATTGCAACTTTGAGTCCCACTATTACAGCCCCTCAACTCCGCTATATACAAAGTGTAATGCCTCAGCGGTGGGCATGCATTGCACCAGGGCACATCATCGCCAGTCCTAGATCCAGCTGTGACTTGACGACAATAGGCGAACCGTCTGAGTTCGATGAGCACAGCTCGGTAGAGGTGTGGTGGTGAACGCGACTTGGCTAATACCGGAATATCCAGGAGGACCCAGGGAATAGTTTTCAACTCTAGTATCGTCCCCTGTGTCAAACCGTACCCGGCAAAGGGCGGTGGGAGACTTTTCCGTTTATGTGCTTCCACCCTACTCGGCCGCGTTCGGTGGCAGAGAAGGAGGCAAAGGTCAGGTCTCTGGCCTACCGCTCTTCAAGTCAAGGTATATTGTTGTACTATACCATATGATAATACTGTAATAGTATGTAATTGTGGTGTATACCAGTTGTCAAAGAGTTCCGTGTTAAATAAACATGAACTTTCTGGCACTATACGACGCTATCAAAACGACGGAATCGGCAGTTCATTCCTTCCTGAAGGAAGAGGGCCTTCTTCCACTAACTGAGCGATGTTCAATCGGTCCGAACGCGAGGCTGAATTTGACAGGATCGATTGAAAAGTGGAGGTGCTGCAAGCGTGGGTGCAAGAAGTAACACTGCCATATTCAACTATAGTGCTGTTCATATGCGCTTGGACATACGAAATAATAAGCGTTAAATTTTGTGAACGAGGGGTGAAATGTAATGTTTGCTGATTAGTGCAACTACACGCATGAAGTCTGTTCGAGCTCTTTTTGCGCAGACATGCGAGCATTGGTGGCCCCAATTGCACTGTGTAAATCGATGAATCGCTGTTTTCGCGACGGAAAACCAACATCGGGAGAAATTTACCATATCGGTGGTTTATTGGTGTGTTTAGTGGTGAAAGTTTTCTAATCGCCGTTTCGGATAGATCAGCGGCCACTCTCATCCCTATAATTCGGGATCAGATTGCTGCTGGGTCTGTCATCATCTTCGATCAGTGGTAGCATATGAAACATTGTCCCAGGATCCTAGTTTAGGCCATATGACCCTCTCAATTTTGCCGATCCGACCACCCTGCACATACGCACTCCATTGAGAATATATGGGGAAAAGCAAAGGCGAGGAACAAATGGCAGTGGCGTACCCGACGAAGTTCATTGGACTCCTATCTATGCGAATTTATGTTAGTCATGTACGGAAAGAAATGTGAATGTTTCGAAGGCGTCCTTAGTGAAATAGGTGGATTTTGGCCATCAGGGTCTCAAATGTGAATTCCTTTATTACCAATTTATGCTCTTATCATTACACGAATTACCTCAGATAAAATGTTTCTGCATTTATGAGTACCTCTAAAGGAGCGTTTCCTTGAGTGACCGGAGATAGATCTTAGCGGTCGAGTGGGGCGGAGGCCCAATAATGAAAAAGGTCCGGGCTGTGTCTGAATTAGAATTTCGTATAATTTGCTGTGCGGTTTTTAGAATTATGCCCGCTAAGGGGTGCCCCGGCATGGTCAACCGTGTTCATTCAATTTGTAGATGTTGGAGCAAACTGTCACACTGACATTTTTGAAAAATCCTTCAATTCTTTCAATCAACCGGTTCATAAGACCGGTTCTCGAATAAGAGCCCCCCCCTCCAATCTATATTTGGGATTTTTTTTATTACTAAACGAAAACATATCCGCAACTAAAAGCCAGCTTTAAAAATAAGTCATCAAATATCAATTGATTTTATTTCACAAACTTGTCAGAAAATAAAAAATTAATTCATCAACGGCATTGAGTTTTAAAAAATACGCTTTTTTTAAATTATCAATAGGTTGTTCCGTGGGATTTTTTTTTTTTTTTTTTTTTTCAACTGGACGGATTCCATATCTGGATATATTTTAAACGTCAAAACGTAGATTTTTCCAGATCATTTGGACATATTAGCACCTAGTAATTACACGACTACATTTGTCTAGCCGGCCAGAAGGTCAGAGTGATGATAGTCCGCTGGTAATCACCAATTCACGCATGCAAGATGGCATCAATTATATGCAATTACCCCATCGCACACATGTCGGGGGAAACGGTAGTCTGACCATATTTCAACATAACTGCAAATCTACACCCTTTGGAAGATATTTCATCCTTTGAACCTCCGACGGTCCAGGAAGTGGACGTTTTAGAATTCTAAACACATCAGAGATCCGGTTTCTTGATTATTTTTTCAAGTTTTTTTTTTTTTTTTTTTTTTGTTTCGTTTTTCCAGTAAAGGAAAGTGTATACGTGAAACGAATTTAATAATATTCCACTTTTTCTAAATACATATACATGTGTATTTTCGTGGTTCGCTCGACCAATTAATATATCACAATTTATTACGGTTTTTAGTTGAGATGAAAAAACGTTAATGGCACGAGAAGGATTCGAACCCACGACCTTCGGCTAGAAACGCCGCCGCTCTACCACCTCGTCGAGGCCGAAGGTCGTAGGTTCGAATCCCTCTCGTGCCGTTAATTTTTTTTTCATCTCAACTAAAAACCGTAATTAATGGTGATTTATTATTGTTATTCGTTTAAATTTGAAAATTCACTATTTACATCGACTTATATAATGATATTTAACAATGTATAACTTTTCAGTATTATGACACGTGAAAAATTAGTAACTCTCGACATAATTTTTACTGAAGAAAATGCATATTGTAAAAATATCATTCACGTTTGTTTAAAACTCTTTCGATTTTTATAAATATATATCGGAAGAGAAACCGATTGAATTTAGGAAGGGAAATATAAAAAATTCCATGACGAGTGGGGACAATTAAATTAATGAACTCCCCAGGGGTTCGCTTGATAGGTCTTTATAGATTCATTCGTTCAGAGAGTTACACGGACAGTTTTTCCGCTTTTTATATTTTCCCCTCTCCCCCCCGCACAAATACTGTGTGAGCCTGAAACGTTAGATCCATAATTGAAAATACGGCGGGCGAGTGGCGAGGGTTAATGCAGAATTAACTCCGTTTTAAACATTCACCCGATCCGTGTAAAAGAGAAAAAAAAGAGGCCATAAAATATATATATCTTCCATTAACGTGTATGCCGGTTTTATTTTTGACGTTATGCGTGTGAGGTACTCCGTAGACCCCAGGGGTACAAACGGGTACAAGGAACCCGAGGTGTAAAATGTTATATATCCATTACCAAAAACTGGTCGATACCCCCCCCCCGCAGCTAACTTTTGTCTCGGTAATTAACATAAAACACATTTTCCCCATTTCTTTTATATACTTTTTTGTTTTAATAATTTGATATTCATCCAGTCTCTGAAAAGGTACGCGAAGACAGTTGTAAATCATTTTAGTTTCATTCATCTCCAACCATCTCATGGTTGGATGAAACAATCAGAATAATCGAAAATGATCAAATTACAAAAAAAAAAGAAATACTAAATCCTAATAAAACCTTATTTCATTAATAACGATTGGAATTCCCTGATATCCATGGCATTTAATGTTTTGTTATTTTGTTTATGAAGCGAAAACAACAAGAAATCAAAACGCGCAACTTCTTTCCTATAAATTATTAAAATGTATTTCACAGTTTAAAAATACACCAGTTTTCAGAACGTAAAAATCCATTTCGACACAAAAAATAATTAATAAATAATTAATTTAGCATTTTAGATTTTTTATTAGACCAAATAATGAAGATAAAAATGATGAATGGTGAGTTGGGTGTGCAATCTTTTTTTAAAATATGATTCCTACACACGGCAAGTTGTTTTCCAATGATCCGGATTTCCAGCTTTTACCTCATCATCAGGTTGAAGGATTTCGGTTGAGCCGTCGTTGGTTCGAATCCCGCTCGGGACCCTAACTTTCCGTCTCGACGAAAAACCTCAAATAAAAAAAATTTTTGTAGAACTCCTTCAACCTGATGATAAGCTACACCCTGGAAATCCGGATCGTTGGAAAACCACTTGCCGTGTTTAAGAACCATATTTTTAAAAAGGATTAAACAGTGAAGATGGTGAAATGCCGAAATGAAATTGATGCACGGCCAAAAGTAGTGAGGATAGAAAAAATGATGGGTAACTACCAAATTACAAAATAACCTGTCCCATGAAAAATTTCAGAAATTTATTCTTTCTAAAATGTATTTCCGATTTCTGTTCGCTGTCTGCGTGATGACCTAAAGTTTGGTCGGAGCATATCATTTTGGTCTGCTTTTGTTTGATCCTTGTCAAAGGATCTTTCCAAACGCACTAATGACTTAAATAAAAAAAAATGTCAAAAAGATAGAAAATTTGAATGTCTGTTGGCTGAGATGAATTGATGTCTTAGGCGATCGAAGTCACGATTGGTCAAGTGGTTGGTTAGAGCAGCAGGGTATTGAGCCGAAGGTCGTGGGTTCGAATCTCGCTCGGGACCCTAATTTTTCGTCTCGACCAAAAACCTCAAATAAAAAGAATTGTTATAAAACTCCTTCAACCTGATGATAAGCTAAAAGCTGGAAATCCGGATCGTTTGAAAACAACTTACTGTAAAACATTTTTTAAAAAGGGTTAAACAGTGAAGATGGTGAAGTGCCGAAACGCATCTGACCGACCAAAAGTAGTAAGGATAGAAAAAATGATCGGTAGTGACCAAATTGCAAATTCTAAAATAATTAATGTATTCCGACTAATTTTCTGTTTGCTGTCTGCAATGACCTAAAGCATGGTCGGTGCAGATCATTTTAGTCTGCTTTTGTTTAACCCTTGTAAAATGATCTTTCCAAGCCTACTAATTTCTTAAATACTAAAATAGATCAAATTAATATAAAAATACTTCAAACATTAATCAAATTTTTTATGTCTGTCATAGATCCTGCACACAGTTGGGAGGCTGGTACTACGCAAATCGAAAATGAGTTTATGGTGATTCTTTACTTTCTTATACAAATCCAATTATACTTTAAACGTTCTATTACGACTGTACCCGCACCAAAAATAAACATGCAAAAAAGGAGAAATAAAGGCAATACATAGAAAATTTCTTCTTGACACCTGGAGCGTACAGTCAATTACATAGACCATACCAGAGAAGAAAGATAGCCCAACATGATCGGCAACCACTCGGAGAAAACACAATATAATTGTTTCATATATAATATAATAATGTATATCGTGTTCCATGGACGGACTTTAATACTTCAGGAGGCTATTCTTCGTACAAAAAGGAACTAAAAAATCTCTCAGTTGAATTACGCTAAAGTTTATATTATTTTTTTTAAATAATAGTTTATAAGCACCTTATATAATATAAAATACTTTAATTATTTAGACGCTAGATTGGTGACATCCTTTTCAAGTGTTTAGTTGAAACTATAACGTATTATAATTTAAAAAATGTAAAAAAATAAAACTTCCACTTTATTTTTTTTTTAAATTGCATTATATAGTTCATATTTAAACATTATTACGTTATTTTCCATAAAAATTTTTTAATGTTCAATTCATAATTACGTTATTTTTTATAAAGCATTTTTTGGTTTTTCCTATATATAAAAGTATTATAAAATCACTTATATCCTTAACGTATTGGAAGTCAACAGAAACATTTAATTGAAACGCAATAGTTATAAAGAAAAAAGAATAGTTTTTAAAAAATTTAGATATAACCTATTATATAGTAATTTTATAATAGATTTATGTATTGAACAATTTAAAAAAATATAGAAAATAACGTAATAATGTTTAATTGTACAACATATTGTCCGGCAAAAATGTAATAAAAAGTACAGTTTTTTTTAATGTGTTATGATTATTCGGAAATCGTGAGATGCGGGTCTGGTGTGGTGTAGGTTTCAGAATAACATTTTCTTTATATTACCAACGTTTCGACTTATATTGAGATCATCTTCAGGGCATGGGATTTCCAAACATTGTTTAAATTTAACCCAAAAATGAATATACTTGCTACTACATTTTTTAAAAATTGCAATACTATAAGTTTTACATTTAAACATTATTACGTTATTTTGCATAAAAAATGCTTTTAATTGTTCAATACATAAAACTATTATAAAATGATTTATATCCTTAAGATATTGGGATCGAACTGGTAGGATATGAACAACAAAAAGTAAGACAAATACAAGTTAACAGAAACATTTAATTTAAACGCAATAGATACAAAGAAAAGAGAAAAGTTTTTAAAAAAATTTAGACATAACCTATTATATAGGATACAAGTAATTTTATAATAGATCTATGTACTGAACAATTTTTAAAAACAATTACAGAAAATAACATAATAATGTTTAATTGTACAACATATAATATTGCAATTTTTAAAAATTTAATAGAAAGTATATTTAGTGGAAAAACATTTTCTTTATGGTGCCAACGTTTCGACCTTTTAGTGATATCATCTTCAGGGTCTGGGGTTTCTAGACATTGTTTAAATTTAACAAAAACATGTAGGATGTGAAAAAACGTGAATATTCTCAGTCAAAGTGTTTGTTTTCTTCATAAATGCTTAAACTACGAGTGAGTAGAAATACTTTGACTGAATATTAAAAAATATGTATTTGCATTGGATTATTTCACTTTTTTTACATATCCTACATGTAATTGTTAAATTTAAACAACGTTTGTAAATCCCAGGCCCTGAAGATGATATCAATAAAGATCGAAACGTTGGCACGATAAAGAAATGCTTTGTCACACCAGACCGCATCTCACGATTTCCGAATAATCATCGACTAACGATCACAAATCACGACCATTTTTCATTATATGTTACAGCTTCAACGAAACACTTGAAAACGCTGCCACCAATCGACCTTCGAATCTAGTAGTGTATATTATACCATATAAATAAATAAGGTGCTTATAAACCATTATTCAAAATAAATATTTAATAGTAACATTATTCTAATTCAACGGAGAGATTTTTTAGTTCATTTTTGCATGCAGAATATTCTTCTGAATTATTAAAGTCCAGTATAGAGAAAAAAAAATCCTCTAAGTCCTTAGGCAATCAAAGTAGAAATAGAACATACTTGCACGAGTTTACAAATTTCTTGCCTACAGTTATTATTACTGCGGGTGCGCATTCTGACGAAATTTTGTCCTGACGAGTACGACCGAAATCCTCGTCATAACAAGGTAACATTAGATCTGATAGTACGTTTCCGCCTCGCAACAAAACGGACGAACGTAATGAGTTTTATGCTCTTGAGAGTCCGTTGATTAGGCCAGTGTTGATAGGTGTTGGGAAAACAGAACTTGTTAACCATCTATTTTCCAAAAGAGGCGAGAAGGGACAGTTTCAAACTTATTACTACTTCCTTGAAAAAATGCATATGATTCCGTGTATGCTTAGCGTTCATAATTGACAGTATAAATTCAAAGAAATTTTGAAAAATGGCAAAAAGAGGTAAAATTCGAACGGTTTTTGGCTGAGATGAGTTGATGTTTGAGGGGATCGAGGTCACGATAGCTCAAGTGGTTTGAGCAGCGGCGTATTGAGCCGAAGGACGCGGGTTCGAACCCCGCTCGGGACAATTTTTTTGCGGAGTTTACAAAGTCTTGTGCAAAGTTTGCGTAAGATTTTCAGCTGCGCGATATCACGTTTACAGTAAAGTCGCCTCTAGCCATGATCTTTAAACATATGCAATTAATTTATCATTAAAATTATAGAAATTTTTTTTTGTAAGTTCATGTGCGATATTAATTTAAACGGCTTACTAAAAAAATAGATCTTAAAAACGCGTTTCTTGTTTAAAATTGTGATTTTATGTAGTTATTTAGCAGACGGTGGATGCGTTTTATTATAAAATATAATTTCAGAATTTAAATATTTTGTATAAAACGAAATCATAATTGCCTCGTCGGTAGCGAATAAGATTATTTGGTCATGGGATGCGATGTTTTGCGAGAACTGTACAAAAGGTCATCTTTGTTCCAATCTTATTATGCACGGATAAACGCGAGGGTTTGAAGAGGGCAATTCAATTCGATGTATATGTTGATACTTGGTCGGGTACACACACACGCCGACATAAGAAAGCATTTTCTCAGACTACCTGTTTCCATGAGAATCCAAATGCCCCTTGGGAACGAGTCGCAATAGGGAACATCCATTATTTTAAAATGGCTCTTTACCGTCCACAAGGGAGGAGTAAAGCAAATAACAGAAAAGCACCCTTATTTGCATGCATCAATCCTCGGCTATATTAGAACTCATACAGCCCCTTATATCATCATTCCGTCGTAATACTTTAAACCTCTTTATATAATAACCCCTTACGCGGTGTTATACCCCTCAAGACCTTTTTTTTACATCTTTTTATTTATACTCCTCCGGGACATATTTAATTTGCGGATGTATAACAAAAGGCATAAAAGTTTATATGTTTAAACCTCATTAAAACTTTAGCGGTGTGGGTGAATGCCACGTTCGGCATTCTTTTACAAAAGGGAAAACAAAGAGACGTACGAGGAGAAACGAATTTTTCTCCTTGTTACGCGCCGAGTTAATTAGGGCCGTTATCAGGCTAATTACATTTGAAATGAAGGGCACATTAACAGAAGGCCTTATGTAACTTTATCTCTAATTGGAAATATGTTCGAAAAAGCTGCTCCTCCCTTTGAAGGTGATGTTAATGGAAGTCGGCAAGAATAAATTATTGTCAAAGCTGCAGATAAAAGCCTACTGGACAAAAACAGTTTCAGTGTTTTTTTGGAAACTCGCATTAAACCTGTTATTGCTTTACACTGACGAATTTAAAACTAAGAAAGAGCAATTATAAAAATTGTTAAGAGTTCAGCTTGGTGCCTGCGAAGGGGATGAACATGTAAGTTAGGTCAAGTTTGATCATTTTCATCTGCCTTTCGTCGCCTATCATGATCACCTACAAAATCGACATTAAAAAAATACATCCCGAAATCTAGTCAAATTATATAATAATCATACAGGTACACCCCAGAAGATGGCAGCGAACGCATCTAACATACCAAAAGCTACAAGGTTGCACATACTACCAAGATCACACCATCATACGCGTACATTTTCTGTAGGGCATGAGACAACATATGTATGCTTGTAAAGAACTTATCATGGTAAGGCACCTAATAACAAAATGGAAATAACTAAGTCTGCAAAGAAAGAAATACGACGTCCAGGATGGCCTACGCTTAACCTTGAAGCACGGTAATTCGGACAGATCGCTGATTCAATATCTCACGACAATAAATATTTTAAATTTTACACTGGTCTCTATGTTTATTTAGAGATCGTCGGGCCTGGTGTGATGTAGGCTTAAACATTTTCTTTATCGTACCAACGTTTCGACCTGTATTGGGATCATCTTCAGAGCTCAAAGTGTTTTATGTTTGGATGTGTCGTTGTTGTGTGTCGTGTTGAGAGTGTTTATAAATTGACGGTCACCAAATACTAAACATTTCTACACGAGAAGAACGAAGTACAATATGTGTTATTGGAGCAAATGTATTTATTTGCGCGAATGACTTAACACCAATTACCACGAGGAATGTCAAGTACTCTCGGGTAGTTTGAACGCATGATCATATGATTTATAAGAGGAAAGGCAACCTCCAATTCGGTAGAGTGAATGTAATTGGTAGGGTGAATTAAGTGGTAATTTTCCATTGACTCGAGGAGCATCTAGTAATCTGGGGTGGTATGAACGAAATCTGGTGTGGGAATGTAATTTATTAGCGCGAAGGGCATGGTTTATCGCTAATTACCCCGAGAAATATAGAGTGGTTTGTAGTATTGTTAATGAATTTGTGAATGAAACTTATTAGCGCGAATAGAGGAGTTTATCTCCAATCCCGAAGAATACTGAAAACTTTAGACGTTAATTACCACCAATTAAAAAAATTAACTTCAATATTGAATTTATAAATTAAATAATCAACATTTTAAAACAATGCTTATCGCCTAATTGCATTTGTTAGTACAATGTAAAATCTAATGGCTGTAAAAAGGAAAATAAGACTAAAGCTCTTAATTGTATTTTCTTAGATTTAAATTTTTTTAACTGTAGTGAGAATATTTGATCGTAGTGACCAAATTTGAATTTATATATTTAATTCTATAATGATAAAGTGTGTTACTGTTCAATTTATTGCGCAATATATTGAACTAATGTGGACCACCTTGTTAATATATATGTACATGTCGCTTGTTAACAGCATTAACATACCAGTACAGATTTTTTTTTTGCTTTCTAAAAGCAAAGGCTATAACAATATAAAATAATAATATAATAACAATAATGAAAAGAATATAGATTTTGTGAAAATTACCATAGTCTCGTTTACATTTCGTCAGAAATTGCTGGTTGTAATATGAAAAGACATAAACTTACATGAAATATAATTGGTACACGCAAGTTCAATTAACTGTGCTCTGAAAACATTCTCTTTATTCAAAATGAAACGCTTTTTGATAATTATACAAGACGAGCTCTTTACACATTAATTAAGTATGAAATTAACATTTTACCGTAAATTGCTATTGAGATGCACTCCTGCCAAAGGTACATGACCATGAATGTACCCACACTACAACTGGTATGTTAAGTGCTGTCTTGTTAAACTAAAGAAAATGAAAGTTTTTTTAGAAAACGTTTTTTATTGTTTAATAGGGTATAATTTAATAAATTAAAAGCAAAATTATCAAATTCCATGTCTCAAATAGCCTACCTCTACTTTTGAAAGAGCTGTTATGTCAATCTCTATAATGTTTTACGGTCATTTCATTCAAACGTTAAATAAGATTTTAGGTATAATTTTGCTGCTATAATCGATCAACGGATATCTCACAAGTTTTGTAAATATAATCCCTGGCTATCGGCGGAAAAACTGATATTTGGCCTGATTTCCGTCCGTAATACTAACCTATAAGTTAATGTAAATTTCCATTGATCCGGATTTTATTCCGATATTCTTCATGCACGATAAAACACGCTGCACTGCTTAAATAGGGCAAGAAAACAAGAACAAAACCGCACGCTAATCGAGTTTTTTTGCAATAATTCTTGTCTTACATGAGAGCTTAAAGTCCAACTTACCGAGTTGGTTGCGCCGACTAGGGAGGTCGAACAACTTTACTATACATTTTTCATAATCAATTAAAAAGCCTTGAGCTGAGATTCGAACCGAAAACCGCTATTGTGGCAAATACGACTCGAGCACCCTAACCACTCGGCAGCTGGTTGGTCGCCAGATGATTCAGACCAAAATGAACGGGAACGATCAAACTGGTTCAGCATACCGGGTGGGAAATGATATGGCCTTTTACATATACGCTGTTTTTAAACTAAGTTCCAAAAGTAATAAATTAAAAGTAGTAATAAGTAATAAAATGTTCGCCTAAAATATGCTGGTCTTCAAGTTCTTCATCTTTAAAAAAAACTGCAACTGACTATTGCTGTTTAAAGATAAACTGCGTTACTGTACAATTTATTGTGCAATATATTGACCTAATATGGCGCCTAAATATACCATTCAGGTTTATAATAATCAATAAACAAGTTCTATCTTTTAGTAAATTAAATTTCTCTTTACTCCGTTTTTAACCTGTAATAGTTTCACCGTAAAATATGCACTGTTAAAATATAAGGCCATGGCTCTTTTTAAAACTCAAACGGTATATAAATGATATTTTATATTTATCCATGGTTCAATACGTCTTTAAAATACAAGATGTGTTCATTACGTTATGAACAAATAAATAAATTTGTATTTTTACAAGTGTGTGCCAAGGCCTTAATAATTTATCGAGTCGTTTTAGAAACATCTAAGTTTCCCTTAAAATTTGATAATTTCAATTTATCTTGTAAATGACTATTGCTGTTTAAAATTAATTTTTTTTTAAATCAACACCATTCAGTTTCCAATTTTGTTCATTTTTTTTTTTTAATCCAGCTAGAAGATAACTTGAAATTATCTATTATCTTCAATATCGCCATAACGAATCGATGAATTTTTAAAATGAATTGTTCTCCCACATAAAAAATTGTACCATAAACTCAAAGACAACTGTAACTGATTGTTGTTTTTTAAAGATAAAGTGTCTATTGAACAATTTATTGCGCAATATATTGACACAATGTAGCCATGTACACATCGCTCGTTAACAGCCTAGAAGTACCAGTGCAAATTTATCATAATCAATCAACAAATTAAATGTTTCAGCAAGTTAAATATATATTTATTCCTTTTTTAACCGGTTATATATACTTAGTAGTTTTACAGTAAAATATGCACAGTTAAAATATAAGGCCATGGCTTTTATAAAAGCTCACACCGAACCACCAGGTGATCAACTTTTTTATATAGTATGGCCCTATTTATTCACACATTTTGGAAGATCTTTCCATCCTAAAAAGTAAGTGCCAAGGCCTCATTAATTTTTCGATTCCTTGAGAACATATTGAAGTTTCCCTTAAAATTCGATAATTTCAATTTTTGTGTAAATGACTTGCTGTTTAAAGTTAGATTTTTGAACAGTATTTACTTTCCTTTCGTTATAATACGAAGTGTGTTCATTGTGTTATGAACAAAAAAAAATTGTATTTTTACGTATTTCTTTTATAGTAAAAAGGAAACTAGATTAAATAATTTAAGGTAAGGACGTTACTTCTGTGCTTCAATTTTAATTATATCTCAGCCGGGATTAGAGTTTTATCAAAATATTATTAGGAAATAATTAGGAATAAAAATTTATTTGTTTAATTTTATATCAAATATTAGCGTTTTCTGCATTTCTACCGTCTCTTTTGCAAGGGGAAAAAATATACGCTTCTGTTTAGCGAGGTTGAACAATAGCGGATTTGCATATTATGCAGATGAATTTCACAAAAGAAAACAAAGGGTAATGGTCGCACAACTCTATCCTTAAACACAAAGTCGTCATTTTACAACGTAATTGTTTCACCATTGATTTATTCTTGACATATCTTCTAACGGCCTTCGACTATAATTTTATAAAATCAGAAGTACTATAACATTGAAAAAATCATATCAAATTTAATTTAGTTCTTTTTAATGATAACGTGTGTTTCTGGGAAATTTATTGTGCAATATATTGACCCAATGTGGACCACTCTGGTATGTACTTGTCGCACGTTTACAACGATATTTTTTAAGATTACGGTTGTATAAATCAAATTTGAATCGGTAGTAAAATAATTAATATTATAAAAAATGCAGGGAAAGCCTCGATTAAAAGCAAAAGCAGTGCAATCAGTACAGAAGAAATAATATGCGTCCTGCAAGGTGAGATTTTTCTAGGTATTTGTTCAATTTGTTTATCCGTGATCATGAAATGTTTCTTTTTAAGAAAATGGAACCTCCAATTAAGATTAGCAATAATTTCTCGTTTTCTATGCAAATGGTGGTTTTCTTTGCTGACTTCCCTTCAAATGTCAGCAACAAGAAAAAAAATCCGGCCAGTTATGCGCAAGAAAACTGTTGAAAATTGAACCGTGAAGAAACAAATATTTTACACTTTCGTAATAAGAAATATATAATAAAATAAAGTTCTATTTCACAAATAGAGTAAGAGATGTGATGGTGGTCAGGATACTCCCTGTATGCTCAGGACTGTATTCCCCAGGCACTTCAACCTCCTGGTTTATTGTACCTTCCTAGTTTCCTAGTTCAGTGCAATGGATTCAATGCTTCATCTCAGAAGTATGAGATCATTAACAGTCGTGACTACAATTTCATTCCCTGTGATATTTTGTGTATGTTTGGTTAAATATCTATCGAACCATTTTCTGGCCCATGTGCAAATAGCTCTCTCGTTGATACAATTCTTTTTTCTTCTTCTCTTTTATTTTTCTATAAAGGGTGATTTTAACACCAGTCCTCCCCAATTTCGATTAATTTAGGTGTTTTGGGTAGAAATCCTAAGGCACATTAACTTTTAATTATCGTCTAGTTTTTCTAGTTTGAAATCATAGGGATTTACTTCAATTACTGCGCCATGTAAATAAAAAGGCTACGAATATATCCCCGGGAGATATCTACCTTCACTGACAGTCAGGCAGTACTAAAGAAGGCCTAGTCTCAGTGAGTGTTTGGAACTTCTTGGAGGACCTGATGAAAGTCAGTGGCACTAATGACTTGGCCTCGCATGGGTCCCTGAGCACTCAGGGAATAGGAGCAGCAAAAAACATGTTGCGTAGATGTTTTCTCAGATGCCAGTGACCGGTTAGTAGTCCTATCACTTCTCTGATTTTAGCCCTTTCCAGCAGCAATGATTTTGCCAATCTTGGTGAGGGTTGTACAATTTACTACAGTTTATCCACTTCTCCTTTTATTCGGCTCCATTCTGCAATGGAGGATTCTATTTATTTATTTTTTTTAATTTTTTTTAACCCACGCCTAGGTTCGGGGCTTATGTATGATCCATCTTTTAACTTTTCGTTACCCAAAATGTCATCAGTTTGTTGCTTGTTGTGTTTTTCCAGATTTAAAGATTTTGAATGCATTCAAAATTTTGATGTGATTTTTTACATGCGAATGCTTTTATAGTTGCTTTGTTATGAGATCTTATGAGAGTTGTTTTGCCAGTGTAATCTCATTTAGGATATTTCTAGGGTACAAGTGTCGATGGCATGTATTTCTGCTTGAAAGAAGTGTACTTCCCTAATAAGTTGGATTGTCCATACCGTGGGCTTGTACAAAAAAAACCGATTCGGTAAAAGAGTAATATAGGTGATACCTGAGAGTAATAACGACTGACAGAACAAATCAGCATGGTTGGATCTAAACGAGCGTATTTGACCAATAAATAAAGTTGAGTGGACGAGTAAGTACAATAAAAGTTGACACGGGGCCATAGATCTATATGAAGAGTTTTATAAAAGACAGATGGTTGATATTATGGAAAAAATATACTAAGCATAGAGGGGAATGATATGGGTGGCCGAGTAATGGAGTCCGACTAGTATTTCCAAGTTAGCGGTCCTGGGTTCGGATCCCGGTGTAGCCCATGATTGTTTTAATTATTAATAGTATGGAGAAAGGATTATAAAGTGGTTTGACCTCTCCACGCCAACAAATGGGTCGTTGGGCGTTAAATGAATTAACCATTTTTACACACAAGCCTGGAAAGATTATATGCGTATTAGTCGATAAAATAATATTAATTTCCAAACCATTCTAACTTCAAGCAATGTCCTTCTAAACTGACAGCATACATTTCTAACGAGAAAAAGACTTGAAAATAACTCTTAACTCGGTTTAATCTCGGTTTAATTAATTTGGATAAAAGTGGTCTCTTCCTATAATGGTCTGAGTACAACCGGTGCCAAGATAATACGGGTTATTATAATAATACGTACATTGCTACTGGTTTACTCAAATTGCCGGCCGTTAAAGCCGTTGTTGTTCCCTATTTAAAAAGGATATTATGCGGTCGTAAATTCCTCAACGGCCCGTCGAACCGGCGGTGGAGGTGGTGTGTTCAAAGATGTAATGGGAGGGCATTTCGTCTAATAATAAAAGTACGGCCATTTGGAAGGTGTATCAAATTGAATATTCTACTGAGAGTGGAAGCCGTCATTTTTACAGGGCGGGAGTAGTAATGATCTCTTCCGGCGGAGAATTAAGTAACTTTAAGGAGCTATACTCGTGCTAATAATTGAATTTACTCGACCAAATAATCTCAAATCAAAATTAATTATATGATCGCGACTTCCAATAAAGTTTAAAAAGTATTAGTTGCTTTAACACCATTGAAAGTTACTACACAGCTTAAACATTTAAACAAACTAGACCTAAGTATATTTTTCCAGAATGCATTTATTTACAATGCACATTATATTTTTTATTAATATTTTTTGGCGGTTTGGTATTTTACCTCAGTTTGCTATTATTCATTCTACAATAGAAAATAAAAGTTAAAGTACAAATAAGAACAGTGTAGTAAAATATTTTAAACGTTATAATATTAACACAAAAATGAATAAATGCGACGTTCAAGATTATATCAGAAATATTTTATTAGGTTTCATGGTCAGCATGACCAAATAAATTCTTTGCAATTAATTAAGGTTTTGGTTGAGATAAGACTAACGGGATTCGAACCCACGACCCTCGGTTAACCGATGTTTATACAGCAAAGCACATCAACATCCTTGATAAGGAGGATTTAACATAAACTGCCCTAACTTTAAATAACCAAGTTCGGAATAAAAAAATAGTACATTTTCGTCTTGACAATAAAGGATAAATTATTGTGTGTAGTTTCAATTGATTAAAGTTTTTAGTTGAGATAAACGGTCAGTGTCATAAGCGGGATTCGAACTCACTATCTTCGGCTAGATACGCCGCTGCTCTACCACTTGGGCTGTCGTGGCTTCGATACTCACAGACACCAACTTCCCACCTCAACCTTACCTTTAGATTTTTCCCTCCTTTTTTCCATTTTTTAAATGGTTTGTAATCTATTTGATTCTCGGCGATAAATGGCAAAAAGTAGGGAAAATTCAAAAGGTGGGGTTGCGATGGGAACTTGAAGTCCGTGTGGATCTTGATCAGCGGCGCATTTAGCCGAAGGTCGTGGGTTCGAATCCCGGTCGTAACATTGACTTGTTATTTCAACCAAAACCTTAATTAATTGCAAATCATATCAAACCATTAAGATAATTCGTTAACCCTTATTGCAGGAAAAATATCACTAAACATCACTACACATCATCAACAATGATACCCCATGTCATGATCCATTAAATATGAATGAATGCAATGTATATATGTGTGAATACATTTGTGTACGTGCGTATTGAATGTGTATTGTAATATTTGTCATACGCTCGGCGCTGAAATGAGGTTAACTCCACAGTTCATGTCCATACTGTCTCTGCAGAATTTTAATTTATTGTAAGGCGTTCTTTTAAGCAGTTTACACCGACTGCTCAGTTGTGATATTTTAGTGTAATGTAGGGATTTTAAAAGTATGTTCTTTGTTAAAGTAAGTTCAAATTAGTGCAGGCCAAAAACATAGCAATGAAACTCACTAGGGAAGTACACATCGGTCGATCAAGCAGAAATACATGCCACCACTGCTTGTGCCCTAGAAAATCTTAAACGAGGTTACACTGACAAAAAATCCTCATAAGATCAAATAGCCAAATAGCCATTAAAGCATTAGCGTGTAAAAGAATCACATTAAAATTAGTCAGTGAATGCATCCAAAATCTCAAAAACTTGGGGAAACACAACAATCTGATGATATGCTTGGGTGCCCGGGCACAGGGGGATTTTGGATAACGAGAAAGCAGTTAGTCTGGCCGGAGGAGGATCTGCAAGACCCGAACCTATTCGAAAACCTCCATCGCAAAATGGCTCCATACAAAACAAAAGGAGAAGTGGTTAACTCTAGCAGTGCTAGACATAGCAAACTTATGATGAAACAACCCTCGCCAAGACTGGCAAAAACACTGCTGCAATTGGAGAGAGCTAAACCCAGAAGAGTGATAGGGCTACTAAAGGGTTACTGGTGTCTGACAAAACATCTACACAGCATGGGCATATAAATGCTGATCCCATTTGCATATTGTGTAATGAAGAGGAGGAAACAGCCACCCATATCATCTTCGAATGCAAAGCAACAGTGCAATGTTATACGTGTTTAACCTAACGTACGGAAAAATCATAGGGAATCAAATTGCACCAAGGACAGTCAATGATCTAATGCTTCTAAAACGAAGGATTGAGTCTACTGCACTGAACTAAGGAACCAGATACAATAAGCCAAAAGGCGACAGAGCCTGGGGAGTACAAATCTCTCTTCTCAATATCCTTATCATCACACCATACCATACCATACGAACTTGAAATTACTAAATGTAACAGCTGTACCAGGTTTGTCTAACAGAAGTAAATTATTTTCCATGATTAAACCACCTTACCAAACTTGTATTAATCAATATATTAATTTTTTTATTTATCTCTTAGCTAATTAATATTGAAATTTCCAAAATGAAAAACCATACACTTCTATTTTTTCTTCCTTACATTTTTCCTAATTAGATAAAAAGCGCTGTGAGGTGAGGTCCAATTCGAGGTAAGCTTTCAGTTGAGAACCCTTTTTGTACCAGTTGACTTTTTTTTATCATCCCAATTCAAGGAACGAAAAAAAGTCCTAAAATAGGTTACTTAACGATTCAGATAACGAAAATACACCTTTGAATAATTGATTAGATCAAATACGTATTGACAATTGTGGGCTCACCTGCTGGACGCCGATCACCTGCCTTGGAGTCACCAATTACTTGCTTTCAGACTGACTGGCTTCCCCTTTGATTTAATTATAGGCTGTCCAAGCAGTTGCTCCAGGGTTGCAATCAACCAGGAATGCCCGACGAGAAACTAACGTCTACTTTCAAATTGAGAAACGAGCATCGGGACAATACCGGGGAAAGTCTATCTTCCATGTTATGCCATGGGGGAAATTGATATCTGGACATATAGAGTTGAATGTGCGTGAATGAAACATATGAAAATTTTCAAATATATTTTAGAAAGGTATGGTGTATAGTGTTTTCTACTTAATGAATATTTGGAGGTCGTGAGATGCGGCCTGTTTTGTCGTGTTTTATAAAGACAATTTTTTTTTATAGTGCAATGTTTCGATCTTTATTGAGATCATCTTCAGTGTTCAAAGTGTTTGTTTTCCGTCTAGATGGGTCATTATTGTCTGTCGTGGCACGCTCAACACGTCAGACAAGAATGTCACATCTACATGGAAAACAAACACTTTAAGCCCTGAGGATGATCTCAATAAAGATTGAAACGTATTATTAAGACGAATTTCTTGAATATCTTAAATTATCGTATAGTGTGGTGTTTAGTGACCATTATTTAATGATTATTTGAAAATCATGAGATGCGTTCTGGTTT
>CM077111.1:14017416-14094756 GCA_039619505.1 Cimex hemipterus | reverse complement strand
TATATATATATATATATATATATATATTGTAAACAAGATTTGGTCTAAGTCGGCCATCCCCAAGCAATGGATTGCACATGTCTATTAGCGATTAAGAAGACTTCGTAAACGATTGACAGACACCTCCATACGAAGGACTTTATATAGTCATCAGCCGCATTGGCAAAACTTTTAGATTGCAACCTTCAGTCTGCCAAGTGGAAGTTGAGTGTTGGTGTGGAATGAGTGCTGTTTCATCCATCGATAACTACCCTTTATATAAATTATTTATTATTCGTCTACTAAGATTGTCATTTTAAACTGAATAACGAAAAGGACATTTGTGGTTTAAAAAAATAAAATCCGGTAAGTGCGATATAATTACCAACTTTTACTAATCCGACGATATATATTCAAGCCTAGGCATCGCATAATGCGGCCGTTAGTCAATCCAATGGAGAATTAGCGGTGAAAAATCGTTTCCCCCCCCCACGACCAAACGACGGGAAACCTCTGAATTAATTCGCCATTAAAACCTGGACATAAGGTAAGAGAAGATATACAACTTCATTAAAACGGCCAAATTACCCGCATCGGGATTTTTTCCAGCGCACTCCGGCGGTGAGAAAACCTGAGAAGTAGGGGCATTTGTCTTACAAGTTATTAATTTGGGAAAGCTAAGGGCCATTAGGGGCTGCTGGCCGAGTACTAGAACCTTATTTAAACAACCACTTTTAAAGTTGATTACTTTCTTTCTTAGACGGTGGTGTTGAATGTGAGTAACGTTCTTTCCACTTCGAAGAATTATTCCATCCTTTCTTTTCTTACACTTAATTTTACTTTCTTGAAAATGTTTCACTTTCTTACGCGCGCAATAAATTCTTATTGCGATTACAACAATTTAACGAATACCGAGTTCACAGCTAAACAATACTTAAATCTGCAAAATTTCACTGGAACGTTTAGCTTCCAAAAACATATTCTCATGGAATAATCAAAAATTTATTTAAGGCGACTGGCGAGTGTCGTCAAATAGTGGCTTATCCCCAATTACTCCGAAGATTGTCACGTACTCTGGGGTAGTTTGAATGAATGGTAGAGAGGTGATTACAAGGTGAATATAATTTGTGTGTAATGTGTGGTGTTTAATGATTGTTAGTTAAGAACGAAGAACATGGGCTTCTATGAAAATATTTCAATTACATATGGGACCAAAGAGTATTCTGAAGGACATTGCCGGCAATGAAAAGAAACTTGCAACGGCTATCAAGGAACTTTTTGTTGAAATGCAGACAACACAAGGCCCTGAAGATGATCTCAATAAAGATCGAAACGTTGGCACGAGAAAGATAATTTTTTTCTCTAAAACCTACATCACACCAGACCGCATCTCACGATCTCCAAATTAACTCACGGTCACTAAACACCACATGAAATAGAAATAATGGAAAACTATCCGTCTCGAACGTAAACATTTTTGATTATTTAGAGATACGGTTTGAAGATACGTTGGTTTGGAAAAACTTGATCTTTAACGTGCCAACGTTTCGATCTTTATTGAGATCATCTTCAGAGCTCAAAGTGTGGGTTTTCCGTGTAGATGTGGGATTCTTGTTCGCAAGTACGAATGCTCTCAACACGACACGCAAGAATGGCACAATTACACAGAAGACAAACGCTTTGAGCACTGAAGATGATCTCAATAAAGATCGAAACGTTGGCACGATAAGAAAAAATGTTTTTCTAAAACCTACGTCGCACCAGACCGCATCTCACGATCTCCAAATTAACTAACACTCACTAAACACCACACGATTATACAAAATGTGATGTATGTACAAAATTCCATTGATTCGATTTGAAAAAAAAAAGTGTATTAAAAGTATGGTTGTTCCAAACCACCATGGCAAACATTTGAACATCAACCATGAACAAAATTCGCCGAATAAAAAGTCACATTGAATTTTCGGATTATTATTGTCATAATTTTTAACATAATGATTTATTTTTTTCATTTTAACGCAAAGCTTGTGTGATTGACATTAGTGATTCGCGGTTGACAGACACAGCCGTCCTATCCGATATCGTATCTTCCCCTCCCCCGTCGAATGTTTCATTCGAAATTACACAAAATTCGATTAGATGGATATCAGATCGACAGACAACGGCGAGAAGGTTCGTTACTTTTAAAAATTAAAATTAACGGACAGATATAAAAACGAATGGTACCCCACCATATTATTTCGACTGATCATGTAATATAAAAAATTATTCCTTTATAAAAATTACTTTTTACCAGCATACACAATGCATGAATGACAGGTCCCTCAGGACTCAACAAAAGTTGAATAGTAAATATATATATATATATTACATACACATATATATATCTTAAATTTTATTTGGAACAATCCTTTTTGTCTGTTGTGAAATTTTGGTCTGTCATTGATTTAACACATAACACATAATACATGCCTATTAATAATGAGTTAAATCAATGACAGACCAAAATTTCACAACAGACAACAAGGATTGTTCCAAATAAAATTTAAGACTTCTATCTGATTTTCAAATCAGGGGGGTTGTCCTAACCCTCCCCCAAGCATCGAATGTAGTTAATTAATTAACCACGCTCTTGTCATTTTCGGCTAATTTAATTTCCTTGTCAATAGTCAAGATTTCCTTTTTCCGGGATGAACACAGACCCCAAGGACCATGGGTTTAATAAACGAGCGTACAGGCAAAGGTCCTCAAGTGGGCGACATAACATCTCATTACCGAGGCTTTTGTTCCTTTACCCTCGTGCGTCTTGTTATACTCCTAAACAATTGTACAAACCCTATGAACCATAAAAAAAACATTGATTAAATCCGTGTACAGTAGTCAATTTTTTCCCTCAATCATCGCTCAATTTTTCTAAACAGGATGTACCGTCTTTATACGTTTAGCTTGTATCATTTAACAATACGAATCGCTCCGTCGACGATGTTGAAACAGTAACTCGTAAATTAGTACGGATACAATTAATTATCGCACACATTTGAAAGGAAGTAGAAATTATTGCATACAAAGACTCTCTTACATGCCTGTAATTTTATTATGCGCAAATTAGACCAATTTAGCGTAACTTTGCTATTATTTTATTCAACGAGGAGAATTATGGATTTTGTCTTATGTTAGTGCCGCTCAATTTTCATAATAGCGTGCAATACTAACCCTTTAAGTTTTATATCGTTCGTTATTATTGTTTTCTTCATTTTTTATGTATATTAGAATCTATACATTATTTAAATTATATAATGAATTGGATTTACAACATTTACAAATTCGTGTTTCGTTTACAATCATTATTGTTCTTAAAACTCCGCGAGAATTAATTCTCGCTTTTTGATTGTAAGGCTGATTTCTATTGGATAATAATCGGTAAAATCGATAGGGTGAGAGGAAAATTTATTGCGAGACGAGGAAAATATTTTCAGGATTTTTTTGCAATAAGGGGATTGGAAAGATTGATGTAAGAGGATTAAGGAGCATAGGCTATGGTTTTGAAAACTTTGATTTGGAAAGACTGTATTCTTTGGAAGTTGGAAGTTATCTTTATTTTTATAAGATGCCCCACAGTAATATTCTGTAAGACTAGATTGGATTTGTGTGGTGTTTAAAGACCGTTAGTTAATGATTATTTGGAGACCGTGAGATGCGGTCTGGTGTGACGTAGATTTTAGAAAAAAAATTTCTTTATTTCTTTATCGTGGCCCGTTTCGAGCTTTATTGAGATCATCTTCAGCGTCGAGTATTGTCTGCATTTTTACAAAAAAAGTTCTCTGATTGAACAGAAGATATAACAGTTTTTCTAAAAATCATCATTAACTAACAATCACTAAACATTCTACACGACAAGAACGAAGAACATAGCATTCTATGAAAAGATTTCAACTACATATGGACACCAAGCAAAGAGTATTCTAAAAGGACATCGTAAACAATGAGAAGAAACTTACATCGGCTATCGATCAGAGAAGGCTTTTGTAGAAATGCAGACAACACAAGGCCCTGAGGATGATCTCAATAAAGATCGAAAAGTTGGGACGATAGAGAAATTGTTTTTCTAAAACCTCCACCACACCAGACCGCATCTCACAATCTCCAAATAATCTTTGGGTTTTGTCTTGTAGATTGTTACGTTATTTTTTGTTGAAATTTGCCAGTATTCGGGGGTGAACGAAACGTTTCTATTCCTACGTTTTAGTATTTTATGGTAGTTTCAGATTCGTCTTGATTATACATGGAACTCAAGGTAACAGTCTGTTTTTGAGATGGGAGTGTTTCTGAAAAGGTTCGAGTTTTGCTTAAATGGGTGTTTTTGTTTTCATTAAACTTCATAAGCCAATGTTTGCTCCATTCCGCTATTTGCAGAACAATTGCTTCAGATCTGTGTCGAAGGCAAAAGTTGGAAAGATGGTGAAGGTTGGGATATCTGTAGATGGAGAAAGTAATGGATCGAACTAAGTACGTTGCCCTGTGGTACTCCCGCTCCCGAAGGACTTAAGAGTGGGCCGATCCTTGGCGGAGTGTGAACAATCGTTCTGCTAATTAGGAATAAAGGATTAGGCAGAGGGTACATGGAAGGGTGCGCATTCCACCATACCATATTCGACATTATTTTTTGCTCTGGACAGATGAGGACATGCGAAGCATTTGCTAGGTATATATATATAACATGGGTGTTGAGGGTCTTGTTATGGTTTAAATTTACAAAACAATTCAATTTCAACTTTCAGCATAATATTTAAACAGCGCAATTAATAATTAATTAATAACTATTTTGTTTCAGATGGGATCTCTTAATGACAGAGAACTTCGAGTGAAACAGCACCCATGAAGAAACATTTTTTGGGGATTTCATCAAACTTTGGGCATGTTTCAATAAAGTTGAAAGTCTGTCCAACTTCTAAGGCTGATTGCTCATAGGACAGTCTACACCAATGTTCGCGCGACAATGTACATCGACATCCTTGATCAGGAGGATTTAACATAAACTGCCCTAACTTTATTCACCAAGTTCGGAATAAGAAAATTATACATTTTTGTCTTGACAATAAAAGATAAATTATTGTGTATAGTTTCAATTAACTAAGGTTATTAGTTGAGATGAAAAAAAAGTCAGTGTCAGAAGCGGGATTCGAACTCACGATCTTCGGTTAGATGAGCCGCTGCTCTACCACTTGAGCTATCTTGACCTCGATCCACTCAGACACTAACTTCCAATCTCAACCCCACCTTTTGAATTTTCACTCCTTTTTGATATTTTACGAATAGATTACACGAATTTGAAAAATGGCAAATATGATCTAAACTTTGCTGCTATAACATTTCTCCCTAGTATGGTGCGTGTATGTGCATTGAGACGAATTGCGACCTGCCCTCGAACAAATCGAACTAGCACAAAGGACGCCGATTTTCAAAAGAAGTTTCAAATATTTTAGACTCCAGCATTAAACTGAGTATGAAGACAATGGGATATAATACAAATAATAGTCCCTGTTGTTTTTGGAAATAGTTGAATCCCTCCTCCCCACGAGTCGGTAGCAGGAACAATCGGGCCCGGTGACAAAAAGGCCGCGGGAGCGGAAAGGAGGATTGTATTATTCAGGCGAAACCCCTTGTTTGATAAAATATAAGTTGTCTTCCCGAAAGGAGCAAGTTGGCGTTTAGTAAGTTTATCTGAATCCACCAGGCGCTTCTATTGTTTAATTATTCCTGCAAGATGACGCTCTTCAGTCGGCATTAAGTATGCGCAACTCCCTTACACCTACTTTCCATTGAGCCGGCAAGTTTGGTGTTTCCTCCTCCCTCGTCTAAATAAGCATTGTTCCCCCTGAGTCTCCGCTCCGAGCATTGTTTGCAAGCTGTTTCTCAGGCTGTCTCCTCCCTTCCTTTGTCTTTCTATCCACTACACTTACTCTCGTTTACAATACATTCCAGGAGAACAGTGCTTTATCCTTTTCAAATGTCGCACAAACCTTCTAGAAACTAAACGCCTAAAACAAGACTACAACTCAAGGTGCTTCCTTTTTGTTTTACAATTTTTTATTCTTCTGTTACTAATAGTTTTTTATTTAGAAATTACAACTATAATTTTACAATTAAATTTATATTAAAATTTTGAGAGAAGTGGTTCTAAATAAATTTATTAGGAGTTATTAATTAGGGGTATTCATGATTTTTCCGTTAAACTTATAACTCTGTTAGATCGTATTAGATAGAAAAAAAATGATGACGTAGGTTTGTATGAATTGGCTAGTTAACACTGCTCGATCTAACAGGACAGGGCCAGTGATAAATGTTAGGTCTAAAACGTAGTCATCAGTTAAGGCGTAGGTAACTACATGAATTTGAACAGCTGTTTTCATGTATTTTTACTCTAAAATGTGCGAAAATTAAATCACAACCAAAGCAGAAAAAAAGAATCAATTCTCTATCCATTCAAGCTGGAATTAAATAATAGGGGTATTTACGGTCTTTGGTGAAGATGATTTCAGTAAAACTCGAAACGCACGATAAAGAAAATGTTTTTCTGAAACCTACATCACACCAGACCGCATCTCACGATCCCGAATAACCATTATCTAACGGTCACTAAACACCGCACATTTCTACACGTGAAATTATAATTATTATTATTCCATTTATGTTTTAACGGTCAATCGACCAAATTACTTCTTTTAGTTAATTATTCTTTTTATGTAAAGTCTTGGTTGGACGGAGGATTCGAACCCAAGCCGCTGTTGTCACGATAGCTCAAATGGTAGAGCAACGGCATAGTCAAAGGTCGTGGGTTCGAATCCCGCTCGTGACACTGAATGTTTTATCTCAGCCAAGACCATATATTTATATTTGAATCGTCATAATCGCCTAAGTCAGACGAATACATAATTGATTTTCATCCAATCTACTCTATTTTCAACTTGTTCGTACGTTTGAAATTATCATGTTATATTGTCTGAGAGAAATATCTCAGCCGAAATCGTGAATACTGTAATTAGGAGGTCAACCCAGAAGGGCATCATCCACCGAAGGTGGGTTGTAATTTTCGGTCTCCTTGTTCTTTAATGATTCCTTCCTCGATTCCACCCATTTTGTAATGTAAATATTTCACCTGATTACCGTGTTTAAGTCGGCCGGCCGCGTTCCATAGAAGTCTTATTTAGGCTGGTAAAATGTGTAAATTATTAAGCCTCAAGCGTTTACTCCGTTTGATTATAGGAAGGAATTAAGCCTTTGTTTAAATTCAAATAACCTTTGGAAGTAATTGAAAATCTTGATTTTTGTAAGACACGTTTGCCCTTTTATTTAATATTTACTCTGAACCTCAAGAACACGGGGGGAGGAGTTTTAAACTCCATGGTACTATTCGCACGCAACACTTCTTAACGCTGTTCCACCATTTCCCCTCACGTCATTTTTTGTTTTTTTGAGAAAGCCGACCTGTGAGTGATAACATTTAGTACTAATGGACAAACGTATTATCATAAATCTAATCTGTTTATAAAGTCACGCCTCGTGTTCTCGAGTCGCGAGGCCGGTACCTTATTCATGGAAGGGGATTGTTAATCTTCTGAAACATGCAAATCGGTTCGTAACGTCGAAGTTTGGAAAGTAACTGGAAATTAAAAAAGCCTGTAAGTCCTATACGGAATTAAATACAAATTTCCATACTGTGTAAGAGAATAAGACATTAACCTACTGGTAAAATTACAACGAATGCACATCTAAAACTGGCAGATATTTCTAGTGTTTGCCGTGGTCATTTAAGATCGTTTTGTTAGACATTCATGTAATATTTTACTATTACGATTCGCCATAATATTACGTATTTCAAGTGCCAATGTTATTTTCGTACAAATTGAAAAATAAACCACAATTGCAGTTTTATTTGTTTTTTAATGACACATTAGTTAAATTAAGCGGGTGGGTTTTGTTCCCTGTTGAATTTTTTATAACTTCATATCGACGTATGCACTTGCATACTGTACGGGTACAAAACCGAAGTATGGATCCTTAGTACAGGATTAAATAAGACAAAGAGGGTTTTTTTATCTAGCTTCAAGAATTCATTACCAAAAACCTTCTCCTAGAATCCTTATCACCCTAATCTAATATCGACCAATCTATTCGTTTCTAAAGACACTGGGGGTATACACGATCTTTGTGTTAACCTTGTTAATTCTGTTAGGTCGTGTTAGATAGAGAAAAAGATAACGTTGGTTTGTACGAATCGGCTAGTCACATTGCTAGCCGTTAGGGCGCAGGTAACCAACATGGCGGCCATGGCTCAGCTGCTTTTCGTTTAAAAGTATTTAAAAATGCTTTAATTAAATCAGGCCAACACATCACTTTTGATTTTTCAATTTTCTGAATTGTCCTTATATTCGTAGTAAATACATTTCCTATTCTATAAAGTTGTAGTTTGTTGGTTGTTAGGATACAGGTTAGGTACGTCTGCACGAATTGAAGAGTGTCATTTGTTAGTACTTTCCGAGTGCATAGATAGCATTTTGAATGAAAGTTCTGATTAATTTTCCTATCTAATGAACTTCGGCCATCTTACAATTTAACAAAAAACAAACAACAACAAGCCTTCAATGACTGTTATAACATTATTTTTGGTTCTACCAGTTGCCACGCGCATCATTGTAGAAAAATTAACGTTTAACATGCTAAGAAAATAAGATGGCGTTCACCATCTTATTGGACATTTCTCTATTCGGGTTTCCACGAGTTAACATCTAGCAAATATCGTGAATACCCCTCTAATTGACATAATTTAGGTTAGCTAGTTCTTCTTAATCAAAACTAAAGAAGTAGAATAAGCCAAAAGGCCGCAGTGCTTTGTGTACACCAAAACAAGATTACAAAGCTACTACTCAAAGAAAATTGAACAAAAGCCCCACCACTGAAGATGTGGCCAAAAAATGCGAAGATAGGAACTAAACGATAATGTTTTACCATTTTACGTATTTACTTCAAGAGAAAATCATACAGAAAAAAAAAACATTCTGATTTTAGAATTTAATTTACAAATACGTCAATAATGAAGTAACAAAAACAGGCGGCTCGGACGCACTCCGACAATTATTGTAATTTGA
This sequence comes from Cimex hemipterus, assembly GCA_039619505.1. NCBI lineage: Eukaryota > Metazoa > Arthropoda > Insecta > Hemiptera > Cimicidae > Cimex > Cimex hemipterus. Next base: position 14,085,628 of record CM077111.1, on the reverse strand, counting down.
TGACAAAGGAAGCTGTCGTGAGGCTATTTAGCCAGGAGTTAGGGGTGAGGCAAGGGTGTTACTCGAAGCAACAACATGAATTTTTATGTTACCGTAGACCGGCCTGCGGCGAGCCGATGCGAACGGATCTCCTTAATAACACTAGGCTGATAGCGACCACTTACATGCCAGAGATAATATCTTTCTTAAATATAATAATATGGCTAACAAAAAAAATACATTAAAAAACCGGCCAGTCTAAAGCAGTTGGTAATTTGTAGTTTTAAACCCATCGTTAAAAAGGACGTATGCGGAATATATTGTACCTAGTACTAGGTACACTTGCTTTCCTGTATCTTCGATAACCTTATTTCTACTTGTGCTTCCTAGCCAAAAAGGTATTCTTCTTTTTAAAATAATTCAACCAAGAAAGAATTTTAAGGATTTAAGTTTACATAAATATTGGTATACGTTGTTCTATGTCTTTAAATTGAGATTCCATTCATCACTTGAGTCCCACAATAGAGAGGCAGTGCTTCAAGATGGATCACACACGCTAACAACCACAAGGAGCTCCAAAAGATATTTCTGCATATTTGAACAACGAGAACAACACCAGCCCGTCTACAAGTAAAACGTGCCTATTACCTTATAACCCTATTATTTCTTCTATTTTCTTATTATTTCTTATTCTATTTGTGCCATTCTTGCGTGTCGTGTTCACAGTGCCCAGTCACGATATCTGAATAGTTAACAGAGTGTTGGCCAAACGTATAAAAGACACACGTCCCCATGGATTCTAAACTAATGTTTATAAAAATGTATCTAGAATACCTTGGACAGTGGTTACTTGTGGACCTCAGGTATGGGAGTTTCAGTTCTTCCTTAAAAAGAAAATTGTTTTATTTGCCATAACTCTATGCTAGCTACAGAAACTAAAATGGGATTTTGGGTTACCCTCTTGCTTTTAAAATGCTGCCATAAATTGGATTTCTTTGACTCAGGAGTATCATTCTGTACTTAGAGACTTTGAACGATATTTCTTTTTAAGAAGTTGATTGACCTGACTGACGCAATAAAAGCGTTAAATCTCTAAAACCTCAGCAACAAATTTCTATTCCTAACCTCTTCGCCTTGTATTTCTCATAAGAACTATTACCGATAAAAGATCTTGGAAAAAATTAACGGCCTAAATTTCTTCGAGCTCTCTTGGCTTTTAAAGCTACAAGCCATGACTCCACAAAGATTCCACTGCTGAAAGATGTTGTACTGATAATGTTCCCAAAGGTATAATTCATTTTCTGGGTCAATGACCTTTCGTTGGTGAAGGTTCAACCATTTTGGAATCGGACTTTTCAAGGGATGAAATTATTTCTCACCTGACTGGTCAGTCCTACCCTCAGTCACTCATTAATTACGTAAGCCATCCTTGGAGAATTCCATTTGAGTGAGCTGTTGATAGTAACTAAATTCTCCTTTGGCCCTTGTATCTTTTCAATTTGTAACACTCCATAACATTTATATAAATGCTACCTCTCCTTATGTATTAGTTATCTTATTTTGTAATTAATTAGTCTTTTTATGTGAGGTCTTGGTTGAAATGAAAAAGTAAGTGTAATGAGCGGGATTCGAACTCACGACCTTCGGTTCAACACGCCTTTGCTCTAACCACTTGAGTTATGACTTCGATCCACTCGAAGACCACCTCTCCACCTAAACCTACAAATTTTCCGTCTTTTCGAATCCAGCTCGTGACACTGACTTTTTTATCTCAACCAAGACCTTACAGAAACAGATTAATCACCAGAAAAAAGTAATTTGGTCGATCAGACCACTAAATATAATGGAGTTATTTTACTATGTTTCTCTGTTTGGTGAATGAGCTTTTCTTCTGTGTTTATTAAAATTACTTTTGTTAATTAATCATGCGTCTATCTCCGGCAGACGGGATGTAATACTTTGTGACAGTTGATAGATTTATGGCAGACGTGTAATAACAGTGTTGAGTAATTACGTCATCACTGTATCTGCTAGTAAAGGGCCTACATTGCTGGGGGAATAGCCGTTTGTAAAAATGGTTGTTGTATGTGAAATACCATTTGTGCAGCGATGTCGTAACATTGTTATGAAGGCTGTTTGTTAAAGATTGGTGTGTTATTATGTCGTGCTTTTTGTTTTTGGTATTGGGGGTATTCACGATGTTAATTCGGATAGGGAAATGCCCAGTAAAATCGTGAAGACCTCTCCTATTCCTAACACATCAAACGTATATTCCTATTTTTACGCAATGCTGTGCGTGGCGATTAGTAGAACAACAGCCCTTGAAGACTTGTTGTTGTTTGTTTTGGTTGTGTTTCGTGTTAAATGTAAAGGATGCCAGTGGGTAGCATGTTTGAAGCATTGTGTTTCTGGGATAGTTCCTAATTATTGCATTATACAGAACTATGAGATATTATGCAATAACTATAGTGTATAAGAAGGTTATTTTTACAAACCAACCAACCAATATTTTGTTCGGAAGGAGGCTGTATCATCCAATATATCTGTTTGTCTCAATAAGCGGGGGGGAAACAGTTTGCGTTGAAAATAATGTGAATTCAGAATAAACCCGTTCTTCAAATATAATCAAAAGCTATCGAGTCGCAAAAAAAAGATGGATAAGTTCGGGTATTCAATTACGTGTGCCCTAGCATTGTGTTTGGTAGCCAAAACAAATACCGGAGGGAAAAAAACGGAAATGGCCGCTGCCCAGTACACAGGGTAAATACAGATTTGATACCAGGCTAATTTCCGGTATGAACGGCTAGGACTTGCCCAAATACAGGGTGACATTTGTAAATTACCGGAAGTGATTGATCGGAATCGGGGAGCGGGTTGATTAATCAGCCCCCTGTCAATGTCCCACGCGCCCCGTCCCACTCCTACCTCATTGCTCGATAAAATGCAAGTTCGCCAATTATTTATTATTTTCGCTCTGGTTAAAATTTTACCAATGATATCGTCAAAACGGATAAATTCGATTGCCACGGAGAGCTTTTTTTATGAGGGTTCGCAACAGCAGAGGTCATATAAACCCTCGGGGTGCCGATGTTTTTGAAAAAAAAAGCCCAATTGTAAGTATGTCCGGTTCGAATGCAGGGCCACTGGTTCGAACCCGGGACCTTTACCTTACAGTGATGAGCGCCGTGTCAAGGACGAAACCTTGCGGCCACCAGAGAGCTTTAGTGAAGATATTCTTCATTTAACTTATTAAATTCCGTGGCCATTTTGTTTGTCTCCGAGAATCAAATAGATTACACGAGATTTGAAAAATGGCAAAAAGGAGGGAAAATTCAAAAGGTGGGGTTGAGATGGGAAGTTGGTGTCCGAGCCGATCGGTGCCAGGATACCTCATGTGTTTACAGCAGCGGCGTATTGAGCCGAAGGTCGTGGGTTCGAATCCTGCTCGAGACACTAACTTTTTTATCTCGACTAAAACCCTTAGTTAATTGAAAGATATTAATTGGTCATGCAGACGACGAAAACTAGGGAATAATATTTATTATTGAATTTAGAGTAATTAGATAGTAGGCATGTATTTAAGAGGGCTATTATATCAATTTTTTACAATTCTTTAATAAAATTGTCCGTAAGTTTTTATTTTATTAGTTTTGAACATTGTTTAACAGGGATATTTGTGAATAAATCAGAAATATTAAATGACACAAAAGCCTAATTTTCATGTGTATAAGGCCTTCCTGTGACTAGGAACTATATCTTTTAAAAAGATTGAACAACACACTCACTCCACCATTTGCCATTTCTGTACCGATACCTTGAATAAAGAAGTTAAATCTTAAAAAAACAATTAGTTGCAAAATATTCAGAAGGCGTAGATGAATATTTTTTGATCAATTTTACAGCTAATTCCCTTAAATTTATAGAACTGCCTCCAGTCATCACGAAACAAAAACTTCTTCGTCGTTGCCTCACTGCAGGACGTAAACGCCTTTTTGCTGTTTTTTGAATTAATAAACTACTTAACGACCGGTCACGTCACGGATTGATATTCGGCCGAGATTAAACGCCAGCGGCCGAAAATATTAGCCGAAATCCGACATTTGACATCGGGCGCTGCCTTATTATACGTACGGAACATATTAATCATAAAAATGTTGGTTTAAAAACTGGCATCTAATCTTTCCCAAAGGCCGTTGGGGTATCAATAAAAATCTACAAGGGCTAACGGTGTAATTATATAGCATATAACAGGCCGAATATCGAGATACCATAAACGACCATTGTATTCCGTAAACCATAAACGATAAATGCGTGGTGTTTAGTGACCGTTAGTCAATGATGATTCAGAGATCGTGAGATGCGGTCAGGTGTGGCTTAGGTTGTAGGAAAACTTTGTTTTTTTTTTTATCATACCAACGTTTCGATCTTTATTGAGATCATCATTAGAGCGGAGGCACACTCAACACGACACACGACACTCAGAATGACATCTTGACGGAAAATAGTTTGAGCTCAGAAGGTGCAATAAAGACCAAAAAGCTGGCACAATATATGAAACCTACATCTTACTAGACCGCATCTCACGATCTCTGAATAATCATAGACGATAAAATCACTAGTTTTCGTGGTCCGCTTGACCAATTAATATCTATCAATTAATTAAAAAATTTTAGTTGAGATAAAAAAGCCAATAGCGCGAGCGGGATTCGAACCCACGATCTTCGGCTAGCGTGAGCCGTAGTGACCTCGATCCACTCGAACATTAAATTCCCATTTCAACCCCACCTTTTGAATTTTCTCTTCTTTTTGCCATTTTTCGTTAACTCCAGTAGTAGAGCAGCGGCGAATCTTGCCGAAGGACGTAGGTTCGAATTCCGCTCGTGCCGTTGACTTTTTTATCTCAACTAAAAAATTTAATTAATTGAGAGATATTAATTGGTCAAAGAGACCACTAAATTAGTGAATTTAATGAATTAAAATGAAGTATTCTTCACACGATATTTGAAAAATCGAAAAAAGGTTGAGATGGGAAGTTAGTGTCTGAGAGGATCGAGGTCAGGATAACTCAAGTAGTTGAGCAGCGGCGTATCTAGCCGAAGATCGTGGGTTCGAATCCCGCTCTTGACACTGACTTTTTTATCTCACCTAAAAACCTTAATTAATAAACTATAAACTTTCCAAATCCTGGCCAAAAGTGACGGTTTCTTTATTTGTAATTACCAGGTCGGTTGAATCTGACCAAATTTTGAATAATTCAATAAACTGGAAACGGTTGTTAATTTATCACTAAATGCTGTCCTAATGGACGAAGTGTTTTACCTAAGAGGATACATATTCATTGCTTGGAATTCCACCACCCAACGACATTTCTCTTGGTTAGCCCTAATGGAACTACAGATGTTGAGTACCGTGTTAGATGGTTTTGTGAAGTGATGTTCCCTTGTAATTATCAAAGTGAATTTACCCAGATACATGTGTCATACAAGGTAGCAGGAAAAGCACTTTGCTTTTACATTTCAACTCGTTCCTTTTCATGCAAGCATTATCTCATACACGTCGCATAATTCTCTCAGGTCTTAAAATCCATCTAAAAATCTAAACTTACGTTCTTTAGAAAGAAACCACTAAAAAAAACCTTTTAATTGTTAATCTAAATATTATCAATACCACTTTTCAAAAAGTTGCATTCTTATTTAACCAAGAACGTTGAATAATAAATATATTATTATTTCGTCAAACTAAATTTCCTAGGTTAATATTAACTGTGGACTATGAGGGACAAAAAGTCCACTTAGTGCTTTAGGGACTTGTTTTCACCCTAGTCGATTAATATTCATACCGTCTATTATATAAGGGGTTGTAGGCGAATTACTTAGCGGAGCCATTTAGTTCGCATTGTCGGTAAAGCGGATAGGGAAAGTTAAGGAGCTGTGTATACTGTTTTTGTTTGGATGTTCCTTGTAATTAACTCGCATTGCTGATGTTTTGGTAATAAAAAAAATCATTTTCCTCGATGAAAATATACAATAAATAGTGATAAAAACACAAATTTAACCCCCAATATGGACATGTAACTTCTTTTATTAATTAAAAAAAGCAAGAATTTAATTCGTAATTCAGTAGCATAAAACAGGGTGATTAGTCCATTATATTTAGTGGTTTATTGACCAAATTACGTCTTTCAATTAATTTTTTTTTTATGTAAGCTTTTGGTCGAAATGAAAAAGTCACGATAGGTCAGTCAAGTGGCTAGAGCAGCGGCGTATTTAGCCGAAGGTCGTGGGTTCGAATCCCGCTCGTGACGCTAACTTTTTCATTTCGACAAAAACCTCACATAAAAAGACTAATTAATTGCAAGAGGTAATTTGGTCACTAGACCACTAAACACCTGTCACAACTAAGGACGAACGCACAGAAACGATTCAAAACTCCTGTGCTTTTACGAGAACAGGAACAGAAACAAATTTTGAGAAAAGGAAAATCTGTTAGAAAACGATTTCAAACTTTTATCCAGTCAGAAGTAGGCCCAACTCGGGCACTCTCAACAATGGGAAAAATGGTAGTTCAAGTACACAGAAGACAAACGCTTTGAGCCCTGAAGATTATCTCAATAAAGATCGAAACGTTGGTACGATAAAGAAAATGTTTTTCTAAAACCTACGTCGCTCCAGACCGCATCTCACGATATCTGAATAATTATCAATTAACGGTCACTAATCTCTACACACTTTCCTTATGTATAGAAGATTCAACATCCTACATTTTTAAACCATTTGTGATGATCTAATCAAATTTTTAGCAAGCAAACATAATTTTTACAGTTGTGACAACTGACAATCGTTACATTTACATGTTTTACCACTTTTCGGCATTCTCAACACGACACGCAAGAATGGCACAATTACAGCGAAGATAAACACTTTGCGCTCTGAAGATGATCTCAATAAAGTTCGAAACGTTGGTACGATAAAGAAAATGTTTTTCTCAAACCTACATTTCACCAGACCGCATCTCACGATATCTGAATAATTATCGATTAACGGTCACTAAACTCTATCCACTTTCATTATTTATTAATAGAAGATTCAACATCCAACATTTTTAAACCATTTTTGATCAAATATCACATTTTTAGCAAGCAAACTTAATTTTTACAGTTGTGACAACTGACAATTGTTAAATTTACATGTCTTTAAAGGTCATTTGTTCGAGCAATTTTTCTGTAAGCGCCATATCACTCTGTATTTCAAGTACCAAGGAAACCTTAAGTAAACTTTACACAAGAACTTTGGCAACTCGTAAAAGTTTACGCTCCAACTAATGTTGCACTTTGATCGGTTAAGACAATAAACAAATGAATCTTACAGGATTTTTAATCTTATTTTCATTATCATAATCAAATTTACAGTATGATTAATATTTTATATTTTATGAGATTCCAGGACTTTATAGGGAAAAGTTGCGACAGGTGGGAATAATCTGAAAATTGAAATTTATTCGAATAAAATTGAGAGACAGTCTGGTCAATCAGGAACTTTAAGTCCTATTTGATATGTAGATTAACCTCCTGAAGTTATGAAATCTCTTAATGAAACACCCCGTATTGGATGTTTTTCATGAAACTTCCACTAGGTGGATTGCATGTTAAACTAAAACGACCAATCTAAAATAAAAACCATCTAGTTGATGAAAGTTACTCAATTCGTCATGTATTTACTATTTACGTGATGGACATGGACATAACAGCTGAAGTTCTTCAAGAATTTTATTCAGTAATCGTGAGATGCGGTCTGGTGTGATGTAGGTTTCAGAAAAACATGTTTTCTATCGTGTCAATGTTTCGACCTTTATTGAGATCATCTTCAGCGTTCAAGAGTGCCACTGCCTTGAAGACGATCCACTTGGGCACTGTCAACACGACGAATGGCACACTTACGCATAAAACAAACATTTTGGCCCTGAAGATGATCTCGATAAAGAAAATTTTTTTCTGAAATGTACATAATATCATACAGCATCTCACGATTTTTGAATAATCATCGTCTTACGGTCTCTAATCACCACACAGTTCAAGAACTTCCCAAACAAAAGCCCTCTCCTTTCAGACTTTTTTATTTAACGCAATTTTCGGAACTACGACGAAACTTTCTTATATTTAAATGAGCGTAAAGCCCCATAAAAATATAAGCTCTCCATCATCTTATCGTCTTATTAATTTTTTACCCTTTCGTTCTAAATTATTCGAAAAATTAATTTTTTTCTCGATTGCTACTTCAAACAACATCTTACCAGACCATCAATTTGGTTTTCGAACCCATATTTCAATACTCATCAACTTCATAGAGCTATAGCTTCATTACTTCACGTCTCGAGCAGAAACTGTACTCGACTGGAGTGCTTTAGACGTTTATAAGGCCGTCAACAATATATGGCATGAAGGAATATTATACAAATTATATTATTTTTATGGCCATGCCTATTAACTAATTATACAATAATACGTTAACGCGAAATTTTTCGCGGTAAACCAGGGTACGGAGACGTCCGAGATGGACTCTTGCAGGTGTGCCACAAGGGTCAATACTCGCTCCGCTGTTGTTCACAATTCCTACTTTTGATATGCTCACAAATGAAAAAGCATTTAACTCCACATACACAGATGACACCGTCATACTAACAAATCCCCTTCTACACAAGTTTCACTTATGTGACAAAACCATAATCAAAAATTGAAAAATGGAGCATTCTTTCGAAAAATGTATCCCCTCAACTGAACAACCTACCAGCTTTACTCTCCATCGTGAGATTTATAGCATATGCTTGCGCTATGAACCTGTTCCTAAGCCCGACAAAGGTAACTATTTAGTACTTAAATTTGATGGAAGACTAACTTGGAATCCACACAAAGGATTAAAAAACAATCAACAAATGATTTAATAATGCTTTATTACCTACTAAACTGACAATCAAAATTACTATTAAAATCAAAACGTTCGACATACGCAAACCTACTCAAACCTATTGGGATGTACCAAGGTTATGGATCGGTCAAATATTTCAAAGATGACAACTTTTCCAATCCCAAATTTTAAGACTAATTGTTTCTGCTACTTTTTATGTAAACAAAAACACACTTCACAGAGATCTTCACGTACCAACAGATGGTAACACGAATAGAAAAATTTCCAGGAAGAACGTGAATATCTCCTTCTTTTCTTAGCAAGTTAAATGTTAATTTTTCCTGTGCGTGACGATTGGTTGAACCAAAAATAAAGTTAAAAAAAAGTCCATGAAGGCTTGTTGTTGTTTAAGGTTTTTTCTGGCTTTATGATCTGAACATACTAGCCAAATGACAATGTTATTATGAGTATTCGTTTTTTGGAGGGGGGGAAGGTAGCGTGAAAAAAAGGCCAGAGGCAATGGTGAGAATCGAACCTACGAAAAAAAGGGTATGGGGCGTCGGTGGCCGCGAGGTTTCGTGTCTTTGACACGGCGCTCATCACTGTAAGGTCAAGGTCCTGGGTTCGAATCCAGCGGCCCTGCATTCGAACACGACATGGGCGACAAATAGACTTTTTTTCAAAAACACCGGCACCCTGAGGGTTTATATGACCTCTGCTGTTGCGAACCCTCGTAAAAAAAAAGAACCTACGAAACCGCGAGATCAACGAGCCGGGAGTCTCTCGCGCTAACCACTCGGCTACACCTGAGTTTTCGTCCATCGAAACATATTACAGATGTTTACATACCAAATTCCAAAGTCACACTAATACACAAATCCTAGGGGGTATTCACGATATTCAGGGGTATTCACCCTGCTAACAGCTGTTTTTTGTTACAAATATTTTTATTCTCAAATATACATTAATTAAATCAGACCAATACATTTCTTTTGTCAATTTCTGATCTGTCCTCATACTCTCCTTCATAATAGATAAATTCCCCTGTCCTATAAGGTTGTAGGCTGCTAGAGGTTAAAATAAAAACCCAGGTTTGTTGGCACGAATTGAAGCGTGTCCTTTGTTAGTACTTTTCGAGTGCATTTTGAATTTTTATTTTTTATTAACGTCTGGCATCTTACAATTTAACACAAAACACAACCAAAACAAACAACAAATATTTTTGGCTCTACGAATCCCCACGCGGAGCATTGGGGAAAAATTAATTTTTAACATGCTAAGAAATGAAGGGGGCGTTCACGATACATTTCTCTATTCGAGATAACACGAGTTAACATCGTGAAAACCCCTGTTATTACTCTTCCCCACAATTACCACGTAAAAGGCTGAAAAGAATATGGATAAGAGACTTCTTAAATGATTAATACAATTTTATTAATCAAGAGCGGCAAATTCATAAATTGAAATCTAATCTGCTGGTTTTGTATAAAAATAAATTAATTTAAAAAATGCATGTCCTCCATAGGTAACATATGTACATGCTTTTTATATGTAAAAAATTGCCAATTAGAAAGGTTAAAAAAGTGTTAAAAGAAAGAAAGCGATGTTCGGTTTAAATGAAGATTGCAGGTCAGAAGGTATAATTGAGTGGTTTGGATGACTTAGTAACGAATACAGAGCCCGGGGATAACAGGGGTTAGTGTAAGTGGTGCAATCAATTCATTAGGGCAGGCTCCCTAATGGGCGAAGGGAAACGCCAAGACCACTGCCCGTCATCCAACATCCAAAAGGGCCGCCCTTATTTACGCTCTCCCTTCTATTACCGATAGGAGACGAAGGCAACCTTTCAGAGAGATCATTGGCGTCGGACGTGACACGATTTTTGCATTAACAGCTTTTTGTTTTTATTTTGATTGATTGAGTTTCGGAGAAATTTTATATAGCTGTTGCAGACGTATGTGGGAATGTTCCGCACAGGGTACACATAGAATAATGATGGTGGTTCCTACCTCCGGTGGGAATCTCGTCTTTCACGGACGGACCCGGGAGGAATTCAATTACTGACGAGCGAGGTGACAATTTATGAGTTGTATTGAGCGACTCTGATTGAGCCCGCACAAGAATGCAATAACCCCAGGGACCAGACATATCGGCATTTTATTTATGGCCGCCCCCGGAAATCCAGGGGTCGCCTCTATTGTTCGGATTTAAACGACTTTGAAATTTAGATTTTGGCGTCAATCCTCGCTCCTCTGCGGAATGACAAATCGTTTGAGGACAGAGAAGACTTTCACCGAGTGAATTATTAATTTCATTTCCATGGGATTTTCTCTTAGCCCGATTGAATTCCTGGGAAAACACACCTTATATTATAATGAAACCCAAATCGTATTGAATTGAAATGAATTATCTGATTTGCACACTTTTCTTTGTCCTTTCTAAAAGAATGCAATGAGAAGCAAATATTAGCCAACCAATTACAATTTGCAAAAATATTACCTGATATTTATGTCGTAATTTAGTAACATAATTAGAACCCAGTTTGTTTTGGCAAGGTATTTAACAATTTTACATACGAAATATTCTCCCCTTATCTTTTGCTATTAGAATATTAATAAGTTTGCTTGTTAAGACGACCATTTTATTACACATTTTGAAATTCCTATCTATTCTAACAGATAGTAGCACAAACCCAATAATTTCATCGGACTGGAAATATTTCGAAAAATATAAGAAAAATAAATTTTCTTCAGAAGTCGAGCATTTCAGTTTGTTGTGGTTTAAAAAGTCAGTTTTTTTAAATTTGCGTAATTTATTCTATTGAATTTTAAATTTTCTCGGTTTTTAGCAAATTACACGATACATAGAAATTATCTAGTTTTGAAGAAAGATTTCAATGTTTTCAGAGCGAATCTATAAATTTTGACGATTATTTTTTCAAACAATTTGTAATTCCTTTCCAATCCACAAAATAAAGCAGAAAATCAAAAATTGGTTAGATTTGTGTAAAAAAATTCATTGATTCCCCTTTTTTAGCCACGTACAGGATAAATTGAAATTATCTAGTTTTGAAGGAAAATTTCAATATTTTCAGAACGAATGGATAAATTTGAAGATGAATTTTTTTTCACAAATTTTGTAATTCCTTTCCACTCTAAAAAAAGTAAGCAGAAACCAAAAACTTTTTAAAATTAAGTTCAAAAATCGATACAAATTAAATTTTCAATTTTTTCTTTTTTTCAATCCAGTTAATCTATAAGTTGGAATTATGAGTTCTGAAGGAAAATTTCAATATTTCCAAGGGAATCGATGTATGTTGAGGATGGTTTTTGCACACATTTTGAACGTCCATCTCCATTGGGACAAAATTATACCAAAAATTCAAAAATTCAATCGTTCGTCTTGAAAGTATTAAAGTTTCAATTCAGAATTCCATAATTTCGATTGATCCAGTAACTGATTGTTAATTAAATAATAACAATTTTAAATTGTTTACATTCACACAACAGATGTAGTTTATTCAAACCCAGATTACTCGATATTCCTCGACATTATTGGAGTTTAAGGCTTTTTACTCTCGCTAATAAATTACTTTGACACTAGTCCAAAGTTAGAATACTCCTCGGAATGATTGGGGATAAGCTCCTCTATTCACGCTAATAAATTACATTCACGTATTCAGACCCACTAATTCAAAGTATTCGATATTCCTTGACGTAATTGGGAATTAACGTCTCCATTCGCGCAAATAAATACATTCGTTTCAGTAAATAACATGTATCACAACACAGAGACTTATATACTAATAAAATAATTATGGTCATGAGGTATTGAATCAGCGATCTCTTCCTACTTCACGGCTAAGTATAGATCATTCGGAAGACTTAGTTCTTTGCATTCCGTTATAATGGTCTCTACCATGACAAGTTCTCTACTATGGAGACACGGGTTGACTCACGCCCTACCGAAAATCTACGTGTGTGATTGTGTGAATAATTGTAGGAATAAACACCTCCATTCAAGCTAATGAATTACATTCACACATTCAGTCACACTAACCAAGAGGACTCGAGGTAATTGGGGAGAATCAACTCCATTTCCGCGAATATTTTATAGTCTTGGCCAAAATGTGAACGATGCAGATTTTTCAATACATTTGAGCCGTTAATTAGTAGAATTAATTAAATTTAACATTCGATTATGGCAATATTAATGTTAATTAATATAAAGCACTCTTGCTTCAAATATTCCTCGCGTCCAGCTAATTATTTATGCAAAAGCTTCATATGTGAGCGGCAGATTTTTTTTATATTTTAAATCGTGGCTGAAAATAAAGTGGCTTTATTTGTTAACTTTAACAGATAAAATGAAAATGCAGTTAAAAGTTTGGTAGATGGATGTCGATAAATTAAAGCGACAGATTGTTATATTTTTACGGGTTTTTCTCATCCGAAGGGGGTGAATATAACATCATTTTTTCCTCTTCTCTCTCAGTTTTACTAAGGGAACTTATGGCCTTTTGTGCCGCTAATACAAAAGTCGTGTACTCCCTTGTTCTGCTCCTGCCCCTCCGCCGGGCCACGGATCCGTTAGTAAATACATACAATTAATACATCGCCTACTCCGTGACAAGTAAGGCAACGGCAGAAAGTGTCTGACCATTTAAAATTCAAATTTTGTTTTTGACGTGGCATGTGTAGAGAAAGCTTTCAAACCGTCAACCCACCGGTGACTAATGACTGAGCAGACGGTGTCACACAGCTTTTTGACATTCCCTCGGCCCCTAGTCCGGGTTTTACGGACAAAAACCTTTTTGTTGCTTGACTCTTTAGTACGGAAGAAATCATTATAAATAGTGTTCCTGACCGGAAAGTTTAAAGGGGAAACTTTTGTTTTTGCTTTTCACCGATATTTGCTCCCAACCATTCCCCGCCCAGGGTTTATCATTTCTCTTTTGCCAATAGAACTTTTTTACATTCGATAAAAACTTCATTAATAGTACATATTTTGATGAAAGTTGTAAAAGAATCCTCCCACAATTAGAAAATTATATTACTAACATTAATAGAAAAAGACAAGACAACACAATTACATCACAAAATGAATATTTAATGGAAAAAAATCTTCAAAATATAATAATCTAAACTAATATAATAAAGAGAAAAAGATGGTTTGTAAGCAGCAGGTAATCTGGAAATCTACCAGTCCAATTTTGATCGTTTTGCACACCCGCCCTTATGATCATAGAAACGATAATTTTGCCATGTTATTATTACAATATCAAGTAAAGATACAACATTTTTAAACATTCTTACCGAAGTAGTAGACACACAAAAGCACAAGCAGTAACCAGATCGACACGCACAAATGGTTGCAGTTTAAAAAACCGTCAATGAACTCAGCTGTGTTTTAGGCCCATAAACTCCCCACACTATAATGTCGCCCCATCTTCGATTTAGTCATGTTTATCGACGTAAAACACTATGTGTGACATTTAATGACCATTAACCAATGATTATTTGGACATAGTGAGGTGCGGTCTGGTGTGACGTAGGTTTTATAAACAACATTTTTTTCAATCGTACCAATGTTTCGAACTTTCTTTAGATCATCTTCAGGGCGGTGGCATTCTTAACACGACAGACAAGAATGACACATCTACACGGAATAAACACTTTGAGCCCTGAAGATGATCTTAATAAAGTTCGAAACGTTGGCACGATAAAGAAAATGTTTTCCTGAAACCTACATCACATCAGATCGCATCTCACGATTTCTGAATAGTAAAAAGAATGAAAAATCAATCGACGTTTCTGTATGAATAAAAATTTCGCAATTATTCAAATTTTCATACTACCCGAGAGATTGTTAGTTTTTTCATATATTAGTCTACTCATTAAAGATACACAAGATACCGTAAGCAAGGCGGAAACGGGTGTCTGTCAGGATCGAAATATCTATAATTATTTGAAAGGGGCTTTCTGGATTAAAAGAACCAACTGACATTCTGTCACTGGCGAAAACCCCTTAAAGCAGGTGATCAAGCAGATGGTTTGATACGAGATTACCTGTTATAAGATTTTGTTGTTAACAGAACAGACTAAAACTCCGAACTGAATAAATAATGTATTGTCGAGACAGTGAAAGAGTTGGAAAAAAAATTATGCTGGAACGGAGATAATTAATTCCTTTGATAATCAGACAACCTAGCTACGAGCATTCTGCTTCCATTTAACATTTAATTAATATTAATTATGTTAAAAGCAACTAAGGAGGCTGTGTAAAAAAAAATATAATATAACTACCAGCAAAATAACGTCTAAGTAGTTCTCATGGTTCCTTCTAATACCGTTATTTATTCCGGATGTTTCTTAGAAAATAAAGAATGAAAATATATTTGAATAAAAATGTTTATACAAGGTACCAGTAGGTTGGTGTGTATTGTTCAACAACAGTTTCTGAACATAATTGTCTCACTTTATCATTAGAGCAAAAGGAGATTTTTCCATGATACCAATATATGACCAACGAAAATGAGCACTAGATTTTTTTTTAACTTTTGCATAATGCAATTTCATTAAGGGTGTTGGAGAAAAATTTCCCCTAGCTAATGGTCGGTCAGCTTTCTCGCCCCCGCTCACGTCGACTTAACATCCACGACAATTTTTTCCCCGCTTCCCATGAATACTTAATAGTCCAAGAAGTGTCGTCGCTCGTCCTATTCCATATTCCTAAGTGCATACTCAGAAATGCATGAAATAAAAATGAGCCTGTGAAGTCTTCGGACACAACCCCTACCTAATTTTGGGTTTAAAAAAAATATCTCCTGCTCAGCAATGCAGCAATGCTCTGACACATAGTTATATTGTGAAATCTCGATATTTCGTATCCCGACTTATCGCATAAAAGTCCGTGGAAAAATGTCGTTAAATTGTATAAAACCAACGCATTTCAAAGCCTACGAATCGTCTTATATTTTGTATTTTAGCATTGAAATTTCGATAATAGTATGAATTATAAATGGAAGGGTTTCCTTACAAGGATGGACCAACCACCTTGTCACATAGGCCATAAAGGTATGTTGTGTCCAGTTGTGGGTGTTTCCATGATTTTGTACTTGATTACTGCCATGAATATTGCTGACGAAATATAGAAGAAGGTAATGGCTAACACAAAAAAATTGCCTCTGAACTTATGGTTTCCTAAGAAGGATACATCGGGTATAGGAAAAAAAATTTAATCCAAGAACCCCTTCGTATGTCATCCCTTGTCACAAAATAAAGAACATCCCGCCATTCTTCAGGACTTGGTTAATTTAGTTACTGGAATGATTAACAACGACGTAGAAATGAATGGACCAATCGCACACGTCATTTTTTAAAGGAAACGCGATTGGCACTATTAAATTACCAATAGTCAGAACGTATATAAACAGTTTTTGGGAAAGAAAAATTGATACAAAATTATAAATATGTATAAAAAACATCAAAACTTTATATGTGGTGTTTATTGACCGTTATTTAATGATTATTTGGAGATCGTGATATGCGGTCTGGTGTGATGTAGGTTTTAGAAAAACATTTTCTTTATCATGCAACGTTTCGATCTTTATTGAGATCATCTTCAGGGCTTTCAAACATTGTTTGAATTGTACAAATACATGTAGGATTTTTAAAACAATGAATTTATACGATGCTAAAAAATTTTAGATAAAAAAATTAATTTATACAATAGTAGAAAGTTTTAGAACCGAAAAATGAATTTATACAATGCTAGAACATTTTAGATTTAAAAAATTAATTTATACGATGCTAGAAAGTATTCCTAACAAATTTCTGAAAAAATTCTATCATTGTATAAATTCATTTTGTAACTAACATTTTCTACAATTTAAGTAAACTTTTTCAAGGGACCAGAACATTCATGTCGGGGGATTCGAAATTCAAGATTTGACTACATAACTATGTGTCAGAGCAAATTCATTTTTTTATCAAAAATTTTTCTAGCGTTGTATAAATTCATTTTTTCATCTAAAATTTTCTTGAATTGTATAAATTCATTTTTTTAATATAAAATTTCTTGATTTGTATAAATTCACTTTTTTAATCTAAAATTTTCTAGCATTGTACAAATTCATTTTTTTATCTAAAATCTTCTAGCATTTGATCATGTTTTTTTTTTTTTTTCAAAATGTGCAATGCAAAATGCAAAAAATGCATTTTTTCACATCCTATGTGAAATTATAAAATTTCAACAATGTTAATAAATCCCAGTCGCTGAAGATGATCTCAATAAAGATCGAAACGTTGGCAAGATAAAGAAAATGTTTTTCGATGTAAGATGATTGACACCAATATATTTTAAAACCATACTGACAGCTCCCCAGTAATTCCTCATCTTCGAAGGGCCCAGTAAAACGTGCACTCAAAATATGAATTATTGAATTAAACACTAATAATTAGTTGATAATTGCATAGTAAAGTTCCACACATTATGACTAGTGACCAGTACCATTCGAGATTTTTCTGTACGTTCATGTCAAATCGATGGTTTTAGGTACACAGTTGTTTTAAAAATGGATTCAGTCACATAAGAATTACTAATTACTATTGCAAACATTGCCTAACGTTCTGACAGAAAGTATATTTGATTTTTAAAACTGTCTGAAGCGATAAATTTCTTTCGGCCACCTGGATTTAACCAATAGCGCACCGCCATTTATCCGAAGACCTGTTTGGACTCTTCCAAATATAAATGAGTTCCCGAGGGAATAAATGAGACCTGGGATTGACTCAGATAGAATCTAAGTGAGAGGGCGGACCTCAACTGTGATCAATTACTTGTATTTATAACGGGCTTGTCAACGGGATCTGTTAATCATACTAATGATTAATGCAACCACGCCGACGGACAAAGAAAAATCGTTCGAGCCACCGTGTCATATTTGGTATTTTTAAATAACGCCCTTTTAAATTAGTATCGCTAAATTCGAAAGTTGGAAAAGCGTTATTGTCAAAACATAAACACAAACTCATAGACATACTATAAAATTAACTTAAAAAAGAACATTTTAACTCGACATTACAAAATGGCCCGCATAAAGCTACAGTCATTCATTGTGACGCAATTATGTATTTGCGCGTAGATTTGTCATTGATTAATTTATCAGGTTACAACGCATCATATGTCTTTATTTCCTTTAAAGTTGAGCTTATTGATTGTGATGATTGTGCGTATTGATACTACAGCATCATTATTATGCTATGCTGTTATTTCTCGACACTTTTCAATAAGAGAAAAAGAGAGTTCTAAAACATTAATACTTTTCGTTGATATATAGCGATCGAAACAGTCCGAATATAACAAACGAAAGTAAAGGAGCTGTTTCCTTCTTTCCTATTCGGTAAATAATAGTACATTTTGGAACCATTGCTAGGACTGTTTCCTGAGATCTGAACACGGAATAAAAAAGCTTTTGAAACAATAATGAACGCTCAGTTGTTCGGTCAACTGAGTACAACAAAACAGGAGGAGATATGGACGGTGGTCGGATAAGGAAGATACACCTCATCATAAGCCCAAACCAAACTTATAGTCAAAAAAGGTAAGGAAATTTCTTTGGAACATGTCTTCAATATTCCAATATTATTTTTAGCTAGCCGATTTTGGTGTCATATTAGATATTACATTTGGTACAAGTTCAATTACCATAGTAAGCAAGCAAAAACTAATTGACCTACTCAACCCCTAGCGTCGGAATTGGATAATTCATTACGACTTTAGATTAGATCAATTTCAAAATGAATGAATGAAGATGTTCTTTGTACACTGAGGGGCAAAAAACTGGCCAACAATAATATTTTTAATTATCCCTTGGATACTCCTCCATTGATTAACTTAATTAATATTTGCTCCGTTTTAAAAGATTAGAAGTAAATAAAATACAGATAAAATTCAATTGGATTTTGTAAATAAATCTTCGATTAGTTAATCTCGTCTTTGTTGGTTTTTTGGTAAAGCATCTTTCTAGCATTTAATTAATCTTTTTATGTATGGTTTGGTTCAAATGAAAAAGTTAATGTCTCGAGCGGGATACGAAACCACGACCTTCGGCTAAATAAGCCAATGCTCTACATATTGAGCCCATCCCCCCAACAACCGGTCGAATTGTCCCTTTTTTTGCCATTTTCAAATGTCGTATAATCAGGATTCGAATGTAGGTTGAGATGGAAAGTTTATGTCCGAGTGGATCGAAGTCAAGTTAGATCATGTAGTGTGGCGGCGTATTTAGTCGAAGGTGATGGGTTCGAATCCTGCTCGTGACACTATTTTTTCCATTTTAGCCAAAATTTCTCATATCAGAGATATATGATCGTTTTGTTTACGAATACTCCATAACTGGCATTCTACCTCGGTTGAGATCAAACAATACTTTAACAAGTTAGAAATGTTAATGTCGGTTTACGCACTGTAAGAGAAGACTTTCAGGAGGAGGATCATTTGCCAGAAGGCCAGCCACTGGCCCAGAACTTCTGACAAGGCACAGAACAGCTCGGTTAAGCTTAAAAAATCATCTGAGGAAAATTGGTCTAACAACTTGAGTTCGGATGAGTCAGTTTGAGGTGTTTTGACGATTGAGAAAGGGTAAAACTCGAGAGCAATACATTCCCGTAGCACTTTCACTCTGGAGAAGCTATGGAGGTGGTGTTGTTAAGGTTCCAGCTACACGGAACGGACTTCAATTCAAAGTTTTGAATGGCCAGCATTTAAAACAATCGAACTCCTTTGGGACAAATTGTCAAAGAGCGTAAAAAGTCAAAAGAGAATTTGCAGGAATTAAGAATGGCGCTGTTGGAGGTGGATGAAAATATTCCTCAGCACTACATTCAAAACCTCATAAAATCGAACCTACCTTGAATGCAAGATGTGATTAAGACAAGAAGAGGAAACCCTCCGTAATGAATTAAATATTTTCTTTTCAGTGTTTCCATAGCAACATTTTTTATTATTATTTATATTTTTAGATACAGGTTACATTTTTCTTTTAAAATATCCGGTAAACAATAAAAAATAATTATTATAGCGATTGCATGTAGTTGCTTAAAAACGAGGGGGCCATTTTTATTTTGTCCCTCAATGTATTTAGAAATTATATCAAGTTAAAGAAGAAAAATCTTCCTTAGACAATGATTTCCGTAATGCTCGGAATCTAACATCATCACGGGAAATCCCCCTTTTTGGGTTATCACCATCTCCAAAGTGCTCGACCGGAAAATGAGCTGGTTTCAGATGATGGAGACACCCTGCAGAGAGGGCTGCCGTGATCTTATTACGCGTAGCTCGAAGGGGGCGGGGATTAAAGGGAAAATAAAACTTGAGGGGCGGTTCATCAGTGGGGCTGCCCTATTTAAACCCTCCGACAATAAGGGGGAAAAAGGAGACTTTAAATACTTTCAAATACAAATGTTCCTTTGGCGGTCGCACCCAGACACTGTTCGAAGGAGATTAAATCAGTATGGACTTCTTCAGGCTTTTCGCTTGGAGAAAGCGAATGAAAGGTGCGAAATCTGTAATTTTTCCCAGAGCCAAACATTTTCACGTAGATCAGTGATGGCGTGGGCGGGAATTTTAAGAGAGTCGCACAGAGTTGTGCAGAGTACTCAGCAGCGTAACATCATGATCAAGCCTGGCCAGCCCGTTCTCCAGACTTGAACCCCACCAAACAATTTACAGTGTAACCTCAAAAAACGAATAAGCGCACGTCTATCACTTCACATTCCACAATCTTGAAAGGTCTCTTCGAGAAGAATGGGCTATCCACCAGCAAAGAGACATTTCCAGACTTGTAGAAAATATGCCGAGGCGTCTTCAAGATGTAATTAACGCCAGAGGAGGAAATTAGCGATATTGAAATATTAATTAAAATTTTAAAACAAAATTTAAAAAAATTTTATCTGTTCGTCCTTTTCAGGTTTTATTTTTTTATACGAATCAAGTTATTTAGAAGTGGGTGGTTTTTTGGCTTGTCAGTGTGTGCATCGAAAAACTCAAAGACTTAACAAATTTCCTTCGTCTTTGGGCTGTTCTTAGTTGTTAACAGTTTTGCTCATAATGACAAGATAAATATCATGGTTTAAAACATGGTTAACTGAAGAAAGAAGGAAAACGAAGGGAGAGAAAAAAAGAGAAGAGAGGAACTTCTTTTCATTAAGAATTAAATCACTCTATTTTGTCACTTATTATCCCACGGGGTGAAAGTGAAAAGTTAATCCACCCTTCGAATTCCCAGGGTTGTTTTCAAGAATGCTAAATCATGTTTTAATTCCTGTTGAAAAGGAAGAAGGCCTTCCGTTGGCCCGGGGCGGCTGCGGGGGTTCGGCCGGTGGAAGGGAAAAGAGGGCGGTTTGAAAAGGCATTATACTCCCAACACTCCTATAATTTATTGCAGTTTCCAGCGGTCCATAAAAATCCTTTTCGGTTTCATCCAGGGGCCGAGGGGGTTGAGACAACTTTTTCTTACCCCATTTTCCGTGTCTCCCAGTCATTCGCACCCCTTCCCGCCGCCCCCGCAGCAACACTCGCTATCGGATTTTTCCTAAATGGCCTTCCCCTCGGCCCCGCTGAGGAAAAGAAAAGAAGAAAAAAAAGTGAAAAATGATTTCCTTCATCTAACTGAAAGCCGTGAAATTATGAAGTCTACAGTGGCTTCCCCTGTTCTTACATCTGTATGACATCTGATATAGCGCGAAATACCAACCAGTACCCTATTTGAACAAATAAATTCATATGGTATCTGTAATTATTCAAAAACCAAGCATTTGCTCATTAATAATAAACAACAATAAATAAGATGAAAAAACTAAAGGAATCCACTTCGACAATTTGATCTTTTATCCATACAAATTTCAGGGGATTCATCTCTTCATGCAATGCCCTTAAGCCATTTCTCAATTACGTCAATCTTAGGACAAAATAAGGGATTTAGTGAGTCTTTTTCCAATAAACTTGGACATTCGGTTATTATAAAAGGTACCAGGGTTAAAAGGAAAGGCACTGAGCCCTTTTCCGTCGCCTCATTAGCTTTGTTCAGGATTGGTTAGTCGTCAGTGTAACAAGTCCCGGGAACCGATATCCCTTCGACAAAAGCTCCTAATTAAGAAAAGCTCTAATCCAATCGAAAGGGAGAAGCTCAATTAAAGATATGCAGATTCCCCCTCCCCCACCCATGGCCACTGTTATACTTTTCTCAATTAATTACAGAACTTCTTTGCTCCGTCTTACCCCGCCCACACTAATGGAATATTTTAACATAATTAAAGCCCTCTCAATTATTGTCTCAAAGCAAAGAAAAATGATTAATGCCCCTCTGGAAAACCACTTTTCTCATTCAGTTTTAAGAAGTTCTTCTTAAAATATTTGTCCATCTCCCTTCCGCAGAGGAAACCGAGACATTTAATTCAACTTATACTAATTGTGTTTCGTTTTGGATTAAAAGTACTCTCTGGGATAAAGTTAAATCGGATTAATAATAATTAATTCTGTTGAACGGTAGGCGAGGTCAGAAAGCGTGCAATCGAAACTGCTCGAGATACTTTCAGAATGGCATTTTACTTAGATTTACTAATTAATTATTATAAAACCAGAATTTTACAAAAAGAGAGGTTACTAAACAACAGATCTAAACTCCCTTGACAACAAAATACACATACTCAAGGGCTGAAACCAATATGGACATGTGGCGTAGGATTATGGGGTTCAACCAAACCTTCCAATCTCAGAATTCCGACGCTACTAGATATCCTTAAATCCATCATCCCATTGTATATTTCCAATTACACCATCCATAACGACCAAAATGTTCCCTTTATAAAATAAGTGGCGACATCTAGCTACAAACAATCGAACCTCCAATCCTATCGTTCAAAAATGGCGGATCGAACTGGACACGACAAAGTTTCCAAACAATCCTCAGAACCATCCAACCATTCGATAATTCTAAACACTCCCGGCATAACAACCAAAATGTTCGCTTTATGAAATAAGTGACGACATCCATCTACAAACAATTGAAGTTCCAATCCCACTCTATCTATCAAAAATGGCAGATCGAACTAGTCACGAGAAAGTTTCAAAACATAACCTTCACCCTCCGCCCCGTCCCTTTACTTCCAATTGAATATAACCTCACCCCATTCCTATCGAAAACGCATCCATTACCTTGGGCTGTACTAGACGACTATCCTCGAATCCCCATGCTCGACTTAGAGAAGACCGACGAAACCGTTAGGGCATACAACATGAAAACTATGGTTCCAAACAACCTTCAAATCCCCATAGAATCCATATCCTATAATCACGAACCTATAGATCATCCTCAACCTTTCCACTGCACCACACATATTACATAACGCCTGTTGAACATAAAAAAAAGTGCGACATCCAACTACAAAAAAATTACATCTTAACCGCTATAATCACATGTATAACACTCACATAAATTCTCAAGATCTCTTCTCAAACAAACTGCTCCTCGATTTCCTAACCGGCAGTGATTTCTGATTTAGGATAACATTGACCCTCAAAAGTATTTTTATTTTTACCACTTTTAGTTTATATTATACCGTTTTCTATGTAATTTATTGCGCTTCGCGAGACTGGTGCTAATTCACTTGATAAAAATAATAATACAAAAATTGTAGAAAAAGATCAGGTTGTTGTCTGCATGTAGAAGTGAGGCTTTTATCACGGATAGTGTTTGGATGAACCAGAGCAAATAGTCGCATGAAAATGTTAAATGATTACCTAAAAAAATATAACTTCGAATTTTTGTACGAAACGTCGTGTTATTAGTTATAAAATAAGTGTGACAAGTAGGAAAAATTTATGTTGTATTGGATCTTCTTGAGGTCATTTTAAGAAGAAGATCCAATATAACATCAGTTTGAACTACGTAGGTCGATCGACGACAACGAGTATAAGAGTAATTTCTTTGGAAATATGTAATTTCGATTGATTCTTCATTTTATGCAAAGTCTTGGTTATGATGAAAAGTCAGTGTCACGAGCGAGATTCGAACAAACAACCTTCGGCTCAATACGCCCTGCTCTAACCACTTGATTAGACACTGTCTGTTTCATTTCAACCATGCCCACACAGAAGAATTAATTGAAATAAGTAATTTGGTCAATTAGACCACTAAACATAAATGTAAAATGTAATAAACATAAACATATAATGTTTCACATATCCGTTTAATATACCAGATTTTTTTAATGAACTCAGGTGATCCGAATTTAAATTTTACATTGTTCTGTTATTTAAAAGTTTCCCTGTTGTAGTGAAAATGACAAAATTATACCACTTGTGTTTATTTGTTTTAGTCGCTGGCACAATGTACCGTTCTTCCTCAACGGAAATAGCAAAGCAGATCGGTAGACGGTTAAATTATGCAAGAGAAAGTCGAGATTCAGGTGAGACAGAGAACGCGGAGAACATGAACGAGCGGCTCATCATAAGGGTGACGGAAGAAATCTCAGATATGCAGGTACCGAAATCGGCCGGTCTGATAATCAGCTTGAGCAAAGTGTTGACGACATGTTCCAGCATCGGCCCCTTCGTCGATAAACGTGTCCAACCATTCAACCCGAGAAAACTGTCTGTCATGACGGGAGGGCAAAGGTACGGAGCGGACAATATCATCTACCGAGTAGACAGGATCGTTCCGCATAAACGCTGCCTGGAATTGAAACCGTCGGCGCTCATCCAGTACGACGTGGCCGTCCTGCAGATATTGAACAAATTTTTGCTGCTGGAGGGCAGTGCGCCGTTTGTTCCAGTCTCAAACGTGGACGATACGGCGCTGAAAGTGATCATCCAGAGCAAGCCTCGCTGTTTTGGGATCGGCCGAGGTGGATTCTCGGGTCGGACGAAGGACGAGACGAGCAAAGTGGAAGTGCAACTCCTGTCCTTCGAAGAGTGCGAAAAAAGACTTTGCGATTACGACATCTCAACCTGCGTCGACACGAAACGCATGGCCATCGCTGCGATCCTGTGCGGCGATGCTAAAGCAGGCTGCTTACTCGACCGAGGGTCGCCCTTGTACTGCGGCAACAAGATAGTTGCGATCGCTTCGGTCGGCCACTGTGTGGGCACTTGCGGCAACCTGTCTGTCCCCATTCTCTTCACCAGGGTCGAGAAGGTCAGCGAATTTCTCGTCAAAGAAGGTAGCGGAGGCGTCATGAACAAACGAGATTCCATCCTCCTAGAAACCGCTTTAGCCTTGTTATGTGTACGCGAAATTTATCAGATATTAAAATCAAGTTTTGCTTTCTGAACCGAAAAATATCTATAATTGTCAGTCAATGTTCAAATTAGTTTTATCTCCCCTCACCTGATTAAACAATTTATGTACATACATACGTTATTGGATTGATTTGCAAATCGAATGAAATGATTGTTTACATAATCTGCAAAATTGGTTTTCAGCTCGAATCCGAATGGATCACTCAAAATTTTACAGTTTTAAAATGTCGTGTGAAAAACTTAACAATACCAGACACATACTTAGATTACTACTTGATTCAATTTAAAATAATTTTTGCTCGTTCATACGACAAGCACAAAATCCGTGGAAAAAAGGAAAAGGAAGGAAAATATTTTTTTAGAATTACAGGGGCTAAGCTCGAAACATATACCTAACCGCATCAAACGTATTTAAAACAAAAATCAGTTGTGACAAACATTTGACCAGATTATGAATATGGTCATACCATATTAACCCAAGGACAGCTCATCATTAACAATAGGCTACGGAGATATAACTGTAAAACAATCATTGGGGCCAATTTGGTTCTTCAAGGTCCGACTTGTCTATAAATCGCCCTAATAATGAAAACTTTAAAACGTTGTGCTTACTCACAGAGTATTGTTTTCAACTAACTGGATTTAGAGCATTAAACGCTCATCATCCGTTTATTGGGGAGAGGGGTTCGCAACAGCAGAGGTCATGTCAACCCTCGAAGTGCCAGTGTTTTTGAAAAAAAAAGTAGGACCGCTGGATTCGAACCCGGGACCTTTGCCTTCCGGGAATGAACGCCGTGTCAACGGCTAAACCATGCGGTCACCGACGCCCCTCAACATCACGAGTTACAAACACGTATCTCGACGTGAAACAGAGTTGAGCGTTTAATCATGAAATCTGGGTTGTTGAAAATAACAAAACTTTGAGTAAGAACAATCTTTTAAAGATCATACATAAAGATAACATGCTCACCAACTTTATCATAAATAAAAAGATACTAAATCACAGTAGTGATGGTAGCGACAATTTTATGGGATAACAGAAACAGATAAAGGAATACACTCGCATTTGATGGCGTTCTAGACATGATTTTTCCCATCTAGAACGAATGTATTTATTAGCGTGAGTGAGCGAATGGATTTGAAGCGGTATATAGAGTAACGCCAAGGTGGGGATGGCAATATCAAAAACTATCGTGAAAAAATTATCGATATATTTTATTTTAGGTACATAACGATTATTTTATAATATCCATATGAGCTAGCCCAACTAGAAGAAACGAACGATAAAACCATACTCATGGTCACGAATAATTATATAATTCGTATGAATTAGCAATAAAAAAACTTATAAAATAAAATAGATAAATAGATTAAGGTTATAAAAAAGTGAGGTTTATAAGCCTTTGTAGCATGTTTTACAATTTGCCACTTGTTTCCCTTTTTCCGGTGCATTAAAATATTTCCAAATAGCACTTTTTTACTTTTTTCCCGACGAAAGTGTCATCATAAAAATGCATTTCAAAATTTTGTACAAAAACGTAGAGACAGATGCCCGTGCCAATGCAGAAGGCAGAATTATAAGTTAGGTATACTCACGGACCATATTAGACCCAATTAAAATTATATACATATATTGACGTCCCATGCGACGTACTGATAAGGATATTTTTTAAAATTATTTACCCAATATTACATAGGAAAAATTTATAGTCAAGTTGTTGTAAATTAATTTTTTCGTACATAAAAAATGAATATATCGATGCATTCCAGCAAATATATCGATATATTTCCAGCATTTATACTCAAACATCATAAAAAATATACTCGATATATTGTTACCACCCCTACCCCCGGGCCCACCAAACTAGGTTTGTGGTTGTCAAGAATGTATATATTATTGTGAATTAAAGTTAAAACAGAGTGGTTGGGATTGAGAGAGAATATAAAGTATGCTATTTTGTAAACTATTCTAAAGTCAGGTTTTGTCTCTTGACCACTTGTTAGTTACTTGAAATGGTTAAGTTCATACAATTAGAAACAAATCAAATTTTAAAAAAAGATCAAGAACGCGCTAAACATATTTAAAAACATATGAGCCTTCCTGAATACAAATTGGAATGACGGATACAGGATCACTTTACTAATTTATGTTTTGGACTTTGCATGAATCAGCGAGAATTGACTAAGCTAAGTGGTCAAGTGTCGATCATTTAAGCGTGTGCCCTTCGATCCTAGCTGAAAAAACTCCACGAATTAATTTCTTAACACATTTAGCAGATAAAATTCTTAAAATGGAGTTTAATTTGTGGAAGATTTTTTGAAAATTAAACGAAGAGCCTTTTCAGAATCACTAAACATTTTACCATCATAGATCTTGACTATAAATACAGCAACGGAACATAAAACATTCTTTTGACATGGATTTAAAGAGAAAACCGAGAATAAATTATTTTTAAAGATATTTGCAATAAAATTGGAACAAGGGAAAACAGAAGGATAAAGAAAATCTTTTTGTCTGGAAAGTAAAGGAGCTGAGCGACAAGTTAATGTCGTTCCAAACCCTGGAACAAGAGCCAATAACCAGAGCGATATATAAGCTGTTAAATCAACTAAGAAATAGCCGTAGGGGAGGATTCAGTCTGCTTGATCATCACATTTCTACCTCCCTCTTACATTTCTAAGTTATTACTACAGATATACCATCGATTTATTCGGTTTCTAATAAAGAACAGTAGAAAAAGATGACAAACAAACCCTTCCGAAATAGGGGGAGGAAGAAATTGTTTTTCAATTTTATTGCCTAACATCTATAATTGATGGGCACATTTGACCAAGTACAGCTAGAAATCGAGTGGGGCGAATAGAATTATAAGTGTTGAACCGGTTTTGAAAACGTAGAAAAAATATTATTAAATTCAGTACACTTTTTGTATTAGTATTTACGTCATTTTAGTTGTCCAGTCAATTGATAAAAATAAATATTATTCCTACTATATGGGGGGGGAGTTTACTGTGGCAACTCAAAAAGATTCTTCCCTTTTCCTTTACCTCATCCTGCGATCCTACCTGACAAACGGTGCCACATACATTTTCCCTTACATTGGAGTAAAATCTGGAGTACCCCAAAGTATCCTTAGCCCGATCCTTTGTACAATATGCACTGCTGATCTAACTTTTTCCCCTAATGGGCTATTAAAGAGGTGAATCCATCTCTGCCCCACCGGAATTTCCCACGCATGAGACATTTCCAGAATGCTAAGCGAGGGTGTCCTGGTGGGATGTTTTTGTTTAGGCGATTGGTGGTACAATGTGGTTAAAGCTCAGAGCCAAAGAAAGGTATACCTCGTGTCATCATCCCCGTCCGTTTTTCAATCTAGTTTCCTTCGTTCTTCCCTGCGACCTCTCCGAATCATTGGTTACAAGGAGGATATCCGGGCGAAAAATAATGGTAAAGCCCTGAGGGCGTGGCAACCTCTCTAAAGCACAAGCTGGCATGGGGCAGCGGGTGCTTTATCCAAGACTGTAGGTTATGGTACCAGATCCTGTATGATAACCATCTGTACTACGGGGTAACTGAAATGTTCCAAGGTTCAACCCCTGTTACACTGCGAGACCAGGCTGATGTATTTCGGCTTAGGTAGCCCTTTACGCGCGTCATACGGTTCGACGGTTAATGCGGACCCGACCACTCACAATGGGCAAGCTGACAGCGAGCTGAGCTGCCTCCAGACCAATGCTGCGGCAGTAACACACTTCCGTCGTATGCAGAGGTACGTCAGCTCTCATCTTGAGAATCAAAACGCCCGATAAGGCAGGAAGGCTAGGTAGGACGTTAAAGATCCTCACTGTCCTTTTAAGGTCGACTGAGTTTACGGGAAAACAAAGTTCTTCGGGGTGCATTCGATGTAACGCGTTGTTTATTGGTCTGTTGCAGCAAAAAGGGAAGAATACGTGTTCCACAGTTTCACGATAGCCACGCTCACACAAAGACAAGCCTTTCTGTCTAAATTCATGTAGCTTGTCTGCGAAGTCACCAAGGCCAGTCAGCAATTGTGACTCCCCCAAACACAGTCAACTCCGGATAATCCTTAATAAGACTTAATAACAAGACTTAACGGCGATATTCTTAAATATGTTTTTAAGAAAATCCACGTTGGACGTTTAATCCGCAGTACATCAACTCTCAGATAGCCGTCCGGAAGAGAAATAGTAAATCACAAATCACGAGATTCCTGCCAGGTTTGTATGACCCATTACAATTACACCCCATCCGACAAGAGGGTGAGCTTCTTGAAAGATTCATTCACTTTCATTTACATTTCTCTCCTTTAGGTATAATTAATAATGTCGGACAATAAAACTGTCGTTTGTCCCTTTTTGAAATGTGCGTTCTTCGTCCGAATCGTAAATCAGACACGCCGGACGCAAATAAATCGTCCCCCTTTTATGGGGAAGACTTGTAAAACTGCTCACACCCTCCAAAAATCTATTTTAAAAAATTAGCCTTATTGTTGGTAAAGGGTGGTGGGATGTCACAATGTGTCTATTGTAAAAAGCACCCCCCCCCCGGAGTCATAAGTGAAATGAATCAAAAACGAACATCCCAATACTATGAGCGAAACCGAAATTTTATCAATAATAATAATGTTTATTTAACAATAAAAAGAAAGTAAATTAACAGCTAGCAGCAAGGTAAATATTGTCTGGCAGAAGTTGATGCTACATCAATACACCAACACAATATAAGAATGAATTATATAATTAAAAACTAAAAAGAAGAATACATTTAGGAATACGTGTGCTGTTTAGTTAGTTGTTTAGTTAGACCGTTAGTCAATGATTATTCGCCACTCTCAACACGACAATTTAAATGTAATGTACATTCTTCTAAATAAAGATTTATTATTTTGAGATCGTGAGATGCGGTCTGGTGTGACGTAAGTTTTAAAAAATGGTTTTCATTGTCGTGCAAACGTTCTGTCTTTATTGAGATCATCTTCAGAGCTCAAAGTGTTTGTTTTCTGTGTAGAAATCATCTCTCAACACCACACCCAATAATGACACAATTACGCAGAAAAAACCACTTTGAGCGCACACATAAGATCTCCGAATAATCATTTTACGAATAAATTAAGAAAAAAATTAAAAACGTCAAAATTCCTTATTTGTTCAAAACGATAAGGCCAAGCTTGCTGCGCGTTTCTGACTAGTGCTAAGCAATTCTATCAACTCAGAAATTCGCCAACACTTAGCCGGGTTCTTCTGAGCTTCCTGTGTCCATTATCTAATTCTATCCAAAATCTAATTTCGGTGAAGATGGGACCCACAACCAAGAAATGAACGTCACAATCCCTCTCCCCGAGATTGAAACCTCCCGTTTTCGCTAAGGAGTGTGGTTAAATAGAGCAACTACCATCTTAACTTGAAAAACCAACTTAACCCAATGGCTGAAAGCTTAGTACTATGACCAAAATTAAAGACAACAGTAGAGAAAATATACATTGGCAATATCTCCAATTCCGAGATTTCATCTCCAATTATCCCAGGAATATAGACTACTCTGGGGTAACCAGGTTATCACATTTTTATCTTGCTTCTGTGTACTTGTGTTTAATAAATTTAAGGAGTATTGTAAATCATTTTATAGTGAAAAAGGTTAGATTGTCTAGCCGACCGCACGCACTCCTCCCGATAACATTGGTCTATCCTCTAACCGATGGCCATTAACTGAGCATTACACTAGTCCGTATTTTCTAAGTTTGCGATCAAAATCGCATCTCTCCGCCAGTTATTGAACAATCTTGTCTTTTCTAGCTTCCAAAGTGTCATCCTCATCCAAAGGGGTGAGCAGCCATATTTAGAATTTTAATGCCGTATCTTACATGAAGCCGAAGGTGAAAATTTTAAAAAGAGAAGTTGAGATCTCAATCGTTAACATAGATGTCATGAAGAGTAGCAGAAACAATTTTTTAGGACAAAAAAATTCTCAAACCTTTGAAACCAGACAATTGATCGCTAAATCAATCATCCCTAACCATCCCGAAATTTTATAATCAACTTGTACTATGCAGTAAAATTTTCAAATTGTTTGATGTTTTGACTTCAGTCCACACTCTTATTAATTAATGTTAAAATAATATTTTCTTTTATTTAATTTGCATTTACAAGTATGTTTAATAAGAAGGTAACATGTATCAGAGCGATAGGAAAAATGTATGTACAAAATTAAAGACAACAGTGGAGAAAATACCCATTGGCAGTACTCCAATGATGTTAAATCGGTGGTATGAACATGTAATTTATTAGCGTGAATGGAGAGGCAAATCACCAATATTGTGGCTTTCCTCCCAAATTACCCCGGAGAATATCGAGTACTCTTGGGTAATGCTAACCAGGTTATCATGTTTTTTCTTGCTTCTATGTGCTTTGGTTTGTTATTTGAGTTATTTTATCAACAATTGAAGGTGGTGAAACAGTAAAAGAATTTAGTAGGTTTTAAACGCGAGAAAGGTAAGAAAAGAAATACAAGGAAAAAGAAAGTGAGATTACTGGCGATGACCAGTGTAGTTTGCTGGTCTTAAACCTTTAAAAAAATTCCTAAATGAGTTTAAATAATCAAACATACAGACTCAAGAACAATACAATAAATTCGAAAAGTAGCACAATATTCTCCAATAAATAAGTGATAGGGCGACTTTTACCCCACCGGGAGCAGTTACAGTTAGTTATGTTTTTGTTGAAAATCACTAACAGCTGTAACTTGGAGGCAAAGGGGGAAGTCGTGGCATTAGTGAAGGGGAAGTGAAAGGAGATTTGGACGAACAAGGAGCCTGCGGGGCGATAACTCAATAACCGAGGGCTATATCCTCTTCCTGTGCTGACCAACCCCATCGCGTCCCACTTCCGGCCCTAGATCCCTCATTATGGATAGTATTGATATTTATGAAATATTATTTTGTTCGCCCGGTAACTTTTAACGGTATGCCGAGTTGATAAAATATCGTTGAACGGTGGACAACGGCAATTTATTTATGAAATAACGTTGTTGTATTGTTATAAAACTAATACCAGTTGCTGTACAAGTATTAAAAGATTATTTTTTTGTTTGAAACGGCACTTTGTTTCTTCCTGAGTACCCAACCAAACCGGTTGAAACATGACTCGCAGACCGACACATCAACTGAACATTATTTTTCTTAAACTTTTTATTTTCTCCCGACAATTTTGATATACTCAAAATAAAATATGATTAACGGAATTGTCCTAAATAATTCTAAAAAGAAAAAATTTAGCGTTTGGTAATCAGGCCTTTCCTTAAATGATTTACCAAAATTTGTTTATTATTGAAATCATAGTTCATCATGGTTTTCCATGGATAACTTAATAATAAATATATCCCCATTATTTTTAGTGATCTATTGTCCAAATTACTTCTTTCAATTACGTAATCTTGTTATGTAAAATTTTGGTTGAAATGAAAAAGTTAGGGTCACGAGCGGGATTCGAACCCACGACCTTCGTCTAAATACGCCGCTGCTCTACCACTTGAGCTATCGTGACTTCGATCCACTCATGGACACCAACTCCCCATCTCAACCTACAAATATTAAAAAATTATACTTTTATTAATATTATTAAGGATTGTTTAATAATAACAAAACGTCCAGATGAAAGATGATATTTCATCAAGACAGCAATGCCCTTGTCTACGAAGTAAAAACATTTTATGAAACCAAAAATATTTCAGATTTACCCTGTCCAGCTCCATCTCCAGATCTACTGACTAAGTTAACAGCAATTTCATACTCGAACTTAGAAAAATTTTCATCGTAGAAAGAAACTAAATTCTTCCAAACTGAAAAGTGAGTTTTAGACAACAATAACGTCCAGATGAAAGATGATTTTTCATGAAGACAACAACGCCCTTGTTCACGAAATAAAAACTAAACTAATAAAAAATAAAGCTGAGGCGGAAAGAGCAAGTTAAAAAGATGTAAGACAGATAAATGAACTAGTTGACAGAATAATTATAATACAAAATGCAATATTATTACGCAAACAAGTCTTACAAGCATGTGGATCTAGCATTCAAATTAAACCGTGGAGTTTCACGAAATATCAAAATTATACAAAAATTCCAAAATAAAATTTTAACTAATATTGTCAAGAATAGGGGCTTAAATATTAACAACCCTGAGGACATAGCGGAAATTCAAAGATCTGCCGCTATATCTGCCGTTATTCTTGGCTGTGAAAACTCATTCTAAAATTGATTTTTAAAATTCTACTCTCCTCGAAATATATCTCTGAATGCTTGCACGTTCATTCATTTCTTCATCTGGATCTAGATTTAAACAACTAGCTAATATTCAAGCATATCACAGATTTGTGATTGGTGGCGTGAGGGACTGGAAGTTTTCATTCAACGGAGTAGCCTCTAACAGTTTCAGCCTTCCTTTCTTCAATTGCACTTGCTTTTTTTCACTTTGCTCCTAATCTTTATCATGTTGAGAGAAGGTCGTAGATGCCGATGGAGACTACTTCCCCGAATAAGAGGAAACAGCAGAACACATTTTATGTTTCTGTGATGGTCTATGTAGATGCAGGTTCTTGCAACTCGGATAGTCAAAACATGGAGTATTTCGATTTCGAACTCAATTTTGAAAAAAGTTTAATAATGTCATTCAAAATTTCGGATTAGTCTAAAACCTTTTAGTGATGACGGAAAAGAAAAAATCGTGGTTGAAGGATTGGTATGATGAAAAAGTTAAAAAAAATATACTTAAGAAAATTATTAAACTTTTTTGTTGCAGTAAAATCTTGCAATACTTTGGTTTCGAACCACAATTTAAAAAAAAGTTTAATAATTTCCTTGTTTTTTTTAATTTTCCACCTTACCAATCCTTCATCCAAGGGTTTTTCTTTCTCTTCATCAATTTTTTCAAAAGTAATTAAAACAACAATTGCACCACTAAAAAGGATATTAAATGGAGTACCTTTTCTGAAATTTGCTTTTCTCGAGGTTTGGAAATAGTATGTTAGAATCACCATAGTAACATTTTCAACTTTGAAAAAAACAATATTTTTGTAAGTTGTCGCTACTAAAACGCTTATTTCATTAACATTTACAAGTTTAGTATTGATCATATCTTATTGGAAATTAACGTATTTTTCAGTGGTCTCAACGGATTTGTCCAACACCTTTTGGTTTTGGAGTTATTTTTTTATTTGAAGCAATCTGAGTGAAATCGTAACAAATCAGAAAAAAGAAGAATAACTCCGAAACTGTTGAGATTCGGACTACAGTTAATTAGGACTTTTTGGTTTTATTTTTAATGTAGAATCTACTGGCAAGGCAACACGAATAGCCGAACATCTTCTGTGTGTGTGTGTGTGTGTGTGTGTGTGTGTGGTGTTTTCCTGCCACCAAATTGATACCCTGCAGTTCAAACCAAAATAGGTGTAAAATACCGAAAATGAAGGAAAATATGCAGAGGGCCTGCGCTGAACTCAGCTGTTTGTCGGCCTATAAAACTACTTCTACATAAACGCAAAATATTATTTTATTTGTAAGTTGTGTA
Source organism: Cimex hemipterus (assembly GCA_039619505.1). Lineage (NCBI taxonomy): Eukaryota > Metazoa > Arthropoda > Insecta > Hemiptera > Cimicidae > Cimex > Cimex hemipterus. Next base: position 14,050,866 of record CM077111.1, on the reverse strand, counting down.
TACGAACGCTGGTCGCGTTGCAATGTTTAAAAAAGAAATAGCAATAGTTCAAAATAGAGTACACACAAGTTGTGTGGCTGTGAGCCTAATATGAAAATGCACCCTACGCTCGCTCCAACGACAATCGGGCGCACATTGAGTGTGGTGGCGACAGATCGAAAAGATTCTTATGCAATTTAATTTTAACCAAATTCATTCATACCATCAAATCTATATTCGAATTCACTATGAACCCCCAAGCACGAGTGACAATCATATTCATACCTTTCCAATAAATGAAACTGCTCTACTTGATAATTTTTAAAATTTATTTCGATTTAGTTTTCGAAAAAGTCGTTTCTTTTAGCCAGGAGCCTCTTCAGCTGCACCCGATTGGCGATTTGCGAATCATCTATATTTATTTCGTACAGGGGGGGGGGAGCAGCAAACCTTTTGGCGAGGGTAATGATGTACTAATCCAAGCAGATTTTTAAAAGAATGTATTTTCTTTCAAATAAAGCTCTATCGTGGGCCGGAGGAAAATAAGTAAATAATTGTCGGTCGAAAAAATAAATTGAAATATCTAAAAGAAAAATTACAATAAAATGGAGTACTCACCGAATGGCTGCGATGTCATCTGCATTGGTCGTCCAAAGGACCTGCATGATGAGCTGTGGCTGGCTGAAATCAAAATTCAACCTTTAGTCAAAGGAAAGATGTAAATTTAACCAGACCTGGCATACCTTGAGGGCTCCGTCCGAATCCGTCATGAAGAGATATGACTTGAACGGCCATCTTTACGCGGCACTCACGTTAATCTTCCTCGCAAATTTAATTTCTCGCGAACTATTCACAAAAATAAAAGGATGCAATGAAATGTAATGAAATAGAAATTGAAAGCAAGGAAAACTAATAGTTAAGATATGTTAATATTTCGAAACAAAATATACACTGGGCAAAAAAAGTCCTAATACTTCCAGGGAAATAAAAATGCAGATATAGTTTCAAAAATTATAAAACGATATAACCAACAGACCACGGACCAGGTAGCCACCAAAAGTGTACCAATTGCATAAACGTGAAATGTTAAAAACTATCATTGACAAACCGTGGACTAGCGCTCCAACCATTGCTGAGGTCACCTGACTACAGTGAAACATTAACTCCGCAAATGGTGAAGAACAAGTTACGAGAAAGTGCTTTTTTTTGGCTGAATATGAACAAAAACCACCAATGTTTTGAGAATCCGTTATTTTCTCGGGTGAAAGTCGATTAAACATCTTTAGGTCAAACGAACGACACAACTGTTGCACCATATTGACGTGACAATTTCTCAACAATGGTTGAAGCGATAGTTTACGATTTGTCAAGGATAGTTTTTAAAATTTCAGTCCTTCCAATTTCCTTCAAGGTCTTATCCTGATTTCTTAACGAAATTATTAATTTACTAATGGGCTTTGATAGTTCCATCATGAAAGCTAATCACTGTCTGAAGGATTTTCATACATATGACTTGGTTTCTGACCTTTGTCCTCTGGACCATTGCGAGGATAATCAATTGTTTTTGTCCACACCCATAACTGTAATATTTTGTTAAAATAAAATTTTAATGTTTATTGTGTTAAATAAGTAGTTTAAATAAGAGAAAATAATAATTTTTGACGGGGGGAGCATGAGCGTAAAATTAAGGTTATGTTTTCGAGACTTTGCCCAGTGTACGTTGAAAGCAATTCGGAGACAAAACGGTACGAAAAATTGCGCACTACAAAAAGAAAGAAAAACTATAAAACATCGCGCGAAAACAAGTTGTATCAAGTTAAGAAATTTTAGAATTATTGTTAAAAAATGAAACTTACACCGTTACAGAGGGGTAACGGTATGATTATTTCAGACTGACTGAACTGACCGAAAGATGTCAGGCCGATCGATCCAATCCAACTCCACAGAGTTAAATGCAGTCTTGGTTTAAAAAATATTAACATATTATAAAAATACGTGTAAAATATTTCTTTACAATTTAACATAAACTCATAAAGTGATAATCGTAGTGATTTTGACACGGTTGTCGCGTTGGCCGGAGCATCGTCCTCCGACTGACAACCACTAACCAGTGTAACCTCCGTTCTAACCTGCTCGTGCCACATACGCCTACTTTTATGAAACGTTCGATCGGATTTTCCCAGTTTTCCTCGACGAAATGCACTTTTCCATCGCTCTTCTGGCGTCCCTATTGAGCCTTTTGGACTTTTCCGAGAGTTATTTTGTCACCGTCGACGCCCACAACGAAGAATGCTTCTTCGAGAAGGTGAAATTGATCGAGCCGTTTGCCGAAGACGAATGGCTTTTTGCCGACAAATAACCCTTGTTTTATATTTATCCAGTGTTAAAAAATAGTAACAAATCTGTATTTTAAGTTTATTATAAATAACTGCATAAGTTTTTAAAAAAGTAGAATAATAGTTAAAACGCAATAGTATTTATTATAGCCTTCGTTTTGTGCGCGGTCATAGTTATAAATTTCATTTGTTCTAATACCCTTTTTTCTTGACAGGTGGAACAGGGAACAAAAATGGGTCTGATGTTTGAAACGTCCGAAGGTGGTTTCTTGGACATTGATGTTAAGATAATTGGTCCGGATGGCGCTTCGATTTACCAGGGCGAGAGGGAGTCGAGCGGTAAGTATACGTTCTCAGCGCACAAATCCGGCGTTTACACGTACTGCTTCAGCAACGAGATGTCGACCATATCGCCCAAGGTTGTAATGTTCTCAATGGAAGTCGGAGAGGCCCCGACAAACGAATCGACCGATGACGTTCATAGCAATAAAATCGAAGTCATGATCAAAGAGTTGTCGCACGCCCTGTCAGGAGTGAAACATGAACAAGAGTACATGGCGCTCAGGGACAAAATCCATCATGGAATAAATGAGGCCACCAATAGCAAAGTCGCCGTATGGTCTATATTCGAAGCCGTGATCCTCATCGCAATGACCTTCGGGCAAGTCTACTACCTCAAGAGGTTCTTTGAAGTCAGGCGGGTCATATAGTTTGATTTCCATAATTAAAAGTACTTGGGACTATTGGTTTTTGTTTTTGTTTTTTTTTTTTCGCATATTCACTTTTTGTCTGTTTTCAAAACTATTTATTATTTATTTTGTATAAAAAATCAACAAAATTTGGAAAAGATTTTACTTGTAAATATCCTGTATAATTTATCTGGCAACATAAAATAAAGACTGTCCTGTCATCCATATTTTTTTTTTCTTTTTTTGAGAAATTGTACAGTTTTTATAATAAAGAGTATTCGTTATATTACTGAGTACTGATTTATATAAGCTCAAATCTGTGTACACATACACATGTGCACTGAATTGAGCTTATTCATTTCTCACAGTCCACCAGCAATTCTACCTTTTGTGATACACAATAAATTACCAGCAGGCCTAAATAATCTCCTGCTGCAGGTGTTGGCAATACAGGGTCAGGCTTTTCCATCCAACTGCCGAGGTTGGACTCATGGCTGCCAATAGCTAGTCATTCGGTGTTTTTTCTGCACCCTTTAAAAGCTGTTGTATCCTTCATTCTGTGCTTGTAGCCCATCGGTCCTGGTTTCAACTTTAGGAACTTGATTATTAGGCCTGGTTTCAGCAGTTGGATCTCTTCTATTTTTACATTGTATGTTCCCAAGCTCAAACGCTTCCTTCTCTAGGTTTAGCACAGTCTTATTTTCTTCCAGTTTATTCAAAGGTTTATGGATCGTGTCGAATGAGTTGAGTTCCATTGTATCCTTACTTTCTTTCTATACTGTGATAGTGTGTATTCCTTTGTCATAGAAGGGTTCAGGTTTAATCAGCAATATAGCTCCTTTACTTGCGGGGTCGTCTGCTTCCTTACCTTTAACTCTCATGTGTCCTGGGACTCAACAGAGGGGACTGTTTTGCATAATTAATTTGTTTCATTTTGTTTTGTAATTGAGCACTATCTTTGAGCTAATAATGTTTGAGCTTAGCGCTTCGATCTGACATATATGTGACACAATCTATTAGTAAACATCTAGAAAGCAAGACAGTACGAGAGCAGGAGAATTCGATCCTGGAACCAAATGCTCAGAACCATGGGAAAATACTCGAATATCTTTCAAAGTGTAAGCTGTGCAATTGAGAGATCCAATTCAATCTGAATAAAGGGTACAAAAAAATTTAATTAAACACTAAATTTCGGGGCGTTGGTGGCTGCGAGGTTTCGACTTTGACACGGCGCTCATCACTCTAAGGTCAAGGTCCCGGGTTCGAATCCAGCGGCCCTGCATTCGAACCCGACATACTTACAAATGGGCTTTTTTTCAAAAACACCGGCACCCTGAGGGTTTATATGACCTCTGCTGTTGCGAACCCTCGTAAAATAAAAAATTTAAAAAGTAAATGTCAGATATATATACATATACATACATACATATTCTTGTTTTTGTACCCTTTATTCAGATTGAATTGGATCTCTCGATTGCACAGCCTACACTTTGAAAGGTATTCGAGTATTTTCCCTTGGTTCTGAGCATTTGGTTCCAGGATCGAATTCTCCTGCTCATGCACTGTCTTGCTTTCTAGATGTCTTCCACTAGACGGTCCCATCCTGTGTTTTTCTCTCTTTTCCAATATTTTATTGTCCCTAAATATATTTAGAAATTTGATTAAACGAACCTGTTCATGTCTAGGTCCTCTTTGGGGATAAGAGTATCAGATGACCTTTCGGACTGTTACTTTCCCTCCATTTTATTTTATTCCTGGTAGGTTTTTTTTTTTTTTTTATATAATAGTGATAATAGTTTTCTGTGCTGCCATTATCATGTGGGGGAGGGAAATTAATGTCACTACCTTTTCCATACCAGCTGTGGGACATTCTCATCGCTTATACAGTCTGCATATTTCTGTGAGTTCTCTTTAATTTGTTATACTTTAGAATGCGTAGAATAGACCTAACCGTCATAGTGTATATCCAGAACACATCTTCCGTTCCACAACAGCAATTTTTTCCTGCTATTCTTAAAAAAGAAGTTTTGTTAAAGTTCACTTAAACTTATAGTGAATTTTACCATTAGGAGCTGGGGAGCAAGGTTGAGTTCGGGATCCCAAAATCTTCCTCCAGTCAGAATACAAGAACTTTATGTACACTATGATAAAATACTATATGTACAAATCATTTTTACATATGTTTATTGATATTAAATAAACGTCTTCAGAGATAGGAGGTCAAGCAAAGAAAAAGAGGGCCTGCCTGCTTTTCCTGAGGTAGCCCAGTGTCCTGGGTTGGCCCCGTCTGGGAAACCTCCTCCTTTCTTCCTTTCACTCCCTTTATGCAATCAGCCTTCTTTGTCTTCCGCCGTGCGGCAACCTTCAGGTTAGGAAACAGATCCCCTCGCTCCTCCTGTTTCGCATATCCTCTTCCCCCCTCCCAGTGGACGTGAACTCTCTCTCCATGGGCAGAACGGACCTAGGAGGGGAGAACAGGTGAGAGATGGGTGGTGATGGGGGCCATCAGTAGTCTCTGGGACACCATAACCTTTAAAGCTCCTGCTCTCTTGATAGTAGTGTCGATAAATTCCTTAAATGCCGAGAGATTTGACCTCTTTCTTCATTTCTATCACAGTATTATTGAGTTTTATCTGCCTTATGTGATTCAATTTTACTTTCTGAAAAACTGACTATGGTTGTTTTATTTGGGTTAATCCCTAAACCATTGGTTTTATACCGTTCACTTGTGATTTTTAGCCTTTCTTGGATTACATCATAGAGGGTTTCTTTTAATTTTCCCCTGGGAGCTAGGACCATATCTTCCATTTATACCTTTTCGGCCCACAGTTTCAAGCAATTCATCATCTGTTTCATAGGAGAGGTGGTAGTACCTCGCCTTGCAGGCATCCTTTGGTTATGCCAATTTGAATAGTGTCTTGTTCTATCCTTGCTCAGCTTTTCTGGTTCTAAACATCTCATAATCATAATAACATAATACATCTAGATGTGGTGTGGTCTACATGATTTTTATTCAGGGAGACCATGGCTGCATGAGATGCCTTATAAAAGATTCATTTGATGCCCAGATCGCAACTTACTTCGGCTTCTAGCGTTTCCCTCAGATCATTGCTTAACTGGTACAGAGCAATTTCTGTTATAGTCCTACTCAGTTCACACATGTTCTTAAATACATTCTATCTTATTTTATTTACTCAGCCAGATGGTTGGGATATCCATTATCCTTTACATGTATTATTTAACTAGCCTAACTGAGGGTCAATGGGGTATAGAAAATTCTGCCATTGGCCCTCTTACACTACACATTCATGCTAACGATACCTCCAATAGGGGCGACAGTGACCGAAGGTGCTTCATTGACACAGTGCTCATAACTGACATAGGCCCCAGTTTTGAATCCAGCAGCCCTGCATTCATACCGGACATTAATTTTTTTTTAAATCTACATCCCGAGGGTTCATATAACCTCATAGTTGAAACACCCTTGTTAAAAAAAAAAAAATACTCCAAGAATCGGAACAGGGAACCCAAATACTTATTTGCTGCCATGCAGATATATAATTCTCATATGGGATGATGAATTGCACCCTTCAAGTAAGTGGGATGCATTAAGCACCTTTCTCTACATGCTGAACTTGGCTTTGGCCTGTATGTCAACCTTGCATGGCCTATTCTTAGTTGAGTAAAGATGAGGAGTCAGATTCTCAGGGATCCTATCAACAGTATTATTTTGCTAATCATTATATTTATTTTTGTTTTCTCCTGTATTAGCTCAATTCTGCACATACATGTAAAATTGAGCGACTTCTTGTGGCGAGTCATCAGAATCATCACTTGGCGTTTTAAAGTTAGGCTATACGGGCTGTCAACAGCTAGGTCATTTCAGCCTTCAATGCATGTTGTTTTTAAATACCTGATAGTAGGAAAGGATAGCCTGGAGTCTGATCCTTTCTAATCTTCTTCGTAATCCAGCGAGAATAGGCAGAAGGTGGCAATCTCCCATCTGTTAAAACAGTCGTCCAAGTATGGTGTGGAGTAATCGAACAATTGAAGGTTGATGGGGATACTCATAGGCCACTATTGGCCATTTCAAACTAAACTTTCACTCTTATAAATACATTCACTCAAACTGGATATAATAAAACACCACTATTTTCTCCTAAACTCAGAAAAGGAAACCCAAAGACTTTCTGATGTTCTCAATCCTTATTTATTTAGATTTATTTATTATAAGTTTTACAATGTTCACACCATCCTTTACATGGACTATACAGTCATTTTTAGGTTAGAAGAAACACTCCTCATTTATTTGATCAATGTAAGCAAGTTGTAATAAAATTTTCGCCTGACTTTCTGCAAATAATTTTGGCATTTAAATTATTAAAAACAAATGAATTTTTTTTTCTCAAAATTATGGGGTTATACGAAAAGTCAGGGTACCCTATGCGCCCACCGACATCCCTGTTAATAGAATGTGGGTGATTGGGTTTTGTTGAAAAAAATAACATTGATAAAAATTAAGTCCAAATTTGTTGTTTTGGTTTTATTAAACATCAGCAAATCAGTTCGAATGGGTTCCATGGGTGAAAAAAATGAATATCCAATGCTCTAAAAGAACCTGTGATTTGTCATTACTGATCATTCTGGTCTCGCTATTCTCGATGGTTTGGTATGTCAGATATATTTCGGCATTTCGCCAACTTCTTCAGAATTTTGTGCATTGTTTGTCCATGGGGAAGTGGAATAGTGCATGCACATGTGAAAATTTTTTTTTTTTTTTTTTTTTTTTTTTTCTAAAAACCTGTTAATCTGTAAAGTCCATATAGCTCGAGAGAAATTTTTTTTGATGATGGTATTTGCTTTGTATATTTTGCTTCATACTATCAAATCTTACATACTGGCAATTTATGTAAATCTATATTATACGGCATCACTAATTATAACAATAACTGCAGCATAATATTTAATGATTTTCTACGATAAATCGATTGTTTTATTCAATTATCATTAATAAATCTTGACATCAAGGCTGATGACGAATAGGTCAACTGTAGCAACTAAAAAATAATTTAAATTTAGTCTAATTATTTTTGATAGTTTAAGCTAAGATATCGTACACTCGTCAATGTCGTCAAATTAACAGGATAGAGCTGAACGGCAATTAAAGAAACAGGTCTCAGCGAACGCACCATTAACATTTGGCCTATTTTTCTGTAATTTACATCGCCTCTGTACCATTCACCGCTGTAAAATCCCATGCCAACTTCTTCACTCTAAAACAAACACTTGTTGATTTGGATAATTCTTGTCTTTTTTAAAATAAAAGTCGGACAGCAGCTTCCAAATACGCTCCACAGTAGCAATATAGCACATTTTCAACCATACAATAGCCAAGGTAAACTACAAATTTGACTGTGAATAACGCATCTTTTGTCCCCTGGAATTAAATTTAATCCAAAGTAATAAGTTTATTTAGCAATGTTCTACACTATTTTTTTAAACTTACATAATACTGAAAATGAAAAACTGTAATTATCATAATCAACAGGCCAGTACCAAGTTGGGCAGTAATGAGGAAATTATAAAGGTCTCGAATTTGATCTCCGACCCTGAAAATTCGAATAAGGAAATATTAATTTATAATTATAATTGGTGCACATTTCACAAGCTTACTTCATCAAATGTTGATGATCTTTGAGACATATGAGTAAATGATCGTTCATGCGTTTGCTAACAGCTGCCGAACTGTTTATACTATCATCTTCATAATTTTTGAATGAACGGATTGCTGAGAATCTCTTTTTAACAAGAAAATCAGACCTTCGGATATTGCTGAGTACAAAACTTACTACTTTTAGGTGACCCCATAGCAGCATGACAAGCTGTATGAGTATGCACTCGTGTAGACTAATGACAAAGCCTGCCCAAGCACATACTATAAATTCAAAGACATAGACACCTTCTGACCAAGGCGTTACAGTGTAGTTAAAAGGATACCATCCTCCTAAAATTTTATTGGGCGAGTTTGTTTCCATATTGTCTAATTTTATATTCAGTTCCTCTCTGAAATATTGTGACCTAAGGACAGGGATGAAATTCCAGACGAGGACACAAACTGTGTTTGCTGTGATTCCAGCCACACAAAAATAGTTAGAGCGATGGGCAATGTTTTTCATAATCGCTTTGGCTTCTTCTTCTTTCTCTTTTGGGATGCAATTCAAGAAGTCTTTTCTCATCATGTTTAGTATTTGGCATTGGCTTTCTAGACCGAACCAGAAAACAAGGACCTTCAACACCGATTGTATACAAGAACAGGGATTCAAAACGAACATAGTCGCAGCTTGAAAATCGACTTCAATCACAAAGAAACTCGACAGGCTGAACGTTATAAAAGGACAGAGAAATATCAGAGTGATAAAAACACCGATTTTCAACATAGTGTTCCTCCTGCCAGTCTCTCGGTATTCATTGATAATTGTCCACAATCCGCTGTACTTCATGTAATTTACACTGAGACCATCGATGAGGTCAGATTCCTCCAGCCGCTCCATAGCTAATGGGCACGAAAGGAGCAACAGTCAACATTTGTAAAATTAATGTATACAATAAATAAGAAATAACAGTTAATGGAATAACAAATGGCAAATGATAATTACTGCTTTCCATATATTAACTATTAAAATCTAATTTGTTTTGTGATGTTATATTTAATGTGGCTTTTCCAATTAAAGTTATTTTTAAATGCAATAAGCTTTTCTTCAGAGCTCCCTTAATCAATTTTATTCAATACTGCAGTATTGGTAATTATTCGATTAAATAGCTAGTTATGAACGTACAAAAGTTTAAAGAGCTATTGATGATTTTTTTGCTCTCTGAAAGCTCAAGTCATATCGATGAGGCAAAGTTTCAGTTTTACATCACCAAAATATGAGTTCCTTTCCGTCCTCATCTGTACTTGGAAAGAATATGTTGTAAAATTAAAAAAAAAAAAAAACTATGCATAATTATGAAGGTTCATTACTATTATTACTCCATATATGCTTAGAAGTTATAATTCACATTATTACACATTTATTTCAATTAATTATACTTTTTATCTAAGGTCTTGGGGTTGAGTGAAAAAATTAATCTCACAAGTGCGATTTGAACCGATTTAGCCAATGGTTGTGGGTTCGAATCCTGCTTATGGCACTAACTTTTTCATCTCTACCAAGACTTTAAACGAATACTGTAATTAATTGAAATTATTATTACTTTCAAAGTTGTATAAGAATGTACACATTATTTTCCCTCAGTGCTTGCTTGATTTATAATAATTAATAAACTAACATAATTTGATAGTTTTTCATTGTAAAAAGCACAGCTTTTTTTAGGTAGTCTGACGATTTTTCTTCTTCAAAGAAATGTGGTGTACTTGTAGAACCACAACATAACTCATTACTTTGGTATTTTTATAATCAGCCTACCTAATTATAGGTAATGGGCCTGGTGCCATATAGCCAAACATTAAACAAATCTGAAAATCGCAAAATGCCGAAACATATTTAACAGCCCAAACCAGCTAGCAAGCCAGAGCAAAAATTTGAGAACGTATCTTTTAGTGACCTGTTGAAATCCTGAGGAGGGGGTACGTTTTTCCCACGTTTCGACCTTTATTCGGGTCATCTTCAGAGCATGAAGAGAGGGGTTTTTTACGAGGGTTCAGTTATATCAACCCTCTGAGTTCCGGTGTTAAAAAAAAAGATTTGTAAGTATGTCGGGTTCGAATGCAGGGCAGCTGGATTCAAACCCGGGACCTTCACCTTACGGCTTACAGCGATGAGCGCCGTGTCACTAAACCGTTGCGACCTTTTTTTTTTTTTTCAAAAGCACCTCCACCTCAAAGGTTCATATAACCCTAGTTTTAAAATACCATACTATGGTCAAAAATTTAACGTATAACGCACCACCCTTAAATTTTAACGAATATAGGTTTATTCATATTTTATGACAAAAATAAGTTTGGTTGTTAAAATAAGACAGTTAAAAACAAATGTTTATTACTTCATTCTGAAAACACATTTATTGAGAAAAGGGGAAAAAATCAAAAACCAAAATGTGAAATAACTTTTTAGCCTTTTTAAATACGTACATTTCCGCCTCCGGCATGAATCTCTTCCGTTAAACGCCTTTGTATTCCTTGGAAAAGATTTCTGGTAAAATCTTGACGGATTCTTTCCATTCATGAAAAAGAGACGCTTCTTGTTGTTAGGACCTTGAGTTCCGCCGTCGTGCTCGACGCATAATTTGGTGTCAAATGTGTTTGATGGGGTTGAAATCTGGTCTTCGAGGTGGCCACACCAAACAATCGACTCCCACCTCATTCAGATAGTCATCCACAATACTTGCTATCAATAAAATTGAACTTTTTAAATGAAAATGAACATTTTCCCAAAGCGAAATTAACCTTTCCAAGCCAAATAAGTTTCACGGATTAAATCGAACTTTTTTAAAGCAAATTAATCTTTTTAGAAATTAATTTGAATTTCAAGTAGACACATAAAACTTCTGAATCAAATTGAACTAATACCTGATCAGAAATTGGAATTTTTTGAACCAAAATAAACTTTTCAATTTAATTTGATCTTTTGTCAGATAAAATTTCGAATCATGTTAAAATTTTCTGGAAAGGAAACTGAATTTTTTCAAATCAAATTAAATTTTTTTGATCAAATTCGGACAAAAAAATTAATATTTTTCCCAACAAATCATATTTTTAACGTGTACATTTGATATATTAAAATCGTTCTAATATTTTTCATTAACCAATAATTTTTTTTTAATTTAACGACTTTTCTCAATCCTATCTTATCATAAAACAAACAACTTTTCGGATGAATTTGTTTTTTTGCAACTAAAGTGAACTTTCTCAAAGCGAAATTAATCTCATTCTAAATCAGTGATTTTTTTTCAAACCACCTTTTTCTTCTTTATATTTTCTCAAATCGTTTCACAAAAAAAATAAAACTTTCTAAATGAAAATGTTAATTTTTCATGTTGATAAACTTTCTCAAAACCAACGTAATCTTTTTTTCAAACCAAATTATACTTTTCAGACGTTCCAACTCTTCTACGGTGTTAGGACCGGGGTTTCGCCGTCGTACTCGTCGCTTAATCTGGACTCAAATTGGGTTCAAATCTGGTCTTCGAGGTAGCCACACCAACCAAATCAATCAATTCCAACCTTATTCAGGTAGTCATCCACAACACATGCTCTATGGAGCCTGGAATTATCCTGCAATAGCAAATGTCTCTCACCGTTATGGGGAGCAAATGGTATTATAAGTTGTTCTCAAGTCTTGGAAGAACCCCTGTGAAGTTAGAGATCATCCTTGCACAGTAATCAATTCGGTACTGGCGCCTACGTAAATGCCACCCAGAGCATTATTGACCCACAGTGGTAAGCCACCTTAGGAACCAGACACCATGGGCCGTATCTTTCTCCTGAGCGTCCCCTTATGAAAATACGCCCATCTGAAGATTTAAGGCCAACTTTCACCTCTGTAAAGAAAACGTTCTCATTCTTCCAACGTCCAACTCACATATGCCCATATGCCTGGATAATTTCTGAGCTGTGAGTGTCGCTGAAGTTATTTTCATTGAGCTTTCTTCCAGTAATGGAGGAAATAGAAATATGTATTTCGAACATGTCTTATGATTTCTTATCTCATTTTCCGTAAATCTGCGGTTTCGAATAGCCTGATGGCCTTGGTCGATCCTTAGCCTGTATTCTTCCTCTAATAATGTTATGACCCTGGCACTGTCATGCCCACTCAAATGACTGTCTATAGCCGTTGAAATAGGTTTAAGAATAAGAACATAGAATGCAATCAATGAAGGAAAAATATTAGCTGAAAGCGATCTTTTAGGGATAGCAGATTGGATGTCCATATTGCTACGTTTTGTGCAAATTAGCTGATAAAAAAATTTATTGTTTATTTTGACTACAGTGGCTCCTAATTGCCTATAATTAATGTAGAAAGATGGTGGATTTAATGTTAAACTAAATAATCGAGGGTTTGTTAAATTTGTCCATCAGTATATATCACCAGTTATATGTTTGGAACACCAAAGGCCGTTTTTAAAAAAGATTTATTTTACTTTAAACATACAAAGATAGTTACAAGACAGAAAATGGCGAGTGAATCGTCAGAAGGATGTCGTACGCCTGAAGAACGGGGAGAGCATACGCGCCGTTTGAGATAAGCGCTAGGTTTATATGAAGTATGCAGTCAGCTGGGGCAGTTCCTTCAACTCTTAACTACCGACAGGCAAAAAATTCCACCCAACTGATTTTATTTTCTTCATTTTCTCGATAAAAGAAAATTCTGCCCTTGATTTTTCTCATTTTTTTATCGATAAATATTTATTTATGCTATGTTTTAAATTGGGAATATCTATTTGAGGTAAACACAATCTTTTAATGTAACTTTTGATGACCGTTGATTTATAGTTGTGATGTTTGTATCAGTGTATCGGTCGACCGATATTCCCATCAGAATTGTAAACAACCCTTCCAAAACAAGGATAAAGGATTTTATTACATTTAACGCAATTTAAAATGTTTATTTAGTCTCATTTGTATTCTGAAGCAATAAACTGTTTAGATTACATCTTTGTTTTCTTAATTTCAATTTTTAAACGTAAAATGAGGCTTAGTTCTGAGGATGTTGCACGTGTTGATGGGCGGTCCATGAGGTATGGACATCCTAGGGAAACATAACCACACGATGACTACTGTGGGTCAAGCGATTCATCAACTCCAGGAAGGTCGAGGCTTTTCGCCCCGCAAGAGGACCAGAATTGTCCAGAGTACATAGAATTTTACGGCTCCCATTTGCTGGAGAAACAGCCATTCTTTGGACGATTGGTCGGCTGTACATTTTACAAATGAGATTACATTTGATCTATGATCTCTAGATGGATGTGAAAGAATGTGGAGAAGGCTATGATTTTTACCAGAGTCAACCGTTTCAACATAGCTCAATGATGGTGTGGACGGAAATTTCTATGGAGAGTCGCACAAAGTTGGTTGTAGCTCGTGAAGGGTTTTTGACGGCCACTCGCTATGCGTGACAATCCTATTCTAATCCGCGATAATGCCCGTCCACATGTCGCTCGCATAGCACAGACAACGTTCAACAGTATAACCTCAGGGTCTTTGCCTGGCCAGCCCGTTCTCCAGACTTGAATTCCACCGAAAAATATACGGCATAACCTCAAAAGACGAATAAGACCACGTCCATCACTTCCCGATATACTCCACGATCTTGAAAGGACTCTTCGTGAAGGTTGGTAGAGAAGGTTTGGAATCTGGACCGGATAATTTCGTTGACAAAAGGAATGTTGAGGTCTTTGTGGATAGTGAGGTTATTGACATAATAAGATGCTTGACAATTTGTCTATGTGCTTTCCATTTGAAGACTGGACGCACCGGGCATTGGATGGCTTGGCAGTACTCCTCAGTTCCACTCCGTATGTCCATTTTCATTTCTTGGTCTTTGTACAGTGTTAGCTTTGTCTTTTTTCCCCCAACCACCAACCCTTCGTACCTGAGGGGGACCCCATACCGGCGGACCTCGGCCTCTAGACTAACCTATTTTCTTGTATGGGGTTAAATGGAAGCATAACGCCACGAGGAAGGTTAGGAGTATATATATTTTTCCTCTCTGTATTACTTAATGTAATAGGTCTCCCCCTTGCTAGTTTCTCATTTTCGTAAAGTAATATCATACTACCATTACATAAAATTACAAAAATAAAATTATAAAAACTATATAAAATTACAAAACTATATAAATATACCAATTTAAGCAATAAAGAACAATCACACTTTTAGGTACTATATAACAATGTTAGCTTATTTTTAAAGAAGTGACCACCCGGAATTATCTGTACTAAGGTTATGCACTTAAATATATCACAGTTTAATCACAGCTGGTTTAGAAAGTTTTTTCGGGTACTTGGTTTACTACCCGCTAGGATGCTCTGCGTAAGCTATTTGCACAAATGATAGGTTTGCTCGTTTTTCGCAAGTCCCCTCAGTTCTGGAGGCCATATTATTCTGAAAACTGTTTCGCAGTTGTACAAAGCTTGGGTAGAAGAACAGCTTGTGTCGTACATCTTCACGAACATTGCATAACTGACAGTTTGAGGTATCAGCTCTCTTGAATTTGTTCAGATAAACTGCAAAGTTTCCATGTACCGTAAACATTTGTGTGGACTAAAAATCTAGTTGCATTCAACTCTGCTTTTCTTCTTTCTTTAATGATGGGAAAGAACGCATAACTAAGCCTGCCCTTGATATTACTTTCCCATCTGCTTTGACAGGTTACCCATTCGTTCAGAAAAGTTTGGCGCTGGCTGTTGGGTGCATTTCTTAACCAATTTGCTTCATGTTCCTCTAAGCCGGGTAGACTGGTAGCAATCCCTTCTTAGCTCTCTCTTTGCATTATGTACTTTTATGACCAAGTCAATAGCCGTTAGTTTTGTCTTAGTTGTCAAAGTTGATTTCGGTCTTCGAAGTCTGTAGTGGGCCGAGTTGTTTTTTAAATCTTGCGTGAGGATTCCACGTCATTCTGCTGTCCAGATAAAGTCCCTGATATGGTACTTGAACTAACTGAATGTTAATTGAGTGGAAACTGGTATCTCTTTGTTATTGTTGTACAATGGAGGGCAAGACTGTTTTATCAGCGTAAAAGTACACTGAGTGCATTTTTCTTCGTTCTTGTCTTCCATTTTTTACACCAGACCAGAATGAAATGTTTAGATTATTGATGATCCAACGCTAAGGATCTCCCACAGGGATGAGAAGGAAGAAGGGCTAAAATAAATTATTATTACTGTATAAGTCATTTGTATAAGCCCAAAAGATTCGTATTGACTTTAAGATAACAAAGTAAATTAGAATTTAAATATAGAAAACAAAAGAGTAGTTAGTTACCAGTTGCCATTTGCTATTCCATTTACTACGATTGGTTATTAAAGTTTGTACCTATTAATTTTACATATGTTGTCTAATGCTCTAATAGCGGCCATTAGCAATGGAGCCGTTAGAGGAATCAGACCTCGTTGAGGGGCTTAGTGTTAATTACATGAAATATTCTGGATTGTGGAAGATTATCAATGATTATCGAGTGTCAGGCAAGAAGAACATCCTCTTGAAAATTGGTCTATTGATCTCATTCCTTTTTCCTGGTCAATATGTGATGTTCAGCTTATCAAGCATCTTTTTTAGTGAAGTCGACTTTCAAGCGGCGACTATGTTCGTTTTAAATCCTTGTTCAGGCTTGCAATCGGTTCTGAAAGTCCTTGTATTCTGGTTTGGTTTACACAGCCAATGCCAGATACTTAACATGATGAAGAAAGATTTTTTGAGATGTATTCCGAAAGATAAAGCAGAAGAGGCGAAAGAAATTATGAAAAAGATTGCAATCCGTTCTAACTATTTTTGTACAGCGGGAATCAGTGCGAATACAATCTGCGTACTAGTCTGGAATTTCATTCCCATCCTTAGATCCCAGTACTTCAGAGAGGAATTGAACATAAAAGTTGACAACGTTGAGACGAACACACCGAATAAAATATTAGGAGGAGGATATCCTTTTAACTACACGATAACACCTTGGTCAGAGTGCGTCTACGTCTTTGAATTCATAGTATGCGCTTGGGCAGGCTTCGTCATCAGTCTTCACGAATGCATACTCATACAGCTTGTCATGCTGCTTTGGGGCCACATACAAGTGATCAATTTTGTGCTTAGCAATATTCGGAGGTCGGATTTCTTAGTGAAGAGAAATTTACCAACCCGTCTGTCAAAAATTAAGGAAGATGATGTCAACTCCCCGGAAGCTGTAAACAAACGTATGAGCGATCATTTGCTTAACTGTGTAAAAGATCATCAACTTGCAATGAAGTGCGTTAATAAAAAGTGTAAAGTAGCAAAACCCAAAATATTTTTAATGGATTTTTCAGGGTTGGAGATCAAATTCGAGACCTTTATAATTTCCTTATAACTGCCCAACTTGGTACTGGCCTGTTGATTATGATAATTTCAGTTTTTCATTTTCAGTATTATGTAAGTTTATAAAAAAGTATAATATAGAGTATTTCTAAATAAGCTTATTTTAGACAAAATTTAATTTCAGGGGACAAAAGATGCGTTATTCACAGTCAAATTTGTAGTTTACCTTGGCTATTGTATGGTCGAAAATGTGCTATATTGCTATTGCGGAGCGTATTTGGAAGCCGCAGTCCGTCTTTTATTATAAAAAAGACAAGAATTATCCAGATTAACAAGTGTTTGTTTTAGAGCGAAGAAATTGGTATGGGATTTTACAGTGGTGAATGGTACAAAGGCGATGCCAATTTTAGAAAAATAGGCCAAATGTTAATGGTGCGTTCGCTGAGACCCGTGTCTTTAATTGCAGTCCAGCTCTACCCTGTCAATTTGACGACGTTGACCAGTGTAAGATATACCAGCTTTAACTTATCAAAAATAACTATCCTAAATTTAAATATTTTTTAGTTGCTACAGTTGACCTACTCGTCATCAGCCTTGATGTCAAGATTTGTTAATGAATGATGGACAGAATACAATCATCAGCTTGTTTTATTGTAGTTTTTGCTGTTATAGTAAATGCAGTTGCAAAAATAAAAATAGCCTTTGGCAGAAACATGCAAAATTTCTTTTTCCTTTTGAAATTATAAGGATTTCTTACTTTTTTTTGTAAATTTAACCTTATGATCTATTCCATCCGAACTTTTTGATTTTCATATATTTAATGAAATACTTCATCCTTATGTTTTAAAGTAAATAAATGTTTTTAAAAACGGCCTTTGGTGTTCCAAACTTATAACTGCCCCCCGCGAACAGGTCGGAAGTCCACAGATTTTAGTAAGTCCACTTGACTTATTATTTTCACTATTAATGCGCGATCAATTTCCCGCATTGGAACGTGAGCATTAGCTCTTAATCTCTCTTAGCTCTAAATTGGCCGACTTAAAAACATTAAAGTGGAGAAGAAGATTTACTCTGGACGAAGAGAGAAATTCATCGCAGAAAATTTCTTCCTTCTACGGGCAGTTCTACAAGCTGAGGACTCCTACATCGTCGGAAGAAGAAGAACCTGAGATACGTCAAACATATTGTGATTAATTTTGTTATATCTCACCCTAAAACATATATTAAACGTCCCATCCTCAAATTAACAAAAAAAATATGCCTACTTCTAAACCTCTCCCGCATGAAATCTTAAAATTTTTAACAAAATACGATGGAACTCCTTATAAATTGCCTGAAAGTAATCGCTGGCTCCTCTTCGAGGCAGCTATGTGTCATCTAGATGAACCTGCTTAAGCCGTCGCACTCTAATTGTTAATATTAATTTAACTATTCGTCAGCCACAATTCTACATCTGGGATGAGTCTATTGACAACGGGACTTACCCCACACGATACTCGCTACGATCCAGGTCCACAGCATCCCTTGTCTCTACCTATGGCTTGGCACAATGGGTAGACACGGGTGGTCCTGGCTGGCTCTGGTTGGCTGCGTCTCCTTGGTGTATCCCAGACGGAGTGTGGCTGCTTCTGTCCCGATCCTGTGATCTGATGCTGACTGACTGGAGTGAGCCTCTTATCCTTGACTGTCTTTTGGTTTTCCAATCATCCCTTTTATACCGGGTCTCTCCCGGAGTAGGGGTGAAAAGGAAACTCCAAAAGTCGGGGGAGTTCTCCCGACGCGGCTGGGCCGACAAAGACGGCGGTATCGTACAAATTGGACGTATTCCCAATTTACGATAATCCTCTTTCCTTACTTAAATGGCTCCTAGGTAGCCACTTCCCAGCCGGATTTGCCAGATGTGTCACGTCGTGCCGGTCTGGGTCTGCCTCTTCAAAGGACCACTTTGTCGGTTTTCCTTGCTTACCTAAATCGTTCTTATTTTACAGCTTAACTAAGACGGGGCCGGCTTACAAAACGTTAAGCGAAATTAAAGCAAATGTTAATTTCGAAAATGAAAAGAATTTAAAATAGAATTATTATTATTTTTGATCGAAAAAAACTCTAAAACCAGGGTTTTATGTAGTCTCCCTCCCTGTTAGGTCAATTCCCAACATGGAAACAGGACTAATCAAACCAGTTAATAATAATAAATATAGCATTGAAGAAGGAATTGTTAAAATCAATAACAATGAATGTATATGTGTAATTCACTCCAATGAACTCATGACCATTAGTCCCGAGCCCATGGAAGTGGAAAAATTAGAAACAATCCTTGAACCCAAGAATAACGCGACCAATTGTCCCGATAATCTTAAAAAAATAATGAAATACCTAACTTGCTCAGGACAAACCATATGAATGAAGAGGAAAAATGCAAAATTATAAGTCTAGTAAAAAATTTCCTGAAATCATAAAAAAAAAGAAAAGGATCATCTAATTAGTACTATTCAGACACAAAATTAATACAGAGGATGATCTACCAGTTTACACGAAAAACTATAGGCATCCTGTAGCCGTCAAAAAAGATGTCCAATTAGTAAATAAAATCATTAGACCGTCCAATTTACCATATAATTCACCTATAGGGTAGTCCCGAAAAAGGTAGACGCTTCTGGGAAAAGAAAAGTTCGGTGATTGACTACCGGAAATTAAATGAAAAGGCGATTGAGGACAAATTCGCTCTTCCTAATATCGAAGATTTATTCGGTAAAATAGGAAGAGCGGCGTATTTTTCCGCAATAGATTTAGCTTCTGGATTTCATCAAATCGAAAAGATCCTGAATCCGTATCAAAAACAGCTTTCTCTACAGAAGATGGTCACTTTGAATTCCTGCGTATGCCTTTTGGTCTAAAGATCGCACCCCCGACTTTCCAAAGAGCTATAATATTAAGAGATTATTATTATAATATTTATTATTAATTATTAATATAATATTCTCCATAATTCGAAAGGTTCTTGTGTGTATAGACAATATAATCATTTTTTCAGATAATCTAGATAAACACCTTAATCATCTAAAAACAGTCTGAAAAACTCAAAGAACATAATCTTAAATTACAGCCTGATAAAACAGAATTCTTGAAAAGAGAATTATTGTACTTAGGGCATGTAATATCCGAAGAAGGAATCAAACCAAAGCCATTAAAAATAGAAACAATTAAAAACTTCCAATCCCTAAAACGACAAAATAGATAAACCAATTTTTAAGTCTCACTGATTATTATCGTCAAATGATAAATAATTTCTCTAAAATTGTTAAACCCCTTACTGCTGCTTTGAGAAAAGATACTAAAATAGATATTACAAATAAAAGTTACATAGAATCTTTCGAAAAACTAAAACTGTTTCTTCAAAACTTCCTATTTTGCAATTGCCTGATTTGTCTAAACAATTCAGGCTCACTACGGACGCTTCTGACTACGCCATAGGAGCAGTATTGTCTCAAATGTTTAATGGTAAATTTTGACCAATAGGGTTCACCTCTCGAACACTAAACAAACAAGAAGAGAACTTACCGACAATCGAAAAAGCAGAAGGTCGTGGTTCGAATCCCGCTCGTGACATTGACTATTTTATCTCAACCAAGTCCTTACATACAAAGAACAATTAATTGAAAGATATAAATTAAATCTCAAATTTTTATCTTTTATTTATCAATCAATTCATATGGCAGGATGCCGTAAGGATTAAAACAATCTTGGTAGTTTAAATATATATTTACAGAAAAAAATTGTGATAAATTAATTACAGATATAATGACTGATGTAAATGTTATTATATACATTATCACATTAAAAAAACCTGGAATGCCTGGCAAATAGAATGTCAGTGAATAAATTGAAAATCCGCTCAGTCAGTTGTACGTCGTACTTAAGTGTTATTACAACGAATCAAAACAAATAGTTTATTCGGGATAATCGTACTATGTATAGAAATCTGTCTCATACAGACTTTTTATTCTTTTTCCCTCGTTTTTTCCTGTTCGAAGAGAGCAATTCGCACGCTTGTTGAATCTCGTAAAACATTTCCTGCGCTTTGACTTTTTCTTCGGCGTCTTTGACTTTGTCGGGATGGTACTTGACCGACAGCCTACGGCAAGTGGTGTTGATCTCGGTCTGGTTCGCTCCGGCCGAGAGGCCAAGCACCTGAGAAAAATATTTTCGATAAATTTCAGATAGGAAATGCACTGAGAAAAAATTGCAAATGGCAAATTTGCATTGAAAGAAGAATGCATTAAATATTTATTTATAATGAAATAAATCAACAGGGACAAAAGAATCATTGTTCTTATTTAATATTTCAAGGCTAGGATAAGACATTTTAAATTATATATTGTTTTACTAGTTTTTATCTTGAAAATTGATAAGATAATATTCGATTGAATATTGTTATAAAATAAATGTTTTTGCATATAAAAAAAAGAAAAAGACTTACATTAAACGCGTTTTGTTCGCCCAGAGGATCCAATAGTTCGACGACCTTTTTCAGGATTTCATCCCATCCGTGCGTATTGCCGTAGTTGTAGATGTCCAAAAGGCTTTGGCTCAAGTCGTTCCACCACGGAGAAGTGAAGAAATGGTGAATCGCTTCCCTTATAGGAATCTCGTTGCCTTCGTCGTCTGTGATCGAAGCGTTGAAGTAAATTGAAGAAGTCCACAGCGCGAAGTAGACAGATAAGCATAGCAAGACGACCGACGCCCTCCTGTGACATTGCCAGTTACGTATTTCTTATCAAGACCGATTCACAATTTCATAAATCATACCTAAAATATAACTAGTGTACCGCAGAGAGTTTTTTTGAGGCTTGATCTTTCTCTTCCACTGCTTCGACTTCATTTCAAAGGCGTATGTACTAACCATGGTCATAAGTGTGAACGACCAATCTTCATTATAATATAAATAAAGCGGGTAAAAAGCATATGCAGCAAGCAGCGGCCACTTAATAGATCCCTCCTCATGTCCTATATTTCCAACTGACCATACACCTTAAAAAAAAAAAAGAGAAGTATATTAAAAATACACAAACTTGACAAGCCAAGACGGTATACCACAGACTTCCTAATAATAATATGCTATTATCGTTCGATGTACTTTATTTTGTATTACTAATTAACCTAATTAACCCTAACTAATATAGGGAGCGTGTAGGAAAGAATACATGTGCACTGCATCAAGTTTTTTGCTCCTTTCCCTATTCTTAGAGCGACTTATTTAACTAAATAATACGTTTAGATGTCTTGGGTCTCTATGTATATTGAAACCGAATGTATTCATTAGCGTGATTGAAAAGTGACAGAAAACTGAGTAACGATCCTCAATTAGCTTCGTTGTATAATATGTATGGAGTGTGATGGAGTACTTAATATTCTTCCATAGCTGATGGTGGCCTAGAAGATGAAGGGTGCTGTTCTTTGGCTGTACATAAAGAGCTTGTAGTAATGTAACCCGATGTGAGAATTGTACATGAGAAAGACGAGTATTTGATTCCCATGTTCCGATTTTTACAGAAAACAGGACTTTCGTACTGTATATAATACACTATAAAGACAGATAGATATTTCGTCTTTTGTCTCTGTGTATATTGAGATTGATTGTATTTATTAGCGTGAATGTCTAGCGAGGGGGCATACTGAATATCCATCTAACTGAGATTAGTATAGTAATATAATGTGAAGATTGTGATAGAGAGCACTGATATTTTTTCATAGCCGGTAGGTAGCCAAGAAGACATGAAGGGTGCCATTATTTGGCACCACATAGAAGTCTTGTCTTCCTCACTCGATTAAGAATAGGCCATGAGAGGTTGACACACTGACACTCGCTTCTAGGTCAAAGCCTGTGAATCTGCCCGAAAAGTTGCTCGCATTGAAGGGCCATTCTTTGCTTCTGTAGAGAAAGGGTGAACATCACTCGATTTGAGAATTGTACATAAGGTCGACAACGAGTACTTTGTTCCCCTTTTCCGATTTTTAGAGAAAACAAGATTGTACTAATAAACTATAAAGATAAATACATATCTCATCTTTTGCCTCTCTGTGTATATTGCAACTGAATGTATTTTATAGCGGGAATGTGTAGAATGTATTTATTAGCAGAATATTAAGTACCCCATCGACCCTCAATTGTATGTGGATGTGATGGAGTACTTGCTTTTCTTCCATAACCGATAGGCGGCCTAGAAAAGGTGAAGGGTGCCATTATTTGGCTCTATATAGAGAGCGTGTAAGAATCCCGTTCTATATTTGAATTGTACAT
Source organism: Cimex hemipterus (assembly GCA_039619505.1). NCBI lineage: Eukaryota > Metazoa > Arthropoda > Insecta > Hemiptera > Cimicidae > Cimex > Cimex hemipterus. The sequence continues at coordinate 14,027,562 of CM077111.1, read as the reverse complement.
GAGGTCGATAGTGAGTACTTGGTTCCACCTTTTCCGATTTTGGGGGAGGAAAAGGACCGTTTTGTTGTATATTGAGTGAAAGTATTTATTAGCGTTGTTATGAGAGGTCGTAGTGGTCTGTTGAGGACCCAAACGAACATCAATTAGATTATTTATGAAATATCTGTGATGGGTGATGGAGGAATATCTAATACTCCTCCACCCTGGGTGAATGAGTCTGGTTTTGAAAACTGATTGTTTTGGGGCTGAAACGACTCATGGTGGCCATTTCTCGAGGCCTGTGGGAGGTTTTTACAAATTACTGTGCATCGCGGTTTCGGTCTTTCAGGCGTATTTCATTTTCTCGCTGTCTTCAGCAATGCATCTAACCACAATAAATGATGATAGCAAGACGCTAAAATACATCTGACGGAACAAAACTGCGATAACCGGCAGGCGGAAACTAAAGGTTCTTCAACCCGGATGAACTCCGGATGAAATCTCAGAATTGACCTGATTTAGCTACTGATCGAAGCAGTAATTTAAAAAATGTTACTAAATGCAACATTATTATGTTTTTCATGCGGTTTAAAAAAAATAAAAAGTTATTAAAACTTGATAGTTGAGGCCTTGTGACGATAGAGAAGAGTACGTAAAATTTCTCTAGCAGCCAAGCTTGTAATAAAAATAATAATAAATGTACTTAACAATATGCCAAATTAATTATTTTGTGTAAACACTAAACAATACAAAGTCTGTAAGAAAAGATTTTATAATTTTTTATTTGGGGTATAAAATGTAAACGAATTAATCAAGAGCACTTAGTAAATAATTATAAATCGCTCTTATGTTTTCTTTTTATTGACACTCGAAACCTGAATCTATGAATTAATAAAAGAAAGTTATAAATATTTTTCAGTCAAATTCTCGGACCGTTCAACCGGTCATCAATGTGTAAGAAGCAAATTTAAAGATTGTTTGAACTTACCTAAAGCAATGCCCAATGGCATCAAATGGTACAGAAGATCGGTGTAAGGGTTGCTAAATTCTTCTTTTGGTATGGCCATGTGGATCATTGATCCCCAGATGTAAGCGGTGAAGACACAACCGCAGTTCCTCCATAAGGAGTAAGGTGGCTGTAAAAAATTTTAAAATTAGTTTTGTCTGTCAAAAAACTGGGAAAACGTGACACCCACATATTTGCTATTTCTGACTTTATCGGAGAACTGGGACATGTAGTCGCTGTCGTGGTTGGCCGCTTTGACGTAACTCGGAATGTAGAATAAATCCCTGAGCCACCCGGCTAGATAGCCGCCGAAGCTGGAGAACCATAGGAAGCCTTGGATATCCCGGCCGAGGTAGAAATGGTGGAGTCCGAAGACCCCGAAGAACAACCAAAGGAAGTAGGTGACGAACAGACTCTTCTCGGCCATGTTTCGACCGCCGGACAGTGCACTAGTGAGCTGGCAAGAGAGCCTGTCACGTCTTGTTCGATAACGGTACTTATGAACGGGAATCTCCTACTCCAAAGCGGCCGTGCCACCACCACCTCGGGACCATGACGTCGATCGCAACCACTGAGCGAGACTCCGGTCTCCGGCCGCCTTGCGGTTTCCTGTACAACGTCGCCATGTCATTGTCAAGTGGCAACCACACCCCACTGAAGTGATGACTTTCCGATTATCATCGTACTGCCATCTAAACTTCTAAAATTTTCAAAACTAATCCGAAAAAATTTTCTTTGAGGAATATAAGCAAAACATCTCGCAAAATTCTTTTAAATAATTATAATAGTCTTTTAAAGTGGCAATTGTCAGAAAACCACGACTCAATTAGCAAATTAATTTTCATTGATTAATACTAAGAAAAGGAGGGGCTTATCCCCCAATTATCCTGAGATCTGTTGGTGTAAGAGGTCAACTAACCTTGTTACCGTATGATTTTTTAGCTCCTGCCATCATTATTGTACCCTTCCAGTTACTTATGCCAAAAGTTAAATTTCCACCTTTCGTTAGGATAAAAGACAACCACCCATACTGGAAAGTTACAAAATAAAATTATGGGGCTCTACCTGAGGGCGTTTATGGAGCTGTTGAAGTGAATCAGTGGACATTACAGGTGGCATCCAAGCATACACATTTGAATGGACTAGTCAAAAGACTTGACAGCAGATCAAACGTTTTCTACTGCTACCAGTGGTACAAGAGTTCTAACCTCCAATGAATCAAGTCACTCCAGTCCTAAATCACTGTACATGCTTCTATATTGCAACCAGTCCTGCAGATCCCACTGTAATAAGTCAATACAGACACTTCTATAGAAACCTGAACCTTCATTCCAACCTTGAAGAGTAAGACTTAGAAACTGTACTACTCAAAAATCTCATCACTAATACCTCGTGTACATGTTAATACAACTAATCTGAAAGCTCAATATTCAACTGTGTCCAACCAGGAGTTCCCAACTCCAAAGAATTCAGTCATTGGAGTCTCTCTCTGACTATTGTCAACGCTCTTTAAATCACATCCATGTAGGCATCCAAATCCATTTGTCCTCGAAACTAAAGGAAAACATAATTCATAATTTAAAGCTTTATCCCAGCTCCCAATATCTTCCGTCCTAAACTCTTGATCTTTTTAATACGCCTTAAGTGCATAAGGCCTCATAGTTTCCCCCCCTGGTGAGTGTTGTTAGAGAAAGAAATTGCTCAACTCACAACACACAAATTAAAGAGAAAAATTAATTTTTAATTTGTAATTAATGTGCTTCAAGGAAAAAATAACACAATTTTATTCAAATAAATTTATTTGTATCAAAAATAATATAACAAAAACAAGTTTTACATATTTTATATATTTACAATAGAAAGACAAATTAAACAGCCAGATAATTGACCTTTCAAATGCAATAATAACACTTCAAAAATAGATTTATTCAGAAAAGATATTTTATAACTATTTTCCAGTTCAACGATGGGCCCTGGTCAATGAATGCTAAAGAATTGACAATACCATTAATAGAAGTTTCACTGAACACATGTCTCTTTGTTCAGGTTAGGAAATAATCCTAAGCACACTTGAGCTTTTACTTATTGTACTATTTTAATTTTAATTTTAAAAACTCAGTTTCACTGTCATCTGGTGAACAGTAGAAATGCTAAATTAATTGATTTTGATGAAATAAGGCTAAATTTTGGCTAAATAAGTGCATTACAGTTGAAATCAACAATCAATTAAAAAAAGGAAAAAAATCAGAGTTTTTTTGTCACAAGTGTTACTCAATAAACTAAACTATTACAATAAAGGAATTTGTCATTAAAGCTCTTCATATTGTCTAACGGTAAATAATCATTTTCAAAAAAACAGCAACAACGCTCAACTCTTTAGTTGTAAAGAGCTATATAAATAATCTTAAAAACAAATTGATTATTTTTATTAGAGATCAATGTCTAACTTTATATCACTACTTTCAACAGAATTATCAGAATCAGAATCACCATCATCATCATCATCATCACTTGATGAGTCTTTTTCGTTATCACAAGATGGATCGAAAGCAAACGGCATTGAAAAATAGCGTGTAAATGGTTTGGGCTCTGAATCTCTGTTGGTTTCTGATTGGGACTTTTCTTCAGACTTACCAACATCACTTGAAACTGTTTGCTCGTTACCTGCTTCAGATTCTCTTCGTACCTCCACATTCGCTTTCTTATGCTTCAGTATCAGAGGCTTTTGGTCCGTCTCGAGCAGCTTAGACTTAATTGTACGCGACTTATGCGGATACACACATGACTTACCTTTGGGACAGCTGCCCATTTCGGCGAATATCGGGCAAATGTATTCATGCCTTTTTGTGCACTGAAATTCCAAAATGTATTAATAAACATAAGCGAACATTATTGCTTTGACTCACCTTGTAAACATCGGCACAAAATCCCTGTAGAAAATATGTACAGACTGGGGCCTTTTCGTTCACTTTGATATGTAAAAAGGGGCAGTCTTCCCGTTTGCACAGCCCGGCCAAGTAATGCAAGCATGTTGGCATCTTCTCAGGCCTTACATCATGAGACAGCAGGCAATCTTTATTACTGCACTCCCCTTGGAGCAATCTAAACATTATTACAAAAGTTATCAAACTTTAAACAAGAATAAAGAGAGAAAACACTAAGACTTATCCATTCTTTCTAATACTGTCTAAGTTTTAATTTACCTCTTCTACTAATTAGAAAGAGTAATCACTGAAAAAAAACATGATTATAACACAAAATGAATTTTCAATATGCAATAATTGCTGAACAATTTTCATGGTTAATAAATCCAATAAAAAAATCTGGTTATTGGTTTTTTTTTTTAAATGAGGTTTTGCAACAGCAGAGGTTATATCAACCCTCGAGGTACTGGTTTTTTGAGGAAAAAATTGGAACAAAACCGGATTTGAACTCAGGACCTTTACCTTACTATGATCAGCACTGTGTCGCCTAAACCATTGCGACCACCGATGCCCCAATATTGAATTTGAGTTCCATATGTTTGAATTCGAATAAAATTTTCCGACCGACGTAAGTACAAAAAATAAAGAAAAAAGGGAAAGACCTGTCTGTTGAGAACTAGACTGAAACCAAGTACTTAGAACCCATGGGAAAGTATGCTAGTAACTTTCAGGGCGAAGGCCACGAAAGAAGTGCTGAGTTCAATAAACAAAGGGTACAAAAACATGTCAGATAGGAGTGAACGAAGCACAAACAACACAGCTATTGTAAAACTAAATTAAATAAATGTTTAGAAAATAAAATTAATTCTCTGCTGGACCCAGGAGAAAAAGAAGTAGATGGAATCAAGCTAGTGGGCTGCTGTACTGCTATGTTCAGCCTGTCGGTATGGAGTAACAGAACAGTATGAAACTTGGAAACAGCAGAATGCAAAGAAGGAAGAAAAAAACACTGCGGACTGAACAAGCATTTCAGGAAGATTGGCATAGATCCACACATGCAGATTCTGCAAGGAAGTAGAAGACACCAACACATCTACTAGAGTCTTATTGTTAGACACAAGGCAGGTCGAAAAGGAAGAAACAGTGGAATTCACTCACTGGACACAAGCAAACCAAGAATATTCCAGTGAGTTTCAGAATGAATCAGAAAAACCAGGAAAAACTTTGATTCCTAATGGGACAATAGAAAGTGAATGGGTATATGCAGATTTTCCAAGAAATCAGAAGAGACACCAACGCGCCTACTAATGAACTGTGATGCTATATTTATTGTTTTCGCCCAGATTATTAAATTTAAACCTACACATTAGATAATCTCATAAAAATTCATTTAAAAACATAAATAAATGGAATATTTGTAGATTCACCATACATAAATTATAAAGTATTCTGACCTACTATTCAAGAAGTATGTATATTTATCATAATATTCAGCCAAAGCAAATTCCTTTTCACCTATTGTTTTTATAATAGAACTCACCTCCTGCAAATTGCCACATATTTTGGGTCATGGATCTTTGTGCATGTGCCCTTATCCTTCCCTTTGCACCTTCCGAATCTGTTGAAAAACGCGCAATGTTGATTATTCTTCCTCAGCATCTTGGTCAGGTTGTGGATAATGCGCCTATTCCTTAACCTAAAGTGTTAAAAGAAATTTAAGGAACCTAAAGTCCACCTGTTACTTAAAGTTTTACATTTAACATACTGATTCTGCTTCGCATGCTTGTTTCCAATTTTCCCTGCTGGTTCTTTAGCTTTGTGTTTCCAAAACGAGTTATTATTAGCAGACTTATTTTTAAGATTTGTGTTAAGCCATGTGAGATCAAGGATCGACATTTTCGGTACATTAGTCCTGACTTGTCTTCTGTTTTCGATGTGCTGTTGCAATACGGATTTCCTTATGAGTTTCGTTGTGCTTACTCTGCTGAACTCTCCGCTTAATGTGGAATTGCTAGCCAATGAAATATCTTTCTTTGATGTGCGATTCGTCCTTATTACTTTGTACCGAGTGACGAGAGACCTTCTCAACTGAGGCTTACCGGCTAGCTTTTTACTTTTTTCAATTTTCGCCTTCAAGATCGACCTTCTGATTATCTTCCGAGCATTGATCCTCTTAAATTCAGATACTTTTTTTTCAATTTTACGAGTATAAATTGAGTTGTATTCAGATTTGTTTAGAGGAGTGGTTTTTCTTATTGAATATTTTGTTTTGAGTTTCACCCCTTGTAACTGCCCGGGGTTTTTGTTTTCAACCACAGTCCTGTTTATATATTTGTATTTTGATAGCCCTGTTTTGTTGGGTGTTATGGAAGGTATGTTTTCACCTGGAGGAAGCTTGGTGCCATGCGCATTCTGATACAAAGAATTTTGCAGGACTAATTGTTTCGTAGGATCAGGTACAGATTTAGCTAGTCGTATATTTGTATTGGTATCGACTAAAAAATTCCTATTGACATGTATCACAGAGGGCTGCTTAACGCTAGAAGAGGAGTGCAAGTAAGTCGGATTTATGTGAATGTTTTCCACTTTACCGCTTTCGCCTGGATACTTGGTAACTTGACATTGCAAGAACTTGGGATTGTAATAAATTTTGTTTTCACTTTTCTTAACCAACTTTTTACCCAGATTCGAGCTTTCATAATTAGCGGTTACAAACTTCTCCTTGTTAATTAGCAGGTTTCTGCTACAGAGAGGATTCACATGGATATTTTTGGGAAAAACCCCTGATTGGCCAAATTTATAATTCGTTTCTGGACTGTTTACGATGACATTGCTCGGAATCTGGTACCTATACCGCGATTCTATAAAAATAATTTTTACTATTAAATTATTAAATATATTTTAAAACACGGTTTATCCAAAGAAGTTCTACTTCAAAGCCCACTACTTACGATACTCAGCATCACCTGCTTGGGAATCATCAGCCATTCGCATAACCTGAAATAGTCAATTAAGCAATTAAGCTACTACGATACAAAATTTTATTGACCTGTCAGAGTACTTTGACAAATATATGAAAACACAAATATGTATGTTTTTCTCTCAATCACAAACACAGATAATTAATAGGCCAGCCAATGCTGACACTCAATGCGAGTCATTAAGGCATAAGGAAGTCCCGAAATTATTTAAGGCCACTTCAGTTCATAGGAAGGAAGGTGAAGATAGGGCTCGGGAAGAATGGTTAGGATGGTTGGTATTGAATTTTAGGAAGTGTTGGACAAAAGACTATTGAGTCATGGATAGTGACATGGTCAACAGATTTTCAATTAAAAAATTGGATGCAGAGGGCCCTCAGCAGAACCTCACAGTTCTACTTCGTATTTCTGAAGTGTCGTAGAAATGCATCGTATAGTGTTCGTGAGAGATGTTCACAACTAGTCATAAAATTCTTTGTAGCTGTCAGTCTTCTGTTAAGTCAGTTGTACCTTATGTTTTTGAGGATTCCGTGTGAAACTGCTGTCTAGGTATAATACTAACTATCTGACTTAAGTGGAAGTCAGTAGCTCCTTGTTTGTGTTTTGCATTATTTTTCTTCTTTTGTTTATTTAGTTAATATTGGGAGATAAATTTTGTGGAATTCCATAAGATGATGGGTTGGAAATAGTCTTTGCCGTTTTGTATCGTTTTCCTATCTTTTTGTGCTTTTTTTTATGAAGTTTATATTGGGAGATAAATTTTGCCAGGACAAAAAGTTGAATTACTAGGATAAACCCCCATCCATTCCCTCTTTTTCACACTGTCACCCCATTTATCATAATATTTCTGCATTTTGGTTCAGTGAAATAAAAGAAAAGGGTAGACTGCAAGAAAGCTTACTAAACAAAAATGTTATCAATTTTGCCAGGCTCTATCATAAATTTTTCATAAATTTGAACAAGATTGAAAAAACTTATTTTAAATTTTTTTATATATAGGTAGTATCAGTAAAAGGGTTCCTTTTTAATGTAAATTTAACACTCTTTTGAACGTTTTTTTCTTATTTCTGCAAAAATGTATAATCCTAGGGCTACGGGGGTAGGTGTATGATGCAAACTGTAGATACATGGGAAAAAAACACGTTGAATATATACAAATTGTTTTTTGATGGTGTCCACCCAAATTCCGGTGAACTCCATAATAAGATAGTAAATTGGAAATAGTCTTTGTCAAAATTACAGTGTGTTTTGTATCATTTTCCTTCCTTTTTGAACTTGAATTACTACTATTTTTGAACTAATAAACCTCCATGCATGCCCTCGTTGTTGTTTTTTTCACCATTGCCTCCTTTTTCCCCCTCATTCATCATAAAATGTCTGCATTTTGATTTAATGTAATTAAAAAAAGGAGGGTACATCCCAAAAAAAACTTACTAAACAAAGAGGTTTTTATGAATTTTGTCAAGCTCTGTCATAAAGTTTTACAACGAGATGGCAATTCTTTTTTACTTATTTTAAATTTAGCAGTTTTAGAAATATCTTAGTATTTTTACACAAAATTAAATTGAAAGAACTCAAAGAGTGCCTTCTTAATGTAAATTTTAATGTTCTTTTCAATATTTTTTTACAATTTACTTCTCAAAAAAAGTTCAAGGGCTACAAGTAGATTTATGGCAAAAATTGTAGATACTTTTAAAAAACATAAAACATCGAGTGCTTGCAAAAGGGTTTTTGATGGTGTCTACCCAAATTCTGTGAAACTCCATAAGATGGCAGATTGGAAATAATCTTTGCCACAATAGCCTGCCTACAGTGGCAAAGACTAATGCTGAAGAGTTGCAAAGGGTTGAGCATTTGACCGTTGCTCGTGCAAACTTTTTTGTCACATTTGAGGTGTAGAAGCACCCGACGAAGACAATCGGACGAGCAGCGAATCACCCCCATATAACAACAGTCATTCAGACATCAAATCAAACAAGTTCAAAATTTCTCAAAACTATTCCTTTTTCACCTTGCATAATAAAAAATGGTACATGAACAGCGGGATAATTAATTATAAAAATTAAAAATGATGACACTTGGAATACTCACGGTTAAAACAAAATGGTAAACCTAGCTAGATATACTGAAAACCCTCAAAAGGCTTATTAGTGATTGACTAAGCAGAAAAAAAAGAAACACTTCACAAACAATAATCATATGGCATGAATGCCATGATAATAATTATTTTACGTTTTCTTATCTCTAATCCCATTACATTGAAGCAAAAAAAATTAAGTTAATAATAATCTAAAAGTAAAAATATTGCTTTATAGTCAAAGATCAGAGAAACCACTTACTCCAATTATAAAAACATTCGTTGAAATGAAAAAAACAGAAATATTCAATTTTAAAAAAATCCAAGATAGGTTAAATGGATTTAAATCAGTTGGCGTTTGCTCAAAGTTAAAAACTTGATTTCACATTGTTTTGAAAAAGGAACTGATTTTATTATTTGGAAATGCTAGAAACCTACCTGATTTTAGACGAAGGTAGCCCTAAAAGGGAAGTACTGAGCACTCGTGACATCACGTCTGGCGTAGTCAAAGGAAATAAATGCAGGCCAAGTGTTTAAGAATTTAAAAATTTAAAAAAAATCCCATCCGCAAATAAAAAAATAAAAGCTATATTTCCAAAAGTACAGTAATGATTTTGATGAAATTTAATTAATTTAATTTAATGAATCAAATTGAATTTTTTAATTAAAAATCAAATTATTGTGGGACTCTCAACAAGACACGCCAAAATGGCACAATTACACAGATGACAAACATTTTGAGCCCTGAAAATGATCTCAATAAAGATCGAAACGTTGGCAAAGAATATGTAAATAAGAAATTAGATAAGAATATCTAAAACTTTCATCACACCGAACCGCATCTGACAATTTCTAAATAATTATCGATTAACAGTCACTAATGACCACACATTTTCCAAATATTTTTCCTATAAAATTAATTTTTTTCAAAATCGCCTTGAATTTTTTTTTCTGTCAATCAAATTAAAATTCTTCCAGGTCAAAACTGACCTTATGAAAATCCAATTGGTAGTTTCCTAATAAAATTTAAACGTTTAGGTTAAAGATCAAATTGATTTTTGTTTTTTGCAAATCAAGTGATTGGTATTAGCTTCCAAATGAAAATCTTTGTGAGAAAAAATGTGCTTTTATCCGCATCACATTGAATTTTCTTTCCGAAAATCACATTGAATTTTCTTTCCG
>CM077111.1:13985744-14017406 GCA_039619505.1 Cimex hemipterus | reverse complement strand
TGAATTTTCTTTCCGAAAATCACATTGAATTTTCTTTCCGAAAATCAAATTAATTTTCTTGCAAATCAGTTCGAACTTTGTGGAAAATTAACATTAAAAATCAAATTGATTGTTTTTGTAAATAAACTGATCGGTATAGCGTTTTCCAAATATTTTTTCCTCAATAATATTGATCTTTTATTCTAAACCTCGTTGAATTTTCTTTATGAAAATGAAATTAATCTTCTTCCAGATCAATTCGAACGTTGTGGGAAATTAATTGGTAGTTTCTTAATAAAAATTAAGATTAAAAAAACAAATTGATTTTTTTTTAAATCAAATGATTAGTGTAGCATTTTCCAAACATTTTTTCCCTATACAATTGAATTTTTTCCAAATCGCGTTGAATTTTCTTTCAGCTAATCAAAATAAAATTCTACCAGATAAATCGCACTTTGAAATCCACTTGGTAGTTTCCAAATAAAATGTAAATGTTTAGATAAAAATCAAATTGATTTTTTTTTGTATATCAAGTGATGGGTAGCATTTTCGAAATGAAAATATTTTTTTTTTTTTGAAATTTTTTAAATCTTTTATCTAAATCACGTTGAATTTGCTTTTTGAAAATGAAATTATTCTTCACTAACTTAAGTTTCCTAATTAAACTTGAACGTTTAGATTAAAAATCATTTTTTTTGTAAATCAGCTGATTGATAACAGTTTCAAAATGAAAATTTTTGAAAGAAATTGATACTTTTTTCCAAATCGCGTTGAATTTTCATTCTGAACATTAAATTAAAATTCTTACAGACCAAATCGAACTTTATAGATATCCAATTAGTAGTTTCCAAAATTAAATTTGGACATTTAGATTAAAAATCAATTCTTTTTGTAAATCAAGTGATTGATATAGCATTTTCCAAAATGTTTTTTTTTTTTTTTCAATAAAATCGAATTTTTCCAAATCGCGTTGTAAATTTGCCTTGTAAAAATTAAATTGTCTCCTTACTTGTTGTACTTGAAATTTGTTCACTTTCGTACCGAGCATTTCCTCCTCTGGCACGAATCCCTTCCGTTAAACGCCTTTGCATTCCTTGGAAAAGATTTCTGGTAAAATATTGAGGAATTATTTCCCATTTAACTAGAACAGACGTTCCAACTCGTCTGAGGTTAGGACCTGAGTTACCCGTCGTACTCGTCGCTTAATTTTGTCTCAAATGTGTTCGATTGGGTTGAAACCTGGTCTACGAGGTAGCCACATCAACCAAATCAATCAATTCCAGCCTTATTTAGGTAGTCATGCACAATAGAGCTATGGAGCCTGGAATTATCCTGCAATAGCAAATGTCTCTCACTGTTATGGGAGGCAAATGGTATTTTTAGTAGCTGGGAGTTTTGTGACCCTGAGAAGATGTTGAGTAGAAAGAAGCCGTGACGACGGATCGAGGCCGTGACCGTGTGCATGGCGCCGTTGGTGGTGGTCTGTGACCATGAGTAATCTGTTGACTGAGGTCCGGTCGCAGAGAGTCGGTTGACTCCACAGAGGCCGAAGTACTGCGGTGCAGCTATAGCCGAGAGCAGCGTTTAGCGTTTACGGTCAAGAGGGCTGTTTAGAAGGCGGGATCAGGCTACTGTGTTCCTTTAGTGATGGCTCGTCGGAATGTCGAGGAGTCTTCTGATGTATATCCATTAGTGATGAGAGAACTCGTCCTGTGGATGAGCCTGCTTATGTTGTATATTAGTGATGGTTGATACTTCGAGTTTGATTCTAGCGAGGCAGGGCCTCTGCTTATATAGGGAAGCACTCTACTCTGATTGACTTCAGAATGGAGGGCAAGAATATTCTACAGATCGTAGTGGCATCTAGCGGTAGCTTCAAGCGGCCACTACAGTATCATATGTTCTCCTCATGTCTTGGAAGTATCCCTGTGAAGTTAGAGATCATCCTCGCACAACAACCAATTCGTGGGTGGCGACCAAGGAATTACCACCCCAGAGTATTGTTGACCAACCGTGGTATGCCACCTTAGGAACCAGACACCATGGGCCGCATCTTTTTCCTGAGCGCCCCCATATGAAATTACGCCCATCTGCAGATTTGAGGCCAACTTTCACCTCTATAAAGAAAACTCGTTCTCAATGTTACACTGACCAATTCACATGTACTCGTATACGTGGACATTTTCTGAGCTGTGGTACGAAGAGGTCCACGAGCCGGGTGTTAGGCACTGAAATTATTTTCATTGAGCTTTCTTCTTACAGTACTGGAGGAAATCGAAACATTTCGAAACTTGTCTTGGAATTTATCTCATTTTCCGTAAATGTTTTCCGCTGTTTCGTACAGCATGATGTTGGATGAATCTATCGTCTCTCACGTCTAAAGACCTAGCTCGATCCTCTATTGTCTTTCTAGTGTGAAGCCCCTATTTCTCTGAAGAGCTGAAGATGATCTTCATATTGGGTTTGATTTACACTCAGTCTCCTCGCGAATTCGCCTTAGACCTGTATCTAATATTATAATGACCCTGACATTTTCATACTCAAATGACTGTCTGGAGCCAATGAAATAGTTTAAGAATAAGAACAATATCAAATGAAATTAAAGAAGGAAAAATTAATTAAAAGTGATCTTTTAGGCGTAGCAGATTGAATGACCATAATGCTATTTTTTGTGCAAATGAGATTAGCCGAAACAAAAATGAACTAAACATTATTTACTACATATTTTAACTATGGTAGCTCCTAATTACTTTCAATTAACGAACAAAATGGTAGATTTAATTTTAAACTAAATAAATTACTTGGCGTATTAAATTTGTTCAATGGTGTAATTAAAACTTCTTGAAAAAATATGGTTGCGATGTGCATATACTACAAAATCGATTTTTATTTTTTTTGGCTTCGATTTACATATACCTTTAGTTTGAAAGTAGGGATGCCATTCTCTCGATACTGGGAACGAAGAAAGTATCGATGGTTAAACTTCGTAGTGAGGAAACTAAGCCATAGAGGCTCGCCGTGTCAACGTCCGATGACTTTGATAACGCACCGCGGCCGGCGGTGATAACAAAACTTGAACCTACCATGGCGTTTATTTAATGTTTATCTCATACCAAAATCTATTTTGAGTACCACCACATAAATTGACAACACAGAAGCGTCTAGGCCGTCGTCTGGCCGTTCTTCACCGGAACATGAATTTAGCCCGATTTTGAAACTGGCGTGAAATGTTCGCAGTTAGAATTTTAAGCTTAGCAAGGAGAAAGTTTTTCTGCGTCCCCAGTGTTAAACCGAGGTCAGGATTTGTATAACATAATTACATCCCGGTATCATCTCATTTTACGTCGTTTTCTATTTTTTTGGCATATTTTTTTATTTGCTCAAGGGATATTAGACTCTTATCGTCTGAGAGCCATTCACCCAAAGGGTTCAGCGCTGTTAAGAAATACGTCTTTTCATCCTATATCGAGTTTATCAAGAACTATGAGAACAAACTTGAAAAGAAATTCCCTGCGGCCATCAGGGTATACAAGATATTCAAAGTTGGATTTCAGGTATTTCAATGCATAAAACTGTTCCGTAGATTTGTTATTCACAAGTTATGCAAGTGTCATATGCATTTTTGATTTTATAGGTAGATAGTTTTATTTGGATATAAAATTTGTTATTACAAGTAGCCAAGCTTAGGAAACAAGCAAAAATGCGTGCGGGTAATAGATCCTTATGGAAAGGGACATCTTGTGACATTGGGCCCGGAAATCGTAGCTAAGGAGCTAAAACCTACCTGACGCAATGCAACGCAACATGGTCTGACACCTTATCGCATGTTAGGTGTCCATATCGTTCGATAAGCACATGCCCCACAAAAGTCACACACTGTTCAACAAAAATCTGGGCAGTGTGAAACTTAGTTGCAACATATTGTATGGGGGTAGCCGAGTGGTTAGCGTGATCAACTCTCAACTAGTAGACCCCACGGTCGCGGATTCAATTCCCGCCGTTGCCTCTGGCCCTTTTTTCACGATACCCTTCCCCCCAAAAAATGATGCAATAAATAATTACGGCTAGATATGCAAAGTTCATGAGGCCATTGGAAAAGGATTGAAAGGAAAAAAAGTAGGATTGGTGTTTGGCTAGGGAGATTTCCATAAATAAATAACATACATCTGCTGCAGCGAAACTGCCAAACCTGAATCTTATGAAAAATTTCTGATGCTCCATATTGAACGAAACCGCACATACACTTAAATAATCCTTTTGTCCAAAATGAATTAGAAAATTTCACAAATCATACCAATACCAATCGCTGAATCAGTACCTCCAAAAACTTTCATTCTGACTAATTCCCTCAAACCTTCCTCACTGTCTGAAGGGTCTCCTATGCAATTATAGTTAAAGTGATATTGCACACTTACATTTTTACACCCTCCATTTTTTCTGCATCTCTGACTAATGCTTAGTATGTTGTGTTGTTTATATGATATTTCCACTTGAGTTTTTTCCCAGGTTATACCTAGGATTTAATTTCTTTGGAGAAGATTATGACTGTTCTTACGGTATTTTAGGACTTTTACCAAGACTTAAAGAAGTTTATAAAAATAAAAAGAAAATTAACTTTTAACGATTTATCATGTTTGACGAGAAAAGAGTTAGAACTGAATCACCAAATGCCGATAGACATGATGAAAGTGGCTCCAGTTTTGCTAATATCAGCTTTACCTTTTGCCAACTACATTGCATTCCCTATAGCGTAAGACAATAATCAAATAGAAACTCCATCAAGCTTGATTGTTTATACACTTTGAATTTTTAGATATTTTTTCCCTCGGCATCTTCTGTCGAGGCAATTTTGGACTTTACAGCAGAGAGTTCGGTTTGCAGTGATCGAACAGAAAATAAAGCTGGCGAGTTACAAGCCTGTTTTTCGATTCTTACAGGCAAAAATGCACTTGATTAAAGGGCATCCCACGAAACCAGTTTGGAAGCAATGCATTGCACAGCTTGGCAGTGGTTTACATCCGAACTCAGAAAAAATACATGAAAGTCAGATCCTATTTTGCAATGGGGAAGTTTACGATATTGATTGTTTAAGTCCTAGGCATATTGTAAGTGAAGAAAAGTATGTGTGTATTTATGTACACATATATGCTACAATCTATATTTTTCTTTGTATAGCGATCACTTCTTAAAATGCACAACATGCATTTAGGGCTGAGAAGAAGAAAAAGGCTGATTGAAAGGGCCAGGCTGTTAGTTTATTTGGACAGGGCCATTATAAATGAGGGCGGTGTCAATTCGCTAACACACGAAGACGTCAGAACAGTATGTACAATACACAATTCAAAACATCTATTCTGAATTACAAGTTAATTTTTTTTTTCAGGCATGTTTTTTCAGGGGCTTGAATCCGACGAATATGAATTCAGAAGATACGGTCATATGGCTGAATGAATGGATCCAACTGACGACCAGGATGAAAGATAAAAATTGGTCATACGTTCTCCACCTTCCGATTCTAATGGCGTACAATCATCCTTCTAATTGGGTGTTGATTCATTGATACTGTAACTTGTTAACCAATTGATTATACTGTGATAATATATTATACAATTCACATCAATTTTGTTTTATTTGATGTCAATTTTAGTCAGTTGTACAATTTTTGTTTTGTAGTTGACCATTTGTTTTTGAAAGATGATTAGTTCCTTTTGATTATTATTGCTTTGTGTTTCAGTAATAAAGTTACCAAATCTTAAAAATCTTGTTTTAAACTTATTTAGGCAAATTTACCCCTAGGTTTGATATGCTGGATTGCAAACCTGTTAACCTAAATAACTTAAACAAACTATGGCTCATAGTGATGATCAGATTTGATAATGGCTTCAAAGGTAAAGATAAATGGAAATATGCAAGGCGTACTATAAAAGATGGCCATCTCCTCACTTCCTTAATGGTTTGATTTTCTGAATTATAAAAATCGGACCAAAATTAAAGAAGTTTGGAAGGGATGTACATCTGTGGTTGGCGTTGGCCTACTGGTTTGTTACTATTGGGTATATATATATATATATATATATATATATATATATATATATATCAGTTACCATATATAAATATATATATTTATTACACAGTGTCCATGCAAAGGAGAAATGCTTGAGCTGTTGGGATGGGTCGTAAGTCATATAGACAGAAATTCAAATTATCACATATGTAATACAGTATGGCAGGGGAAATTTTGCCTGTTCTTCAAGGCTGTTGGATAAAGTGACTTTAAAAACGGAAAAATAGATTCTAGATTATGCAATTTTAATTTTGGTACAGCTGACAATTTCCATCTCAAATCTTATATTTCATTTATTTAAGTTTTATACCACTTATCACACCAATCAAAGCTGGCGTTCCACAAGGTAGTATCCTAGGCCCAATAGGCTACACAATCTATACTGCTGACATACCCACTCATCCAAACACACAAATCACAACTTACGCAGATGACACCGCAATCTTATCAACACACTCCAATCCTATCCTAGCAACAGAAGCACTCCAACAACACCTGAACCTTATTATCAACTGGTGCAATCTGTGGCGGATCAGGTTAAATGAACAAAAAAGCCAACACTGTTACGCCAATTTACTTCAATTTTTTTAACAGTGACTGAGGGGCCAGGTTGTGATAGTCAGTTCTGAAAATTGGGATGGCCCTGCCTTAGCCAGTGAGTACACACAGTATTAATAAATCAACCAATAACTTAGAACAGGCATAAATACTAATTTTATGTTATGACACATGACTTTCGACTCAATATGCTGCAACCTGACCACCTGAGCTACTGACTCACAAAGTCACGAAAGCTCAAGTGGTTAGAGACTTAAAAAGCGCTAACTTTTTCATCTCTACCAAGATTTTAGGTAATTCAGAAAATAATTATGTGTTGCAAAAATGAACAAAAACTGTATAAAAATCAAGAGATTTGTAAATAGTTTGAAAAAGAATGTGTTCTCACCAGTTTTTAGATGTTCACCTACCTGGGGAAGTTTTAGTTACAAGTATATATTGTATTCGACTATTGCTACTAGGTCTCAGATACCGATCGCTCTGGAAATTGTACACAAAATGTAAAAACTTTTTAAAACATGTGAACCAACCAGAAATACTGAAGGTCGATGTTTTAAACGGTTTTTAAATTTTCATGAACTGGTGGGTTGTTAGTTGTGAGTTCGATGTATTCAATTATTGCTACTAGATCCCAGATTCTAATCTTATTTATCTACATATCATAATCTAAATATCTGAAGATGCCCTTACATTGTCAAATGTTCAACAAAGTGACATACAATGTTGCACTGCATCACCCCTATATTTCATCAAATATTTGTTGAACTATAATTGTAAATTGTGAATTGTATGACCACAATATCCCAAATAGCTATTGCATCAATTATTAAGATTAGATAATAAGATTATCATCCCCTTGATTACAAAAATTATTTGAAAATGGAGTCTAATTCTTGTATAGAACTTTGGTAAATGGTATTTCCATATATGTATAAACAGAAGACACACTTAAGATGATCCATCAAGAATACCGGTCAATGATGGAAAATAATGCACAGCATACACTTACACGACCCAAACTGTACAAAAGATTTAAAACAATTTTGAAACTAGTCAATCATTTGTGAATACATCAAACACTTCATTGGCAAATTATTGCGCAACAGCATATGATGTGCAATTTGTTTAACAGGTGAATAAACCCAGCATTAATAAATTGATCGATAAATTAGAATTGACATAAACACTAACTTCCTTTGAGCTAATGTGGCTTCATGAGTAGATATTTCAAGTGGTTAGAGCAGCTCTGATATTGAGCTGGAGGTTGTGTTCTAACCTAACTTGCTCATGACACTTACTTTTCTATCTCACTGTTCTATCTCCTAAAACTGATATGCTCTTCTTGAAAAATATTGGATTTGTCAGTAATCGAAAATGAAATTTTATCTAAGTCACCAGGCGATGCGGAGAGGTTGAACCGACTTGCTGTGTTGCAATAATACATCCAACAAATCAACATTTAAAACTGGCGATGGTTGATAAATTATTTCATTAACGATTTTTCTTTGATTCCAACGAAACAGCAGATTTTAATAAATAATATATATTTTAATAATAAAATAATGATAATATTCCGAAATAAAGACTCACCGTGAAAAAGCCGAGTATCGACGGTCAGTTGTAGCCTGAATCGCCATAGAAATGGCGGGAAACGGGCAGTGTTTCAAGAAAACTTTCAAGTAAATAAAAAATATTACATTCCTTAAAATACTTTCTAAAAATAATAGCACAAAAACTTACGGAATATTTAAGAATTAATTATTTATTTTTAAACTCAAATAATTATTCAAATTCTAAACGGAGAATCATCGTCCTATCTGATCACTGCCCGCTTGAACAAGTATCTTTTAAACGTACTAAAGTATAATTAAATTTTTTTAAAAAATCGGGCTCAATTTAAAAAAAAATAGTTACAATATTTGGTTGATATTATTTTAAAACATTTTTCAATATTTAAATTAATTCGTTAGAGAATTTTCATGATTAATTATCAGGTGGTGAGGGGACTGGGAAGTAATTTTCCCGCCGTTCGCTCTTTTTTCTCCTAATGGCCGTCGGTTCGACATCACATTTTCATCCTCGAAAAAGGTATTTTTCATTTTTTACATTTATTAGTTTAAAATGTCCCGGTCTTTCTTTTTTTGAAATGAATTCCATTGCAAATAGTCAACTGACCAGTTTTCAATTATTATATAATACGGATATTGATTTATTTATCAAAAGCTTTTCACCTACTGCCCCTTCCCGTCGGCTCAAACGGTTAAGATGTTAAAATTTCATTTAAATCCTCAACAATTGCCTTTTCTCTTTATTTATAAAAAGAAATTTATTATATTTTATTTTGTGGTATTTGGTGACTGTTAATTAATGATCATTTAGAGATCGTTCAATGCGTGCGCTCTGTGCGATAAAGAAAATGATTTTTACTTACTGTGAGTAGGAACTATCTTTTTAAAAAGGCTTGAATACTGCACTCACTCCATCATTCATTATTTCTATTTTTAAAAAATTATTAATTGGTCAAGCAGACCACAAAAGTAGTGAATGAATTAAAAATGAAGTACACTTCACTAAAGCTTTCCGTTGCCATTTCAATTGTCGTCAAGAATCCAAACCCATTGGACAGCATTAGAAAAATGGCAAACGGAGGGAAACTCATAAAGTGGAGTTGAGATAGGAAGTTGATGTCGGAGTGGATCAAGGTCACGATAATGAAGGATTCGAATCCTGCTTGCCATTAAAATTTTTTTTTCTAAGCCTACAACACATCATCTCACTAACTCTAAATAATCATTTGATTTTATTGTTGTAATACTACTTAAGAAGATGGCATTCTATCCACATCAAGTGAATGAAAACTCAGACCTTATTTAGTAATATTGAGTGTCAGTGTTCCCGTGTTGAGATTGCCAGTTGCAACACGCAAGAATGGAACAATCACACAGAAGTCAAACGCTTTCAGCCCTGAAGACTATCTCAATAAAGATTGAACAATGACACGATAAAGAAAATGTTTTTCTGCATCTCATGATTTCTGAATAATTATCGGCTAACGGTCACTACTCACCACATATTGCAATAGTCTTTGAATTTTTATAATCATACATCCAACATCACATTTCAAGGTTGGCATGGTGAGTGCTTGGCCGACAAAGCAAAAAAAAAAAAAAAAAAATCTGGTAGAAATATTACTGATGGTGTTTCATTGATCACCAGAGTAGGTACGATAAAATGGGTGTTCACAATTACTGCAGTTCTACATTTTGTAGGAATCTGATGAAATGGTTGAGTTCTGTACCTGAATACATCATTCAATCATTTCCATCAGTCATCCCCAATGCATTTTCAATTGACATTGTTTAAACAGCTAGCTAATTTAAAAGAGACCATTTTGTTTGCTTTCTAGTTGTGAATAAGATACCTAAGGTTAGTATCTGAGATCTAGTAGCAATAGCCCAATACATTAATACCCAAACTCATAATTAACACTTCCCCAGGTAGGTGAAAATCTAAAAACCCGTTAAAACACCTACTTTTTCTAACTTTTTACATATTTCTTGAGTTTTATATAGTTTTTGTACATTTTGCAACATGTAACCATCTTATAAATTATACCTTTTATTTAAGTTGAGATGAAAAAGTTATTGATATGAGCAGGGTTTGAACTCCCTTCCTTTGGCTCAATACGCTGCTACCAGCCACCAGCTATTGACTCACAAAGTCACAATAGCTCAAGTGGTTAGAGTAGTGGTGTGTTGAGCTGAAAGTGATGGGTCATAATAGTCAATTATGAATGCTAAACATAATTAGTACACTAATTTTATTTTTTAATTCATAAAAATTGAATTAGTTATGGCTGTTCTAATTTACTGATTTTAATTTATTTTTGTTATTAATACTGTGTAGAGATTACTGACCGTTAATAGATAATTATTATTCAGATATTGTGAGGTGCGGTCTGGTGCGATGTAGGTATCAGAAAAACATTTACTTTATCGTGCCATCATTTCGATCTTTTATTGAAATCATCTTCAGGGCTCAAAGCGTGTGTCTTGTGTGTAATTATGCTGGCACTCTCAACACGACATGCAAGAATGGCACAATAAAAAACCTAAAACGATGATCCAACTTAGAATTTGGTGTGAGTCGTGCCTCTCTCAACACGACTCATAAGAATGACACATCTACACGGAGAACAACCACTTTGAGCCCTGAAGATGATCGCAATAAAATATCGAAATGTTGGCACGATAAAGAAAATGTTTTTCTGATACCTACATCACACCAGACCGCGCCTAACGATATCTGAATAGTTATTAATACTGTGATTACTCGCTGGCTAAGGCAGGGGCATCTCACTTATCAGAACTGACCATCACAATCTGGCCCTCAGTAGCTGTGTTAAAAAATTATTAAATTGAAATTGGTGGTCTAGAACAGCACTAAAGCTCAAATATCTCAAGAGCAGTAAATAGGAGAAGAGTGAATTTTCTCACTCAAGTAAGAATAGGCCATCAGAGGTTGACAAACAGGTACTCTATTTCATATGTAAGGCATAAAAATTTTGAAATCACAAAGTACAGAGTACAATTTAGAATTAATGGAAGAAAAGCAAGGTCCTAAGTTTCAGAATTGGCCTTACAATCCAGTCCCCAGACTTTGAAAATATGTTAAAACATGATTAAATAAGAAATAGAGCATCAATTAGCGTGAAGGGGGAGGGTCCTAGGATGATCTGAATAGGTAAAGAGGTATCGTACTCACGTTTCTAAGAATAGGCCAAACAGGGTTGACAAATTTTCTGCTATGTCTGGCATGAAAAGTTTACCCCATATCTTCCTCTCCCCCATTTCATTATAGCATATCTTGTAACTAGCCTGATTTAAAAAAAAATTCTCTTCAATCTTTTGAATTTGAATAAATTATTTCACTGACTGTTAACAAAAGCAATGATAATTGGAGGTGTTTAAACTGACTTAAATGGACTTTAAACTGACTGCAACAAAATAATTTGACAATGTTGAGTTAAAGTTATTTTATTTCATTTTGAAATAAGTTAATTTTATAATAATAACTATATGTAATAAATTATATGTTTTGTAGCCTTTGCTGTATAGCAATGCTGTTAAAACTGTACATTTTATTGGTTGACCAAAAGTTGATTCATGTCGAAATTTCAAACAAAACTTATATAAGATTTTGTAAAATTATTTATATGGAAATTCTATTTAGTATTAGTACAAAAAATGTTCTGCCCTTTTTGTATATTATAGTCATTATTTAACCCAATTTTTTTGTAATCTGTCATTGTATATTATATTTCATTTATTGTAAATTTTATACATTTCTTTTTTTCTTTTCTAGATGGTGTTGTGCCGTTTTTGTATATTTTTCCTTATTTTCACAAAGTGCTTTTTAAACAGTGTTAAGTTGTTTCACGAGTGTTGAACAGTGTGTAGTTAGCTGGTTCATCGAAGCTGTTTTAAAGCGAGGAATGTTGCCTTCTGAGGGTAAATTTCATTTATGTAACGTCTATTTAAGTACCTTGTCTACTATTATCTTGTTTAATCTTATTGTTTTTCTTTTTCCAGGGGGGGATTTACAAATGGTAAATCAACTCTCTCTGTTGGCAGTCAGGTTAGTGAGCATGTTAGAATTAATATTTTATTATTGTCCCAGCAGCCAATATAATCCTCTCGGTTTATTACTATCACAGGTTGTCACCTCTCTCTGTTGAAATTTGTAGGTCACTTTAGGCCACTATTACAATTAATACAATTTTTTGTATGATTTCGTAAATAATTTTTCCTGTGTAAATTACATTTAATTTATTGTATGCTTTATACATTCCAGATTTCTTTTTTCAAGGGTGTCGATCTATTTTTACATCATTGTTTTACATTTTCACAAAGTGTTCTTTAAACAGTGCGTTAAGTTTTCGCGAGTGTTGAACAGTGTGTAGTTAGCTGTGTCATCGTAGCTGTTTTAAAGTGAGGATTGTTGCCTTCAAAGGGTAAATTTCATTTATATAACAAATATTTATGCACTTTGTCTACTATTATCTCATTTAATCTTATTGTTTTTCTTTTTCCAGGGGGGATTTACAAATGGTAAATCAACTCTCTCTGCTGGCAGTCAGGTTAGTGAGCATGTTAGAATTAATATTTTATTATTGCCCCAGCAGCCCGAGGAGGATTATATTCGCTCTGTTTAATATTATCACTGATCGACACCTCCCTTTGTTGAAATTCATAGGCTACTTTAGGATCCTGTTACACAACACAGTTTGTTTTCTAAAACACTTTTCTTTTATTCCTTTATCCTACACATAGATTTAGTAGAAATATTCCAGTACATTGGTATTCAAACGTGCGACCCACACCTCATTGGTAAGCGCAAATTTGAAAACCCGTCAATACGCTCACTTTTTAGAATATTACTCACATTTTAAATGCTTCACCGGTTTTAAGAAGTGTTTATTTTTAGAAAATAATGATGGAACAATCGGTACTGGGTAGTAGAAAATCTAAAAACTGGTTAAAACTTTTCAGAATATTTTGGTATTTTACGTGTTACGCTAGTTTTAGAAAGTTTTTTTCATTTTGGGTTTGATTTCTGGAGGAATTGGTATCTGAGACCTAGGAGAAGTAGTGAAAAACATCAGTATTCAAACTTGCCACTAACCACCTCCACTGGTAGGTGAAAATCTACGAACCCACAAAAACAGCTGCTTTTTGAAATTGTAGGTATTTCAGATGTTTCAATAATTTTAGATGTATTTGTACATTTGGATACAATTGCTGCAGCGATCCGTATCTGAAATCTACATCAGTACACAAACTAGCAACTATCTTGTCCATGGAAGTCTAAACCTGGTACAAACTTGTACTTTTTTAAATTTGTTAGGTGTTTCTAATTTTTAGATTGCATTTTTATATTTTGCGTACAACTTCTGGAGAACTTGGTATCTCAGATCTAGTAGAAATAGTAGAATACATCGGTATTCAAACTTGCAATTAACTCATCCAAAAGTAGTAGGAAGTCAAAATACCACTAGAAACACCTCCTTTTCAAAACATTTGGTTATTTCAGATGTTTCAATAGTTTTAGAAAGTTTTTTTTTTTAATTTTTGGCACAATTTCTGGAGAGATTGGTATTTGAGATGTAATAGAAACAAGCAAATACATCAGTACTCAAATTCGCTACCAACAACTTAATTGGTAGATGTTTTCAAAATTGGTTAATTCAGTTACTTTTTACTATAATTTTTTTTTGTATTTTCAGTGGTTCACTATTTTAAAAAGTTTTTTATTTATATGTGGAGTGCAATTGCTAGTGCCATCAGTATCTGAAATTGTCAAAAATCAAGAAATACTTTCTAAAACTAATTAAAAAAAAAAAAATTTTATAGGCAAAAAACCAGCTTGGACTATCATTGCCTTTATGTTACTTGTGTGTTAATGTAGTGTTCTTGTTGTATATAGCTGTATAGTTTTATTTATTTTTTTAATAATCAATGACTTTGTCAATCATTTGCTGTTTATCTTGTAGGAGTTGTTTAAGTGGGAGGTGTAAGGAAGATGTGTAAAACCGTTGGCAGTTCCTTGGCGGGCACAAGACGTGTTCGACGGTTAGGCGTTCACTACATAGGCAGACAGGAGGGTCAGTACCTTCCATCAAGAACCCATGTGTCATTCTTGTATGTCCAATTCTGAGATGGCAGATGATGCCCTCTTCTCTTCTCTTCATTTGATAGGACGTTTCCCACGGGTGAATGCTGCCTTTTATCTTTTTTAGTTTGTTGTCTCCAATATTCATCCATTCAGTTTCCCATTTTTTAATATCTCTTTTCTAAAGGTTGAAACGAGATCCTTTGCACACACGGGTTGCTCTGATTCTGGTAAGCTCAGGGCTGTTTTAGCGGCAACGTCTGCCCGTTCGTTGTTTTTTATTCCTACATGACTTGGAATCCGTACAAAGGAAATAGATTCCCCTTAAGTGTAGTTCATGCATTGTCTCCCACACTGTTAACCAGGGGGTTTTCGACATCATAACTTTTAATGGTATGCAAGGCACTGTAGCAGTCACAAAAAAGAACAACCATATTATGGTTCAGTTGGACATCTGTAAGTGCTCTGTATATGGCCATCAGTTCGGCATTGAATATACTATACGTCGAGGGTAGTCTCAGGCTATATTGTTGGTTTCCGACGACAAATCCACATCCTACTATATTGGCCATCTTCGATCCGTCTGTATAAATATTAAGCGAGTCACTATTTTCTAAAACTAAGGAAATATCAAAAGTCTAAAAAAACTTAGTAAAAATATGTTTTTCCGATTTTTCAATTATGAACTTCTGGTTAAGTCGAGAGTTGCGAGTTAGTGAATGTAGCCTGTTGACTAGTTCAACTTGATCTCGTGTATCAGTCTTGTTAAAATTTCAAGAATATATCTAGAAAAACTATAAAACTAAGGAAATATCAAAACTCTAAAAAAATTTCATAAAAGGATTTTTTTCTGATTTTTAAACAAACAAGATCCCAGTTCCCGTAGAACACACTCCTTTTACCTAAACTTACTGTCATAAAGTAAAAACTTACTTGTGTTGTTACAAGATAAAGAAATAAGGAGGAAAGAAAAAGGAAACGAGTTCAGCTGTTACATAGCTATTTGTAGCTAGATGTAGGCACTGTCGCCTTAGGTACAAATGATGTAGTGTTACCACCCGCTATATGTACAGTACAAATATATCAACAACTTTTTCGAAATATTCAATCTTTGCTCTAAGTGTACATATATATATATATATGAACTGATGAATGATAAGGCGATACATCAGTCTCAGGAAATTGATAGTGATATTACCAACCACTGGAGAGTGCTAGGTCTATAAACCGGTCACTGACAAGTGATAAGGCTATACACAAGTCTCAGGAATTAATAGGGATATTACCTGCCACTAGAGAGTGGTAGGTCTATATATATACAGGTCACTGACAAGTGATAAGGTTATACACCAGTCTCAGGTAATTGATAGTGATATTACCAGTCACTGACAAGTGATAAGGCTATATACCAGTGACAGGCAAGTGATATTGGTAAGTTACTACCTACAGTGCTAGTACACTAGTGAAATTACACGTGATTCACCTCTGCACCGATTTGTAAGTTATGCAAAGAGGAAGATAACCCCTCATATTATTTTTTGAATACAATACAACCTAGGAATGTAAAAAGAAATTTCTACTCATCACATCATTTGAACTAAACAAAGAAACTAGATAAAGTGCCATAAGCCAATAGAAGTGTGCTTGTAGAATACACTTGGTTCTCATCATTGATAAAAAATAAACTCAAAATTTAAAATTAAGCTAAGCTAGGAATGCTTGGGGTTATAAAATAATCGGAGAACTGTCTTCTCCTTACAACTAATTTTTAAAAAGTTAAATTTATTTTTTTCTTTCTAAAAGCTAAGATGTAATTTTGTACTTTCAATATTGTCATAAGCTAGTTGTGTTAAGGCAATTTATATACATAAAATATAATTTTACACTAGATCACAGAATGTAATAATATAACTATTATAATCTATTAAATTAAATAAAATTACGCTAAATCACAGAGCAGTCATAAAGTTAACAATTTCTAAAGTAAGTACAAACTTGATGTGATTTATTGTTATTTTGTTAATCTTACGGCAAGCTATAAAAAAAGATTGGTTTATTTTGTTTTCTTTACTCTATAGCAAAGCAAGGTAAAATTTTATTGATAGCACTTCGTAAATATTCGTTTATATTTAGAGTACAATGCAATGTTATCAATTGAACTTCAAATTTTATATAATCAATCTAAAAGCATTGACTTATTGATATCTCTCTCTCTCTCTCTCTCACTATGAGTTAAACTATTTAGTCATTAGCAGTTTCAAATGATTTCTGCCACTATGCCCTATTCTCACTGTTTTGGCCATTCAGACCACGTTGATCAGAACGATGACCAAACAATAGGTCTGTTGCTCTGCAGAGCTCAAGAAGAAATCTCCCCAAATTGGGTATTTGATTGACCTGGAATTAAGAAATACAGCAAGGAACTAATAAGCATAGTTGTTCTGAATGGAAAATCTAAAAACAAAATCTCCATGGTAGTGTTGTCAGCCTGCAGGATAATTCAATCTAAGAGAAATTCTTTAATTTCATCCTCCATCTCCTTAATCTTTGATTCAGAATTTGTCTTTATAATCAATGGCCAGTTCTCCATGCTTTTCTAGAAACCAAATAATTTTTTTCTTAAATGAAAAAAATAAAACAAAAAAACAGGAAATTACAGAATCTTTAAGTATCAGACGGCATCCATAACAAAGATATTCGGAAAGTTGATCCTGTGAAATGTCGTTTTCAGACAAGCCGCAACAACCGTTTTTGTCACTTATGCTTTGCTCTTCCAAAGGTTCAAGGGTGCTGCTTTCGAACGCATTTGGGCCGAGCTTTGA
This sequence comes from Cimex hemipterus, assembly GCA_039619505.1. Classification (NCBI taxonomy): domain Eukaryota; kingdom Metazoa; phylum Arthropoda; class Insecta; order Hemiptera; family Cimicidae; genus Cimex; species Cimex hemipterus. Next base: position 14,000,312 of record CM077111.1, on the reverse strand, counting down.
AATCTGACCTGATACAGTGGTGGCATGCTCAGCGGATAATTCATTTGTGTTGCTTTCAACTTTAGCCTGAAATTATATATTAAAAAAGATTAAAAATGAATAGATCAAAATATATAAAATTATTTACATGACATAAATGGCAAATATTGTCCCCATTCTCACTAGCAGTTAATTTATTCCCTGTTGACACCACAGTGGGCACAGTGGATGGAAACGAAGTCTTCAGTTGATTAACAAATGTTTCTGTTAATTTCTGAATACTTGAAAATTTGTCATCCTAAAAAAATGAATTTGTGGATGAAATTTAAAAAAAATTTATTTTAAGAGGTTTTATTCCAACCTTTGTTCCAAAACTGGGAATCGTAATTGAACAGAGATCATTGAATACATTGAAATAAGCGACTTCCTTCTTTGAGCAATCTTGAAGAGGTCTTATGAACAAAACATCGCCAAAACGGTCATCACAAAACCCCTAGAATAATAGTTGACCTTGATTTAAAATGAACATGTTATATACCATTCCAGTACGCACTATGTCTGAGACAAGTTGACTTCCCCTGCCAAGAGAGACATTTGATATTACATTAACAGCGATATGGTCTGAAGTATCGGCCAAAAATATTTTATTGCACTGTAACCACCTTGCTGCTTTTACCAAGACCTCATTTCTAAAAAAGGGCAACTTTGTAGAGGAACATTATGCTAAAATAAGGTCAGAACTTTACTTTGCTTTTACAAGAAGGTCAATTTTTGCAGTATTGGTAGTACAGTCCTCCAGTAATTTTGACATCCGATTGTTATCAGTTGCATCCAAAAGAGACGAAGGGCTTTTATAAAGAGTAATTTCTTCATCAAAGAAACCATCGTAAGATGCATAAAATGTTTTAAAGTCGTACAGAAGCAAAGCGTTGTATATCTCATTTAAAAGCTCTGATCTTTCCTCGAGTGATTTGTCAAATAGGAATGCCTCTAAAAATAATAATAGCAAAACTAATAGGTGCAAATCAGAGGATTTGATAGCATGTGAAAATAAAACTACTTTTTTTTAATATAAATTATTTTCAAATCAAACTACATATTTTTTAAGATTATATTCAAAATAAAATTACAACTTTTTCCAAAACAAACTACATATTTTAGAAAATAAAATTAAAATCTCAAATGAAATGAAAACTTTTTTATGAATAAAATTTAAACAAAAAAATCTTTTTTTCAAATAAAACAACTTTTCAAACAAAATTGAAAATTTTTCGATTTCAATTAACTTTTTAAAATCCAATTAAACATTTTCCCAAATCAAACTACAAGTTTTTTTAAAATGAAATAAAACTTTTCAAATAAAATTTGAACTTTTTTTTTTTTAAATCACTCAAATTAAGTGTATAATTTTTTTTTCATCAATCGAGTAAAGGAAGTCCACTATACATCAGCCTTGGGTAGAAACAGATTGAATTTTTTGGTCAAAATACATTGTCGTATGAGGTGCTAGGTATTTTTTGGTCGAAACGCGATAAGCTCATACAAAAACGATTGGACGTTACTACATACTCTCCAGATTAGTCATCAACAGAATATTTTCTAAGGACCTGGTGGAGGAAAATTTTAAAATTTTGATTAAAAGTTGTGAAAATACCTTCTATATACAAGAGAACGGCCGAAGTTGATATTTTTTTCCTCCTCCTTTCATCGATGTAATTTTGGACGAGGTCGAGCAAGCAGATGGACGACGGGCTCCCGGAAAAAGCCAACAATATTTTGTCGCCGGACTTCATTATCTTCGACTTGCCCAAAACGGCGTTGAACTTGTGGGAGAAGTAAGCCAGGAAGCATTGACTGTGTATATTGGACGATTTTGTAAATTTTTCTTTAAGATGTTTTCGATTTGTTGCTTACCGGCAGTAGGGGAACTTGCCCTGGAGGACAACCGAGGCTTTGACGGTCGTGCATTTCCTGCAACTCGCACCTACGCTGTTCAAACAATTTACTTTAATATTACAACTGAAAGGGGATAAAATATTTTGGCGCATTACAGGTTGATTTTTTCGTTCGGCTTCGTCGATTCGTCACCGCAGTTATCACGGCTGCACATTTTGGCCGAATCGGGTCGGATAAACGGGAAAGGAGACCACGTGGGAGGTTAGCGAGTCCGATCCACAACAACGCAGTATCTCTGCAGGGATGCGGGCGGGGAGGTTACTTCACGGGCCAGAGGCGAAAAAGGTTATATCTCACTGCTACGGGCAACCCGCTCCCCTTTCACAATGACTCAAACTTATCCAATTTCAATTTTTTCAGAGAATCAAATTGAACTTTTTTCAAACGAATGCAATTTTTTTCTCGACCAAATTAAAACTTAAGAATGAAATGGAAATCTTTTCAAATCGCAATTTTTATTTGAACTTTTTCTAATCAGACAACATTTTTTCAAAAAAATTGGAATTCAAATCAAATTTTCTTTAATTTTTTATGTTTCCAAATCAGAATTGAACGTTTTTCTAAAATGAACAGTTTTCTAAATTGACCTTTGCAAATTAAATTATTCATTTTTTCAAACCAAATTTAAACTTTTTCTAACGAAACATCTAAAAAAAAGTGGGAAGTTTTTAAAACCAAATTTTATTTTAAACGAAATTTGATATTTTCGACAAGGCAATATTTTTACAAAGTTGGACTTTACGAACTAAAACAAAATCCATATTTTAAATTGAACTTTGCAAATTAAGCTTATTCATTTTTTCAAACCAAATTTAAACGTTTTCTAATCAAGCATTTTAAAAAAGCGATGTTTTTAAAACCAAAACGAAACAACATTTTTACAAAAAGTTGAAGTTTTTTCAAATTCAAAATTAATTTATTTGTAAAATCGATCTTTTCAAACAATTTTCAATTAATTACTATTTACGAAAGGTATTGGTTAAGATAAAAAAAGTCAGCATCACGAGTGGGATTCGAACCCACGACCTTCAGCTAAATACGCCGCTACTCTTTCCACTTGAGCTATCATGACTTCTTTTTATCTCAACCAATACCCTTCATAAATATTTATTAATTGAAAAAACGTTAATTGGTCATTCGGACCACGAACTGTACTGGATTTTCAAACAATTTTTTTTCGAACGAATTTGAACTTTTTCTAACCAAACGAACCAAAAATCTAAATCGAACGAAATCCATTTTCTACATGAACATTTGCAAATGGAGTTTGAATTGAAAAAAAGAAATTTTTCTAACCAAACTTCTTTCGAATTTTACTTTTTTTAAACCAAATTTTCTAACCAAGGAACATCATTTCTATAAAAGTTGAACTGTTTTAAAAATCAAATTAAATCTACTTTTAAAATCGAACTTTTCAAATCAAATTTGATTTTTTAGAAATGAAGTTTGCAATATTTCTAACCCAATAAAACATTTTTTACCAAAAATTGTACTTTTTTCAAATCAAACAATATATTTTCTAAAAATTTAAATGGGAGTAAGTTAAGGATTAAGTTTGATTTATAAAAACAAGTTCTTTTTTGTTTAGAGTAATGGAACGTTTTGCAGGTCAGACTAAATATATTTCCTACGAATTCAACTTTTTACAATTCAAATTTGATTTTTTTCCCAAATAAAACTACATTTCACAAAAATCCGACTTTTGAAACTCAAATAAGGGCTTTTGAAACTGAACTAATCACTAAAAAATTTGAAATGTTTTCAAATAAAATAGAACTAAAAAAAACATCAAATTGCATTTTCTCCAGTACGAATTGAAATTTTTTCAAATAAAATCAAATTTCTTTTAAATCCTATTAACATTTTTCTCCAAAATATCCGGATTTTACCAAATCAAAATTCTATTTTATCTAAACACACTTGGACTTTTTCTATAGACCAAATAGAAAAAAACTAAATAAATTAATTTCTCGAGCACAATATATTTTTGACAAACTAAAAAAAATTCTCTCAAATCAACACATAAAGTCATATTTGGCCTCCTTAAATAAATCAGAACCGGAAATAAAAAAGAAAAAATTTAAACGTTAAATCTGGATAAAATCCAAAGTAATTACGAACGAAGAATTTAAGGAAACCCAAAAAATATGTTATTGGACTCAAAAATGTCTATTTTTTGATTGTGACGAAAATTCGTATTTAATGATTTTTCAGGCTGCTCCATACGAATCCGAAATGGATTTTCATAAACAATTTTTTTGGCCTATTTCACTCCAAGCGTCCTTTGGGTTTGCAAATGTTTATTATATTATAGTCAATCTTCATCTAAAAATCTTGCATATTAAATTTTTATTGTACCTAAAAAACTATTGGTATATTTTGTGACCTAGTTCTCCATTCCCAACTGTTTTTATATCATCTTATGACTAAAAAACCTACTTCTTGTTGAATAAAATGTACTTTTGTCTACAACCGTTTTAGAAGTCCTTATGGCTTTCCCATTTTAGGGTTGAGGGCGGCTCCAAGACACCGGGGTGGTGAGACGCATTGCGGAGTCCTCTAGCTTGTTGGCCCCTAAGGGATGATTTAGATACTCGTTGCTAATTGCTACATCGCAAACCAAATATATATCCGCCGACCTTAGGCCTGACGGCTACAGTGCATCTCCAACTCATGTCCCAACAGGAGGATTTGAGTTACCGCCTGGTTCTAGCCGTTAAATTATGGCAGTTATGTAAACAGAATGTATTAACTTACACTGTCATGGACCACTGTTCACAACCGACACAAGATCAATAGATAACACACTTACCGCAAGAGATCGACCTAAGTAATTAATTCAAAAGGTTCCTGCTGGAGATTAATCATCTTATGTTAAATCGACATCGTTTTGACCGGTAACTATTTATAATTTAGGCTTTTCCGTACACAAATTGACAATAAAGGAGTATTTAAAACAATATGTCTTTTGTGTTGTGTTTAGTAACTGTTAGCCAATGAGTATTTGGAGATCGTGAGGTGCGGTCTGGTGTGACGTAGTTTTAGAAAAACATTTTCTTTATCATGCCAACGTTTCGAGCTTTATTGAGATCATCTTCAGGGCTCAAAGTGTGTGTTCTCCGTGTAGATGTGTCATTCTTATGAGTCGTGTTGAGAGAGGCACGACTCAAACCAAATTCTAAGTTGGATGTGATGACAATGATTTTAGGTTTTTTATTGTGATGACGCCATGGCTCCGTCAGACTTTACCAGAACCCCCGACTAAGCAACAGCCAATGAGCTTGAAGTTCTCTATTATGCAATTTGGAGAATGAAACAAACAGCTTCAGCCAGTCTATGAGTTCTTTTTGAAATTTAAATAAAATGCAGTAAATTGATCTTACCAACTCGAGCGATTAGTATGGTTATTTTCAAGATTTAATCTCTCTCAGTTTATTTGCTTATGTTGAACATAGTTTCTTTTTCATGATGATGGGTTAGCACCAGTATTCTTCGGAATAGTAGGACGTGGCTTCATCGTTTCTGGAGTACTTAGTTAGAAGTAGTTTAGGATTCGAACCCACGACCCTCGGCTTGATACGCCGCTGCTCTACCACTTGAGCTATCGTTACTTCGATCCATTCGGACACAAACTTCTCGTCTCAACCCAACCTTTCGAATTTTTCCCTCCTTTTTGCCATTTTAACACAACTAATACTTTACATAAAGATTAATTAATTGAAAGATATTATTTGGTCAATCGGACCACGAAATCTAATGGATTATAGAGTAAGATTTTTACTTTCGTTGGTTTGATAGGCCAAAACAGCCAGCATGGCAAACCAGAAAGATCTGAAAAAATGCATGGCATTTTACCTGTTTAGGTTTAAAAAAAACTTTTTCAACCCAAGCGAAATATTTTTAAAGCTCGAATTTTTCTCATGGAACTTCATTAAAATAAATTAAATCACACTTTGTTCAAATCCAAACGTTTACCCAGATCAAATTAAACATTTTTTACAATAGACTTGCACTTCTTGAAATTAAATCGGACTTTTTTGAAATCAAATTAGTTTTTTCTTAAATTAAAACTACTTTTTCAAATCAAATTAAACTTTGTTCAAATTAAACTTTGTTCAAATCAAATCAGTTTTACCAAACTCAATTAAACATGCGCCTCAATCTAATTGATTTTCTGAATGTCTCTCAATCACAATTAATTAAAGTACCTCATAACTCATGTGGTATAGTAGCTGCGTATCTAGCCGAAGGTCGTGGGTTCGAATGCCGCTCTTAACATTGACTTTTATCTCAACTAAACACTTTAATTAATTGAAAGATATTCATTGGTCAAGCGGGCGACGAAAACTAGTGAATTACGTAGAATGTTCATTGTTTAGTATTAATAGGTTTTAGAAATTATAAATGTTGGGATGAGTGTGGAGTTCGATCCTTTTTTAATAAAGGATTAATAGGTTGTAGTAGTTGGGTTTGTCAGAACTGCTTCATCGTTTCGCCACCTCAGTAGTTCGACGGTTCTTCATGGAATATGACATGTACCAACCACTGAAAATGGAACCAGTTTGATGAGGTGAACAAAGTGAACATTGGAAACAATCGAACTATATTTTATGATCCGGTTATTCCTCGTAATAAATAATTAATAATAAAAATGCTATTCAAAATATTGCTAATTAAAGGGGAGCAGATGTCATCTGGCAAGTTGCTTGACCTAACGGTGATGCCACTTCTTGGGATGGCTATCACAAAATCCTGTACCAAATTAGTCTCAAGGAGTCGAATTGGCTTGATGAAATTTTACGCAGTTTCCATTCATTTTTACGACTATTATGAAAAAGTACAGATCAGAAATTAAATTAGAAAACATCCGAGATCTTGGATCAAATGTACAAATAAGAAACTGCCGGGAAACGTAGTTTATTTTTACACTCAGCAATTAGGGTCCATAAAAGCGTTATCTTCCGTTGAATTGCAATGCTGATGCTTGCAGAGATACCCGCTAACAGACATACTGCCACAGACCACGAAACTAATCCAACAGGAAATGTTTCACTCATTCCAAACCTTTAATAAATTGCCGACATTGATTAATGAAAAGGCAACAACGGAATAAAAAAAATCTAACTAAGCTAATTTATGTCCTGTCGCATTTATGTAATTGAATAGATTACCTGTATTCAACTAATTAATTACCTAGGCGTTTTATGTAAAAATGTAAAGTAAAGGTTCCCTGTAACCAAATGTAATTTAATCTAGAGAGTGTACAAACAAATTGTTACTTGTTCGGACAATTTCGATCAAAACAACGAAAGAAAAAAAAACTTTTTTATATGCTTTGCATAGATAGATTTAAGACATTAGGTATAGGAAGCAGAAGTATTTGGTTTCAAAATCAAGCAGCGTGTTTTACACTAGGAAATACTTCAGTAGAATAATCCAAATTCAAAGTTATAAATAGAAGTTATTTTAAAAAAAATTGTAGTTAAGGAAGTATTTCTTTTACTTTTGACAATATTGGTTTTAATTAAACAAAAAAATTATATTTATTCTTTCGTTATATTCGTGCGAAAAAAAATCAAGAAAATAATTGAATGATTGCTGATTATTTGGAGTGATACCAGATGCGGTATGGGTGAGGCAGATTTTAGAAAAACGTTTTCTTTCTCTTTCCAACGTTTCGATCTTTATTGAGATCATCACCAAGGCTCAAAGTGTTTGTTTTCTGTGCAAAAACATGAGCATTCTTTTCTTTTAAATGGAAAACATTGTGAAAAGCGTAACATCTTTGAATTTATCTGTGAAGCACGCAATAAAAAAAAGTACCATCCATCCAGAATATAAAGGGTAAACAAATTCTTATGAGGCTTTGCATTTGCTTATGACATCGGTAAACGCAGAGGAGAAATATGCCGTGGATACGCGCCGGCCCAGGCTATAAGTTCGACTCAGAGGTGGATATCGCCTCGGAAGGGGCTTAGCGCATAAAATGCAAAGTACTACCTCCGACGGTAAATTTCTATGACGCGCAACAGGAACCTCCTTATCTCGGAAGGGTAAACTGCAGACTCGGTCCTCCTCGCCCAGCCGAGCAGCACCGCCCGGGAATATTAATCTCCGGCCAAGTCCTTCTATCAACAGTTTTGTCAAAACGATAGTCGAATTGGTCTGCTAATAATTCATTTAGAAATGTCAGAATTAATTCTTAATTTATATTTAAAAACGGTAAAAGATGAACCCAATTAATAAAAAAGAATACAGTCCCTTTTCGAGGTTTGTAAGAATATTCCTCTTCATCGGGTCTTTGAAACTTTAATTATCAGCATTTTTCAATATTTCATCTGGTCATTGTTGATCTGGTGCTGTACGATCTCAATATTTCCACCGTGCTTGAAAATATAGTTTTCACATTTTTAAAAAAATTATATATCGGTTTATTGAACGTAAGATATTAAAATTACAACGCTTCCCTTAGACCCTTGCCCAGTTGGCTCCTCAAGGTTAACAGCTGACTATTGTTATTTTCTCTATACATATTCTTTCCCGAACAAAGAGAAAATTATTTCATTTGTATGTTTGTTTTGTTTTATGTCTCTCTCTCTCTCTCTATCTCTCTCTCTCTCTATCGTTCTTGCTCTCTATTTACCTATCTATCTATTTACCTGTTATCTTTCTCCGCATCTCTCTTTTTTAAATTTGTATAGTTTTGAGTTTTGTTTTATGTATTTTCTCTCCCGAAACAAATCACAAATCCTTTTATTTGTATATTTATATGCTGTTTTCTCAATCGCTCACTTTCTCTCTCTCTCTCTCTCTCTCTCTCTCTCTCTCTCTCTCTCTCTCTCTTGATCTCTCTATATCTACCTATCTATTTACCCATTGTCTTTCTACGCATCTCTCTCGAAAAAAATCTTTTATTTGTATTTATATGCTGTTCTCTCTCTCTCTCTCTCTCCCGCTACTTTCTTTCTTTTCTTTCTTTAAGACTAACACTTCATCATAGCATGATTGTGAATATCGTCGTTCCCATGTAAAAAATAAATACACAAATAAACTTAAATAAATATATAAAACAATTCCTCGCATGATTTCATCTGAATTGCACACCGAAAAACTCAAACGAGTCTGATAAAAAAGGCCGGACCGAGTAGGCAGAAAATTATCTATCTTTCTAAAGATACATTCGAACCCGACATACTTACAAACGGTCTTTGTACTTCGTCACCGACCCCCTTGTTTCATGTGATTATTATCTATCTCAAATTTTAATGTTTTGGTAAGCCTTAGTGATTAGTGATATGGAACAACAAAAAGCCTTGTTTATTATATTTGTAAATATCTGTAAAACATAAATACAACTATTGTTATATACAGTATTTAATGTGATAAATTAAGCATAAAGAAATTTATCTCTAAATTTCTAGAGAAATTTTCGTAATATTTAATATCGCGTTGTTTCGTTGTATTCAATACTACGAGTTGAAACTGTTCAATATCCAATTTTCAGCACAGATTAATCCTCAATTATACCCGAACAAGTCTTTTGAATAAGTTCCTTTTATAAGTTTCCAAAGCATAGGTTGCGATGTTCCAACGTCCTGCGGGTCCTCTGGATCCTATATAGGCTTGGCAAAGCTGTTTTAGGGGTTTTATTGTGGCACCCCGCATATCCTTTGTCTCCGAAGATAGCCTGAAAGTATTGATCCCACACTCTGGGACCAGGGAGCTGATAAAGAAATGTCATTAGGGTCCCCACAAGGAGTATATCGAGGGCTTACTCTTATCTTGGGTATATTTCTTCCTGGAGGCCTTCGAGAGGGGGGTGGTCGTTAAACCGTTTGCATTTATCCAGTAAGCTTTGGGTGGCATCAGCCCCTGTCACACTGAGTAATTACTTAGATAAGCCGGCTCTTTCCACTCGGCATCGGCCCGCGTACCAATACCGTGTGATCATTTCTGAGTAGGGGGGTTCTTTTATCGAACAGATTCTTTACATTTCCCTATTGACTACAAATGACTTACTCCTAAGTCTGTTTTGACCGATTTGACCAAAGTTTATCACAATAAAAATGGTTTAGTAATCGGACCCATAGACCTTCAGTGGCCTTAGGCGAAGAAGTTCAAGTCTAAAATTCAAGGGATGGTCAATTTTTATGGGCTTATTAAACAGCATTTTTTTTAAAACACGAATACGTCTAAAACTTCAACAAGTGCGAAATACCTTAAATCAGTCTACAGATAGGCCAAATTTAAAAGCAACAGTATAGCAAACAATGAAAAGCTGTAAATTTCGGTTGATCAAAAAGGAATATAAAAATAGTAATGTTAGTTTAGTTTTTATTCACATATTAGAACATAAAATGTAAACATAATATAAATGTACAAAAGATAAATATAACATAAATGTACAGTGATCACAGTAACAGAACTTTATTTACCTCTTTAACTTTAATATCTACAGTTATTTCACAAAAGTAACTTAATATTAACTTAGGGGTAAAAAGGTTTTTAAAAACCAATCTGAGTCCTAGGTCAAGCTATTCACAGTATTTACCACAAGTTTGGTGCCTTCTTTTTTACAGGCCCAAGTGTCCCAACTAACCGAGTTCGCACATGTTCTTAAATTTTAAGTCGCATTTGTTAATGTTGTTAATTGTCTCCATTTCAAAGACTCAAGGAGGAAATGTCTTGCGGTTAGTTTCGCATTTTGATTGGGAATGAATACGTTAGAGTGGCGCCGCCATGCGATGTAATAGCAGTTTGTTTTCCCGGCTCAAATCTGATGGCCTACGAAGTAGCAGAAACATCAATTGGACAGCTTTTTTTAAGTAACTATTACTACTAACGCAACTACCACATTGAGATGAGTTGTGAAGTTTACTGCCAAGCCATAGTACCAGATACCTTACTGAGTTATTCCAAGATATCACATGACCGTTAATACTCACTTCACCATCCAGAATAGGTCGTCTTTGGTTATCTAATTTATGCAAAGCGATATTTAACCTCTTAACGATTGGGCATGCTCTCCATGAGACCATAAGAAGGGCAGTGTGGTCAGCAAACAGAGCCATTTTGATGGAGGGAAGCTTTAGCATGTCACATAAGTACAACAGAAACAAGTCGGGCCCAGAACTGATCCTTGGGGAATTCCAACTACTGCCTTTCATCCTAGCGTACACTCTAAATCGGCGATCCTTTAACCTTTAACCTGAGAAAAAATTAATTTTACTAGTTAGGGGCGAACTTCACAAATAATCATTTTAAGAAACATTGCGACAAACAGTCAAAGGTTGAGGTCCAAAAACACAGCATAGCTGTGTTTTCTCAGGTTAAACTCGTAGGTTACAGAATCAAGTCTACAAAGTTGAGCTTGCGTCGAATCCAAGCTGCTCAGGAGGTACATAGACGTAGCCTCCGATTAATTACCTTTTCACTGAATAAACTCAGCAAGCTAATGAGCCTTTAATTTAGTGAATCTTTAGGTGGATTTTACTCTGTTTAAGGATCATAATAATTTTTGAGGCTTTCCTCTTCTTAGGAAAGTGACCAAAGACCATTAAGCTATTAAACAAGTAGGCTAATAAAACAGATGCCTTATTTGACAGGTTCTTTAGCATCGGCTTATTGATATTGTCTATGCTAAGGCTTTTCCTATTCGGCCCGTTTTTGTCTGTAATTCGTATTTCGCGAGGGTAGACAAGACTACAGTCTTGCGTCGAATAGAATGTGTTTTCTGAAAAATGTTTACTAGCAGGTGAGTATGATAGAGTGTACCTAAACCAGATTTGCTATATGAACTGTCTCCAAGGTCGTTTCTAGAAGGTCTGCTTTCTCTTTACGTTATTTTTGCAGTGGGCTTTTTTGAAATTCATTGTTGTATTTAAGGCGTTTGCTGACCCTTGCAAATGGTCGCGTGTGCTGGGTTTAAGTCACTTAAGTAGCTCTTGTTTTGCCAGTTTTTTTAATGTATATTTGTTTTACAACTGCGTGCTTTGATGCGACAAGTAAACCTTATAATATTAACATATAAACAATTATAACATTAGCATGAAAGTAACAGCAGCATGGAGCTACTATCCAGTGATGGTAGCCGTTAGTACATCAATACGATGAGCGAGATGGACCTCCATCCTAGGAGACCAAGATCAAGTGTTAAGGTTGTCGCTTCAGTCTTCTGTTGGGATTATTATGTAAAGTGGTGGATGACAAACTTGACGAAAGTGATCCGATGATGGGGTAGTTTGGTATGGAACGTTTAGAGCGGGATTGGACTAGCACGGTAAAAGAGCGACATGTAGGTCTGTATGTATGGTGTGATTGAATACATAGATAGGGGCGACTATTGTTTTGATGTTTTTGGATTAAAGGTATTGGATTCGATTGGAGTTGGAACGCTGAGCAGTCCGAATGGGAGCCAGGAGGGTAATGCAAAGTTTTCTTTTGTTTGTTAATGATAGTTTCGATCATCTGTCAATTAGTCGTTTTAGCGCGAAAAATCGTATGTTACGCTTAAGTCATGTATGGGGGTTCCACGTCAGTCGTTTGTTCGGGTAGAGCCGGGTAGAGGTACATGATTTTCCAAATTGGGATGGGAACGTTGTTGAGGATACTGGTGGCAGCGTTTTCTTGTTTAGGGTAAACATTATATTTGTTGATTTGGTTTCGTTGATCTTGATTCTTCACTGACGGAGCAAGCAGTCTAGGATTTGTAGGTGATTTTGGAGATTACGGGAAGCTTTGACAGGATCTTTATCAGGAGAATGGATTGCGGGATGCTCTCCTCTGGGAGAGAATTATGTCGTCTGGTGGCCGACAATAGACTGCGTAAGCTACTGATTTCTTCCAGCAGGATTCCAGCCACCTAGATGTCATCAATTTCTAGATGGATAAAATCGTTTAAGACTTTTGCAGTCTGTTTTCTTTGCGTTATACGCTACTGGAATGTTGGTAGAAATTGGCCGAGAATTTATGTTTTCGTGGTCAATGTTCTAAGTTACCTCTTTCAATTAATTATTCCTTTTATGTAAGGTGTTGGTTGTGATAAAAAACATTTAATAAGTAAAAGAAGTATCACGTCAGTAAACATCTCCCCCGTGGCCATTTCGTGAGACGCTGATAATCCTAATCCTAATTAACCGACATTTGAAAATGGCAAAAAGAGGAAATTCGAAGGGTTGTAGGTAGAGATGGAGAGTTGGTGTCCGAGAGGATTGAAGTCACGTAAGCTCGAGTGGTAGAGTAGCTGCGTGTTTAGCCGAATGTCGTAGGTTCGAATCCCGCTCGTGGCGCTGAATTTTATCTCATTTATTTCAAATGTGAATGTTACCTAAAAAGAATAATTAATTGAATCTAACAATTAATAATAGTAATAGTACACATATACAAGTTTTATCTTCTGAATAAAATATTTGAAGAAGGTGAAAAACGCGTTGGTTTTAACCAATTACGTAGAACTAATGTAACTAAAATACAAAAGGGGGACGCGTGTGCTGTTGGGGGGCGAGTTATTGGAAGGGTCCAAAGCAACAAGCGTGAGGTGAATGCGACGCAGCACATGCGAGTAATAGCACCATTTGTTACCGGGGCCTTCGGGGACGCAGTACGTGTTCAACGGAAGACATCGGCTTCCAATTGTCAAACGGTCCGGCCCGCTAATTGTTTATTCTGTCCGAAAGCCGCGTCCGGAATTTAAGAAGCGTCCGAGAAGCAGATGTCTGGAATGACGCCATTCCCACATCTCAATTATTGAATTCGCCCATTTAGACGGTGTAAATCGTTCGGAAGATATTAGAGGGGTTGGCGGATCCCGTGTGTCTCGTCTAACTCGATTGCCGAATATTTATTGGAGGGTGCCTTTAATACGTTATAGGTTTAATTTGAAACATTCAACAAATGTCGCGCTGAGAAAATAATATTGCCAGGGAATTACGAGTTTGAATTCGTAATTCGTCCCTAAACTCAAAAAGCGCATGAACGCCAGCAAGCAATGTTATACGCCGATGGACAAATTTAACCACTCAAATTATTTCAAAATTAAATCCATTATTTTTCTACGTTAATTACGGTAATTAGGAGCTTCTATAAACAAACCAACGGTAAATAATGCTTTGTTTACTTTTGAATTGATTAATCCGATTTGCGCATAAAGTAGCATTATGTCCATCAATTCTGCTAGCCCAAAGATTGTTTACAGTTTTTTTTCCTTCGTTAATTTTATTTGATATTATTCTTGTTAATCCATTTATGTTTAGTTGTCTAATTGATCAAATTACTTATTTTAATTGATTATTCTTTTTATATAAGAACTTGGTTGAGATGAAATAGTTAGTGCCACAAGCGGGATTCGAACTCACTCGCCAGCCGAACGTCGTGGGTTCGAATCCCATTCGTGATACTAACTTTTTCATCTCAACCAGACCTTACATAAAAAGAATAATTAATTGAAATTATTTTTATTCTTACACTTATTCTTTTTCAATGGTCAGGAATTTGGGTGAGTATGACAGTGTCAGGGTCAAAACATTAAAATGCTCACCATGCACCTCAGGCGGTATGAGAGAAAGTGAGAGAAAGAGAGAGCGAGAGGGAGAGAGAGAGAGAGAGAGAGAGAGAGAGAGAGAGAGAGAGAGAGAG
>CM077111.1:13898834-13977095 GCA_039619505.1 Cimex hemipterus | reverse complement strand
TAAATAGATCTATTGTGCTCCCCTATTATTTATAACTCACTGGCCAGCTTCAGGTTATTAACCAGCCTCCACAGATTTGCCAGCGTCTCTTTAGTATAGGATATTGCGTGTGGTTTTTCTTGTCCTAGTTGCAACAACCTGCACCTATATAGACTTCACAGAAACATAAAATGTGTTGTGCGATCTCCTCCTCTTCCTAGCAGTATATGCACAGTGTTTCTTCTGTATGTACTGCTATCCGGTGCATGTGCTTTCTTAAGTGGCAGTGCCTTGTCAGGACAAAACGACCGATAAGGCCGAATAGGCCAGTTGCGGACGTTAACGGTCCTCAGAGTCCTTTTAGGATGACCGAGTATGCGGGAATGTCAGGTAGGTCGGTTGCGATTGCCTTCTAGTAATTATTTTGTTAGTTATGCGGAAGGTCTTTCTATCAAACTCTTTGGATGCCTCATACCTGTTGGATTCTTCCACCAGGTTTTGGATCATTAAGGATCCATTTTAACATGTATCGTCTTTTGTGGCACACTGCTAGGCCGTAGTAGGGTTCTGGGCCTAAAGAGTACATGTTGGCTCCCTTTTTGGTCAGTCTTTTGATGTTACTAATTTATTTACAAATATCCCTATTAAAGAATGTAATAATAATCTAATAACACAAAAACTTATGTAGAACTCTATTAACAAATTTGTAAAACATTATATCATAGCCCTAATAATCCAAATTTGTTTTTTGGTCATAATTGACTGTATTAATTATCTTTTATCTAAGGTTAATAAAAAGTTAGTTCTAAAAGGAAACTAACAATTTAGTCATGGTTTTGCTCATAAAATTATACAATTTTCGTCGAATATCGTCAGAATAGAACACTCATACTTTTTGTAATTTATTTCCAATTATGTCTCTGTAATTTTGTCATTATATTAATTACAACATTCGTATTTTAGTGTAAACCAAATTACACGCGATTGTTTTATTTAATAAATAATAATTTTAATAGTTTGATCAAAATATCGGAATACCTTTTATTCAAGCATGAATTTTACTAACAATTTATTAGATGGATTTGCTAATAAAATTTAACTAAAGTTTATTACATAGATTTGATAATAAAAGTTAACTAATTATTTATTTCATGGATTTGTTCATAAAATTTAGTACACGGTTTTGCTCATAAAAATTAACTTAAATTTATTACAGGATTTTCTTATAAAATTTAAGTTAAATTTAGTTCACGGTTTCGCTCATAAAATTTAACTAACAATTTATTTCTTGACTTTACTGATAAAACTTAACCATTGCGACATGGCGTTGCGATTGTGATACTGATTTATGATACACCCTATGTGACAGTACGTGACGTTCGCTTGACTTCGCATAGATGTGCACATCCTAACAGAACGTGAAAAGGCGTCGGGTAGCGTCGCACAGCGTTGCATCGGGTGTGTTCCCCGTTTAACTCCCTTAACGACAACACGAGGATAGATGTTTGGGTTATGCTGTTTTGCACGAAACCTAAAAGTTATATATTTTCGGTGGAATGCATTTCGTCTACATTTAATTTGGAAGGTTTGTACGGAGATATTAATAAGCGTGAAGCCCCTCAAATCAAGCAAAAAAAGATTTCTATTCTATCTTTACTGCAGGATATCCTTTTCTTGTCACGGCGCGTTTCGGGCTCTTTTGTTTCCCCTTCACAATAACTTGATTTCTCTTTGAAAAGAATCCTTCACACTGTACGATCCGGAGTCGGTTGATACAATATCTGATGTGAAATGTCGTATAGTGGTCGCACGTGCCGTCTGAAACGGAATCCTTTCCGCCGCGGTAGCCCCCTTTTTCCAGAAAGGCCCTGCCACTGCTGATTTATCGTCTTCGAGTCGATAACGGTGTTCACTTGGTTTTAATTGTCGATGAACCCAATCGATTCGGTGCCTCGACACAATGGCGTGATTAATTGTTTATTCAGGTTGTACTGGGACGGGGGAACATGAATTATGCATTCGCTCTTTCCTTCCCGTCTCAATCTCTATCTCCCTCTCTTTCTAAATTTAACTTTTCGTTTTAGATTTCAAATGTAACTTCTGAATGTTATTAGAGATGTAGAGAGATACACAAAAACGCTAGACACACTCCTTAAATATAATCCATCCCTTGGTTTTAAAATATAGAACTTGGTTGATAGTACTAGTAGTATAGAAAGTAACGGGTCTTCCACAACATACAACTCTCGCAAGATTGATCCAGAAATTATTAAACTGCCAAAAAAAAAAAAAAAAAAAAAAAATTAAATTTAAAACAAGAACAAAATTATACTTTATTCTGACCCTACTCTTACAATGAAAGGTTTGTTGTCAACATGTTGAAAAATATCTTAGTCTTAAAAATATTATCATAGAAAAAAACTGTAATTTAGTGTAAAAAATCTTTAAGTTAATGAAATTTTTGAATAATTTTACCTGAACGAGAACAGTTATTCCAGATTAAATTCATTAGGGTTTGCGGTCCGATCGATCGAAGAAATTTGTTCAATCAATTAATCTTTATGTAAGATATTGGTTGAGATAAAAATGTCAGTGCCGCGAGCGGGATTTGAACCCACGACCCTCGGCTAATTAACTTTTTACTTACCAGACCGCATCTCACGATATCTGAATAATTATCCATTAACGGTCACTAATCTCTACACATTTTTACTTACACTTTTTTAAATTTCATAGTTCTGTTCTTGTAATATGAAGTGGATCGAAGTCACGATAGCTCAAGTGGTAGAGCAGCGGCGTATTTAGCCGAGGTTTGTGGGGTTCGAATCCCCTCGTGACACTGTCTGTTTTATCTCAACCAATTCCTCGCCTAAAGGTTATTCCAGATATTTAAATCATCAACTGATGGATCAAAGTGTGACGAGGGCGTCGACCTTTTGGTGTGGATGAAAGATATCAGTTAGGGTTATCTCTACCAGACACAGCAAATATATAAATGACAGAAATGACCGTCGTAATTAATGTGAGATAAGCGAGCTAGAACAATTATATAGAAACAAGTTATGATATGAAATTCCTCTCAAGCGAAGATACGAACTAAGACCCAACCAATTCAAGGTTATAAATATAAATGTAAACATTATAAGCAACAACAATTGGAGAAAAGAGATGGGTGCGTGATCTTAAGCTAGTTGGAGCGAGGGTAACACGATGGGACAAGGATAACGAGTGTACGTAAATGATTGATTGAATCTGCTATGTCTGTCCTGGCGTGTGTCTTACATTACAGTGTCGTGTTACGCCAATGTCTATAATTGGTTAATCAACGTTGTCAAAACAAAAATTAAACTACGATTACAGTGATGGAATCGAAAAAATGACCGTTGAAAATTTGAAAAATAAGTATACACGGCGACTTGGAAATACCTGGCTTTCAATAATAAACTTTCTTATGAATCGTCGTAAATCAATTTTTTTGATTATCGTCCTACGAATGAAGAATCCCATCAGTGAAAAACCAATTTATTAAAGGTTCGTTGTAAAGATATCGATAAAACCCATATAAAAGCAATAGCCCCTTTCGACTAACAGCCCTTCAGCCAGGTCCATTGTCATCTATCATTATCAAAATATTTGATGAGACATTATTGAGGTTATTACTGCGTCGGAATGAGCAATATGGTCTAATTCCAATATTGTTGTATTGTACATTATGTCGGTCGTTACTAAACCCAATAGGTAATTTATTACGTCATGTTGAATATTGCTTTGTACATGGCGTTGTATATTATAGGACTCGATGCAAAGCGCAATGGAATAATTTAATTTAGCAACGCTATTTGGAAGACCTATTCGATTGAATTTTGTTTGCACTAGAAAAAGAACAGTATTCCTATTTTCTAACAACTACTTCATTTTAACAATAAAATCATCCCTATGTTCTTCAACTACGAGGGAGGGAGGGAGAGTTAGCGAGTGAGTGAGAGTGAGAGACAAATGAATGATTGTGAATAATTCTATCTTTTAGGGGAGTAATATTACAAACGTATGAATAGTAAGAAATAATTTTGAAAAGCCGTGAGTTTCTTACATAACTAACTACACTACTAAAACTAATAAACTGTATTTATATATTAATAATAATTATGCAAAATGAGATAAAATAAGTAGAAAAATAACATCATATAAAAAAGAAAAAGAACAAATCGAAATAAGAGAGAAGAAAAAAGTTAAATAAAATAAAATACTGAAGACGATGTCATCAATCTTAGGAAAAGGGCTGAGATGTTGGAGATTTGTACTTGGATGTCTGATGATGTCTTGGATGTTTTCATTTTTTGAATGCTTTTTCTTTATAGACTTTTTTGCGGAAATTTTTCAAAAATCTAGTAAGCGGTGTTTCTTAAAACTAAACGATAGATATTTACATACTTCTTTGTTTACTATGCTGTAAAGCAAATAATTATTTTTACATGGAATATTATTTTTCTTAATACTAGAAAATATATAATCGAGAAGTGATTCAACAAATAATCAATACATTTATGCGAAATTCCTTATCATGTTTTTTTTTCAAACGTGACGGCAGGCGTTCATTTTAACGAGGAGCAACATGCCCCCGCTGCAGGACAGATTCTAACCACGTAGTGACAATCCCACCTGCTTATCTCTGTTGACTCAGGGGGGACTCGCCCCAACCCATCGACGTCCCTCCGACACCAATTTAGCATTCCCTTGTGGGAATTCCTCGCATTCTTAGTCCTCTAACTGGCCGACCATTCGTCAAGCTGTGACCGGACATTCGGCTAATGGGAACACGGCCTTAAATCAAACATTATCACCCTTCCATTAACCCTTGACGGGGTAATGCAATAATACTGGCGAGGCCTCTAATCGAATTCCGGATACATCTTCTTTTCAGCTCTTCTTTTTGTTTACAGTTTGTTAATAATCACAACGGTTCAATTTTCCAAATATGTTTGTCTTATTCCTTTTCATTCTAACACTTATTGTGATGACGATGTGTTTTAGTCTGCGAGTTGATGTTGAACCGGCGTAGGGTCACCTTCTAGATCTTTTTACACCCCACGAGTGGAAACAAACCCAAACACCAGGAAAAAGGAAAATAGTTGCCCTCAAGGCTCTCGTTGTGGACCAAGCTATTGAACTATAGTTTTTGACGCGCTGCTAATGATCCCTTGTCTTGTTGAAACTGAAGTCTCCGTCATCCCTATTAATTTTGCCTAGCGACACACAATTTGATTTCTAACTATTGGGAAACAAGTCACTGTTTCTTATCGCAAAATGGTTTGAAATGAAAGGAATAACCTTCAGCACCGATAAGTCACAAGGGTACAATACGAATATAAAACTATATTTACGAGAGAAATCGCTGGAAATGATACACGGAATTAAATACTTGGCATCAAGTTTGATGACAACATGGCATGAAATAAATCACGAGGATTATAAATTAAGCCTTCAAAACAATACGTAAAGGTGAAATTATTCCGTTGCTTACTTACGGCGCCCCAGATTGGCCTTGGATAATGGACAAAATATTAAAAAGCTAAGGAAAACACTGCATCTTATAATCCTGCGTATCATTAAAGGTTGCACGACTATACCCTTCGACGCTGCCTGTGTTCAATCGGTATGTCTTCTAATCTATTTGAAAATCCGGGAGATGGCAGAAAAAGTGTTGGAATTAAAAACAACATCGATCAATTAGGCCCTCCCGACAAGCCACTATCCTTAAACGTAATTTGCCATCCTGCCAAAACTATAAGAATCAAGACAGAACATTACATTCTCTACAGCGAATTATATTCCTTTCAATGATGGAAGTAAAATAGACAACTCCGTAGGCTGTAGTGTGGTAATATACAGGGAGGGAATGAAAGCTCATAATATTTAAGGCTGAGATTTGCTGAATGGTGCCCTAACAATCAGGCTGAGCTTCTCGCTGTCCACATGGGTTACAGCGGACTCGGACGTGGTTCCCAACGTAAAGAGAGCGGCCAAGACCGACAGGATCGCTCTAGGATCGATCCGCACAATAAAAATGCCACCCCATTGGCCTACAAAATAAGGGAGGAAGTGAACTATTTTGAAAACATGGATTGTAGTATCAAGTATTCTGCACGTGGGTGCCCGGTAATGAACGGGCGGACCAATAAGCTAAAAAAGCGGCCAAAAACGGAAACCTTGAAGTAACTACGATCCCGAGTACACATGTCTATAGAATGTTCAAATTAAGAATCATTGAATCGTGTGAAGCCTTCTAGGAGGGGACAGAAAACGTTAAATACACGAATGAATTTTTCTCTAATCAAGGCTCGACTCTGACTTCAAAATAACAGCTAAGCTGACACAGGTGCTCAGCGGGCATGGAAAACAATACCTCCATCGTTTCCGCTTGGCTGAAAGTAGATTTGTCCCTGCGGCGTAACACCATACAAGACTGGATCCTCCTAATATATAATTGCCCTCGTTTCGACAATATTGGGAATATGATCCGAGACTAACTGGCCAGCGCAGCGCATAGGCGATATGATGATACCAACAACAGTGAAACTATTTGAAACTTTCATCAGCAAAATGGACTTAAAAATATTTACAGGCAAGAATAAGCGGAATTTATTATTTATTGCTCAGTTTTTATTGGGCTGGAAGACTTTCTATTCTTCCGGCTCGGAGGACCATAAATATAACAGCATTCTCAAATACTTTTGGGAGTGGAGATCGACCTAGTAATTGACCCTGTACCGGTTCAACACGACTTATTATTATGTTTAACCGGATTAACCCTTTCAGACATTTCTTGTGGGGATAGGACAAGAATAGGACTCTCTCACATCCGTCTAGGAAGTTAAGGAACAAGTAATCGAAGCCTGCGAGAGTCAATTATGACGAGCGGTGGTTTTCGAACGCTTGCTATTATTGGCCAGCTTGGGGGCTTAGATCAAGAAACATCATAATATAATACCCATAGTATTTAGATTGAAATATCTAATGAATGAAAAACGATCAAATGACAAAATTTTATGCTTTAGTGTATTTATTTGGTCAATAACAAACTTAATCCTTTCCAGTTATTTTTTATCCTGCCTTAGAAGTCATCTAGCGATCGACATGTTATTTAGTTCTGAATAGACTTCTTCACCTCGACCTAAAAGGAAGTATTGTCCATGAAATCTCAGAAATTGTTTTTGAAATTAGTAATGGATAATTGTGATACAAGACTAGATCCTATTTGCGGTTTATTTTCCCTACTTGGTTTTTACAGATCTGTTGTTATACCTATGAGTTCTCAGACTCTTTTTGGCATTATTCCATCTCCTGAGTCTGAGTGATTTTTGTAAAGTCATATCATTTAGCGTGAAGATTTGTCCGTATTTTTGGGAGATTATTTCTGCGTTTTTTTGCCCTTTTTGATCACCAGATCTTTTTCTTTTTAATTGGTATAGCAAAGAAATCTCACAATTTAATTTTGACTGAGAATGGCTTTATACCATATCAGTACTAACATCATGAGAGATTATTTATTGTAAAATTCATTCTCGTATTTCTAACGTTCGTAGATTTACAGACGAAAATTAAAGTGTATGACTAGAAAGCTTTTTGTAGATTTTCCAATTTGAATAGGTTGTTTTATTATTTCTATCCTTCCTTGGCTACCGGTTTCGTCATGTTCAAAGTACGTACAAGGTTGATGCGTGAAGTTTGAAGTCAACTAATATACCCGAGGGTTTATCCGTACTTAAGCAAGTTTCGCCTTGCAAGACGGTTGATTATATTCGACGGCCGGTAGCGTCCAAATAGATAGGGCATTTGCATGAATAAGTCTCGCCCTGAAAACCCTCATATAAACGCAAATTATAGCGCTATATTACACATAATTCTCAGCGAATGTAAATGCAGGTGTTCGAAACCTTGGCATTCGTGCGATAGCCCTTGGATGCTCCGAGACTGAATATTAAGCAGATATAATTAGAAGATTGGGGAATCATGATGAAGGTTCTAACGGCATTACGGCATGCTAATACCAACCGAGGGAATCCACTGTATTTGCATCCTGAGCAACAATGGTCTCTCGTATATAATTGATTCTCATAACGCATATCCATAGAGAGTGGCCCTGTTAAGTATAGCTGGCTTTTACCGTCCTCAAATAGTCTTTGAATATGTATAAACCCACCTCCGTTTCCTAAATGGATATTACACATGTAACACCGTTTTAAAGGCGAGAGAAGTGACGGAAAATCCCTCTACTCGTTTTAAGTGCTTTAATTGTAAGCTTTACTTAAGTCCATTGGAATTTATTTTAAATCACGTTCCCAAAAAGGTTTTTGTTGTTAACCCCTTTGTCGACAATAAAATTGAATAGTAAGAATAGTCAGCTATCCTGCCTATGTTTTGATTAATCAATGCACACAACTTACAGATTATGATTGAAACGAGGGCTCGTATAAAAAGTCGTAAATTTTGGAAAAATTTACAGAGTTAGAGATATCATTACCTCATGTCTCTGTTTGTGATGTTTCGGCGTTTTTAGTGGTATGTTTCTTTTGTATGTTCTGTTAAGGAGAGAAAAGTAAATGGCTCAGAACGATACCTCGAGAAACGGCTTTACTGGCAATCATTTGAATCGGGAAAGTTGTTGAAATGTTGAATTGATCAACAGTAATGAATGTTATGGCCTATTTTCACCAACAATACTGGGTTAAAGTGGGACTTAGCTCATGAAAAAACTCATTTCTCCTATGCTGTCGAATATTCTTTATTTTGTTTGTCCAAGAGTACTCAAGAAATTTTATATTCACACAGTATTTCGTTTAAGAAATTCTGATCGTGTATGCATAAAATCCTTTGATTAAAATCGACCAGAGTGCAAACCTGATAAGTTCTTGATATATAACCTTTTTTTCATCATAAGATTCAATTAGAGAATACCAAAATACATATAAAAAATTACGTAAATAACGTTATTTTTTTGAAAACTTGTTTTTTCGAAAAATAATTGCGAGCGTAGCCGACGATGGATTAATGAATGCGTGAAACATCCTCCTTTTCTACAATTGAAGTGGTTCTGAGTGGGCGAGAGCTCGTTAAGAAAATCAACAGTTGAGAACCTACTCAGCAATTATGTTCAGGGCTCCGAACTCCCTCCGCCGTTATTTCATACTTCCTTGCTTTTAATCTTTGACATTAGATTACCGGCAAAAGACTCCCTTTGCCCTCTTAAGTGTATTACCCGCATGAGTGATTTACATTGCTTATAAAAGGCCGAAGAAGAAAACGGACCTTTTTATAATTTTTTAAAAAAATTTACCTACGATTTGTTAAAAAATATTTTTATCTCATTATGCGCTAATTGGATTTCTTGTTATACTCGGCCTTTGATTTGACTTCATAAAGAATAAATAAATCCAAAACTGTTTTTAAAATATATTTTTAACAGCATTCTATTACAATCTTTCTGATCCTTTCATGGCTGATGAAAGAAGGTAAACAGTTGCAGCTTTATCCTGTAAAAGCGTGCTCTCCCGTGGTACTGCAAAAGTGCTCTGGAACCAGTATTTATAAAAGAAAATTAAAAATTACAGTGCCAATTTCTTTTGAAAAATTTCCCTACATTTCCGCCTGAAAAACATCAATACTGTCAGTTTTCAGGTACACCTGAAAGAGGTAGAACAGTCTTTAGGAGGTTAAGGGTTTAATTAATGAAATGCTGTAGTTTAAGGGTTGCTCCCCAACCTACAATCAGATTTATTTTTTTGAGAAGTCTTAATGCGGGGAGGAGCGTTGTCGCGGTCGGTAGTTGATCTTGGAGGTGTATTGCTCGATGTCTTCTTCTGATGACGAACCAGAGTTTCGGCTGTGGAATAATCCCACTGCAGAACCTGGAGAAATTACCTCGTGTCAACAAACGTTTGAATTGAATTCAATTTCTGAATTTTTTCTTTCCCTCTCTAACACACTATAACACTATAACCCCCGTATCCGGTACATCCTAGTATCCTAGTTTAGCAATAAGTGGCCTCGCCTTACGGACCTTGGGTGATGAGACCTAAGACAGTATGGACCTCCTGGTCATTGTGGAAGAGGCTATGTATGAGCTTTCCTGAATGAATTCCTGGGTGCTTGTTGAGGAGAAGTGTATGTGACTTCGGATGGAGTGGCCCAGCCTCGACCACTAGCTGGCTAGTCTACTTGTGCGATGTGATTATATTACCATATCGGAAAAAGAAAAAATTAGCTACCCATCGCTCACTATAAACAAACACAACCTAACCATATTTGGAGAACAATAGTTCCATTTTGGTGAACTCAGTGCAACCGGCTTTGCAGCCCTCTCATGCAAACCTGTAACATAAGGTGGCCTCCCATTCATTATAATATTTTCGCTCAGTATAGCACTAATGCATCTTAAGCCGATGACAGTGATCTTCAGAATTCACCCAAACAATTAATCATTCAAGCTACCCATTCCGTTCACACCCTCTGCATCGTACTGTTTCAAAATGAACTGGTGACGGTTACCTTTAGAAAGATGCTGCATCCAATAATATTTCTTCTATCTAGGAAGGTCTACAACCTCTTTTCTATCCCGAAAGCAGGTTATAATGGCCCCCTAGGTTGATTAGAACCAAATTACTAACCGATTGGCTGTTGTGTGTAGACAACTAGGAAAACAAAGTAGATCGAAAATAGATCGAAAATAAATGTACTATTTTCAACCCCGTTATCAACACATCCGGACTTGATCGCTTTGGTACTATGAAGCAATTCTAACCTAAATCGAATCCAAACAATATCCAAATACTGCCCATCATAACCTAAGTCCTATAACTCTTGACACGAATGAACTAGTTCCATCCAATAGCTAACTCTACTTTCTGAAAGATTGAATCCTGAAAAATTTCACGATGAAAGGACAGGACAGTAGCCGTTGTGGCAAAAATTTTAAAAATGATTATCTATTCCTCCTCAAACTCTGATGATATTGCAATTTTAATGAGTACTCTCTTTACAACAAAATGGACTGTTTCGCTAAACCCAAATGACATCGGCTCAATCGAGCATCTGCGTATTTAGAAAAAAAGTGAAACTTTGGTGAAATACGTCGAGCCAACAGGTAAATTGTTTCTCAAGCGTTGTAAGCCCTTGAGAAGCTTAGAATGGAGGACAAATCGAAACCCCATTAGGCGGTTTCAATCAAATGCCCCTCAGTACGTCACCACTTGATATCTCGACGTCTGAGCCCGTTTTAATCGAATCTCGAAAGCTCTGTTTAATAATAGACAACAGTTCCAGACCTCTCTCTGCAGTAACAGTCGATACATCTAATGAATAAAATTAAAAACCTGGTCGTTTGTTCATGGTTTTTTTACCCGATAAATCTGCTGGTATATGGTGAAAAAGTGCACAGAGTATGATATATTTTGAACAATTGTATTTAGATAGATAATAGCTAGATATTTACAATTTAAAATACAGTGGAGTCCTGCTAGACCAAACTAACTGGAAGGTCATGGCAGAATAATTTTAATAATGCGGAAATATGTTGTAAAACAGATTTGATTTATTACGTATGAACTTAATGAACGCAACAAGCTTCAGCTCCGAGCTAGGTACACGTTATACTCAAACCAGGACTACCATGAGAGCCCAACCTCAATTGGAGGTTACTTGGATTCACCCCTTTCAGTGGTTCAGTTTTATTTTTAAGTAAGGTTTTGGTTGAGATAAAAAAATTAATGTCAGGAACGGGATTCGAACCCACGAACTTCGGCTAAATGGGCCGCTACTCTACCCCTTGAACAATCATGATTTTGAGGTTGAGATGGGAAGCTGGTGTCCGAGCGGATCGAAGTCATGATAGCTTAAGTGATAAAGCAGCCAAAGGTCGTGGATAAGAATCCTGCTCGTGACACTTCTTTATCTCAACCAAGACCTTACATAAAAACATTAATGAATTGAAAGAATAATTTGATCAATCGGACCGCAAAAGCTAATACGTTTATTTTTAAGTTTAAACTGATCGCCTTGGGAAACCTTTCATACAGTAAATGTTGTGCGTCTTGCTTTAATAGTTAAATCGTATGAAACGCAATCACTATTAAAGGTTGTAAATAAGAAAAGGGTTCCCGACCATATCGCAATAAATAAAATGCTGTATTAGACTGCTACCGATGGGAACACGAAGGACTCGTGACAGTCGACTGACTGGTACCGCTGGAAAGCACGTGTGCTCTTTCCTTAAGAACCGATCATCCTTCTGAGCTAATTAACAATGTTAGGACTAATAAAAAATCTCTGACTATATAGTACAGCAAAGTATCGATTTTTATTAAACGTTTAGCAGTAAAAATTCATGTGCAGAACGAGACTATAGGATTGAAAGAGAAATAAAAAATAAACATATGTTTATATCAGACTTGATTTATTATGTACACAACAAAAAACATTGTTATGTATCTGATTCCCCAATTGATAACGAATCCCGCTTTTTCTGACATCTCGTTTTGCATTTCGGCCAAGCATTTTGGAGTGGCTTCGGTGCCGAAAGCGTCGAACTTAGAAAGAGTCGGTGGTTCGAACGGTTTGAAGCACACCAAGACGTCAAGGGCGGATTTGAGGAAGTACAAGTCTTTCCATGCGACCACCGCTGACCCGGTCGACTTGGTCGCTTCTTGAACTTGAAATTTCTCCTCGACTTCAGTCGCCACATTTCCCAACGTCATGAGAAAAAGGAGCCCTGGTTGAAAAGTATGCACGGATTATATAAAGTTATAAAATAAATTTTTTTAAATAATAACCTTACCTGTTAAAAGACAGTTTTTGAGAGGTACCATAACAACTTCCCTCATACCCAGAAATGTATACGGTGGTTATTTATTATTGATTTTATCTCTTGATTTAGTTTAAACCGAGTTACGAAGTTTTCTCTTCTTTGGAAAAAAACGCTGAAAATAAAACTTTCCTCTTTTTTTGGTCGTACATGGGTAAAATGAAATGAAAATGAGTGACGTTGTCATATGCCACATAAAACATCTGTCAAAATTTGTATACAATGTACGTATATTGCATTATAATAAAGAAAATTTAGAAGATATTTTATAACTAAAGTCTAAATTCTTCAAATTAAATCACATGTTTGGTTTAATGTGTTAAAAAAAGGCCCGTAGAAAGCAAATTACAATCACAACCTAACCTCAATTCTTATCAAACCTCAAATGAATAGTAAAAGAAAAAATCTAAAAACACCACATTTCAATTACAAATATTGTTTTGTCATTAAAAGTAGTAAATTTCTGTCGAATGTCGAAAGTTCAATTAGTGATAACTAATTTCCAGAGTTTAAAAATTGAAAGTTTGTCCGAAGGCCGGCCGTTTGATCGATAATACTAATTTCTTTTGATGCCTTCAGCCTCCCCTCCGCGAAAAACAGTTTGCGGAGGGACAATTTGACAAATTGAGAACGCTCGCTCTAATTTACCAAACTCGGCAAACTGAGTACCTTGTCATTTCCAGTTTAAAGCTGGAAATATTTTTACCCGGCTGCCGACGCTCATCTCGGGTTTATCCCTCTTCCCCCGCAAAAACGACGACACTCGTGGGACTTCAGGATGAAATTTAACCTTCAGAATTATGCACCATTCAGACCCAGGGGATGTAGATGACCCCTAAATTTTATATATGCGAATATTTCGTTTCCAAAGTGCTTTCGTATGTAAAGAGGGGAGGGTTTCGTTAATTTTATTTATATTTTTCGCATATGAAATGATTCCATACTACAGAAACGTTTTTCCAAAACGATTTAGTCCTTTTTTTCCATATACAATTTTAAAAATAAAGTTTGATAAAATAGAATAAATCTGTTTTTTTAAATATTTTATTATTGAAGGAAATTACAATTATGATCACGTTTATGTTTAATTGATGTTACACGGTGTTAACCAATCTGTAATTCGGTATTTTAATTATTAATTAAAACAATTAAAATCCTCCTTTACAATATACCTGAAATTCATTTTATTAGCACAGAAGTAGGGTAAATATGATTAAGATAGCAAAAATCATTACTATTATTTTTATGTAATGTCTTGGTTGACATAAAAAAGTCGGTGTCACGGGCCGGATTCGAACCTAGGATCTTGGGCTGTCATGACGCAAGTGGTACAGCAGCGTTGTATTTAGCCGAAGGTCGTGGGATCGAATCCCGCTCGTGACACTAACTTTTTCACCTAAACCAAGACTATCACAATTAATAACGGTTTTTAGTTGAGATGAAAAAAAGTTAATGGTTGAGATGAGGAGTTGATGTCCGAGTGGATCGAGATCACGATAGCTCACGTGGTAGAGCAGCGGCGTATCTAGCCGAATGTCATGGATTTGAATCCCTCTCGTGCCGTTAACTTTTTTTCTTCACATTAAACTTACATTGAAAATAATCTTAATCTACACAACTCAGCATGTCGTAACATAATAGCCGCAATGCTTACAGCGATAGAAACCTAAATAAAATAGAATTTAAGGAGATAACACATACTTTTGGATACATTAAAATAAATGACATGGCGATAGCAGCACCTGATAAAGTGGGAGGAAGATTCAACTTTGACACACCTGTTCTAGTGTCATAATTAATATAGACTTTTGGAAGAAAATGCACACACAACAACCCAAAGTGCGTCGGTAGCCGCAACGGTTTAGTCATTGACACGGCGCTTATCACTGTAACGTAAGGCTCCAAGTTCGAATCCAGAGGCTCTACATTCGAACGTGATATACTTACAAATGGGCTTTTTTCAGAAATACCGGTTTGATATAACCGCTGCTCTTGCGAATCCTCAGGAAGAAGCTAAAATATGGCATACTGCTCAAGCCGTTGGGTTAAAAGAGTCGAATCATTCTCTAGCAAAACGCTTTCGACAAATTACAACTCTATCCAAAGCTAAGGTTCAACTGTCCTCAAGTATTGATAAAGTAGAAAATGGAAGGTGCACGTAATAACATACGTTCAGACGGTCAGACACTTATGAAGGCGCTAAATGCGTATTGTAGCTATAAATTTGCCTGGAAATGCCTTATTCGCTATTGGAACCTTGAGGTTACATTGAGATAGATTCGGGACACCGGGGGGGGGGGATTAGCACAGGCTTTCCAATAAGAAGGGGTAACAGTGTCATTTTTGGGATCGGAAGCACAACCAGATACTCAAGAAAGTGAGATATTGGATCTGGACTACGGACCTAAATCAGAAGGTTTGTTAAGAGGATCACGAAGTCTTCAAAAAGGCGGCAAAACAACTATTCTTGCTGAGTATGCAAAGTTTGAGGGTTGGCAGATTTAATTTTTTCTTCAAGACCATACCTTGATCTAGAGTGCTCGTGAGTGAAAAATGGTCGATACTTCTAACATTGGAAATAAAATGTAAACCTTTATTCCGGGGGCGCGGTAGCCGTGAGCGTAGCGTGAGAGACTCTCGGCTCGTAGACCCCGCGGCCGTGTGTTCAATTCCCGCCGTCGCCTCTGCCCTTTTTTTCACGATACCCCTTCCCCCCAAAACGAATACGCATAACATATTTTCTGGCTAATATGCATAGTACTATTATCCATTATTCCACCTACTGACTGCTTTCCACTGTGTAGAAGTTCTCAGACCACTTCATCTCAGTCAAATACGCAAGAAAGAGGAAAAGGGGTAAATATGCTAGACAAACATTTGAGAGGGCTGACCCTGAGTGGTCGTTAGCTTTAAAAACCTTCATTTGGTTGTTTCTCATCGTTTTGGTCCGCGGAGCGAAGGTGGTTTATCTGAACATGTTTATGTTTTTGAAGTTTCGAGTTAGAAGTGATTCGTTCAGTGTGATTATCCGTCGTCGTCCCTAGATGACCTCATGTTCTTTGTATCTCTCATTTTCATCGTCTGTCCGTGCAATCTCATAGCAATAAACAAACATTAAAGCACGATTGAATCGACGTGGTTTAAACCTTTTCATATTTTAACCAATTTTTCTGACGGAACAGAAGAGTGAATCAAGAATTGATAATTTTAAAGAAAGCGTTGTTTTATTCGGAGATGGTCTGACATCCTAGTGCGTTTTTCTCTCAAAAACAGAAAAAACTCGGCTAATTTGACTTTTATTTTGTTTTTTATCACTCTCGAATTGTTGAAATGGAGTGTTAGAATGAAATATTCAGTACGAGACTTTCAATTAAGCAAGGTAGAATGTATAATACAATACCATTAAAATGAGTCCGGGTGCTCTTCAATATCTTATCATTCCAATCCAACCTGAATAAATATTAAATATACGTCCTTTTACAATTTTCAGTGTGTTTGTTTCTCACAACCTAACTAATTGACAGATGATGTCATTTTCCAAGCCCATATGGTGTTTTATTATAGGAATTACACAATAAACGTATAGGGCCGTGTTTAGTTTTTTGGCTTTGATGATCATTCATCCTTGAATTTTTTAAAACAACGTCATTACTAATTTATCTTTGCTATAAGCAATACAACCTACAATAAATGTTCAATCAGCTTACAAAAACTTCGCTAAAACATAGTCGAGATGATCGTTCTCACTCAACTGCAACCGACTTCACTTTTCCAACCTTCCTCGAGGATTTCGCTCTTAACATTGCAGGGCCCAGTGGTGCCTAGGTCTGGACCGTTGAATGTGGAGGGATGTGTGTGCGTATTTCTTGTCGTGTTACAAACGTGTGATTACGTGAGCCAGGAAGTTTTCCGATATAAATTAGTGCGCGAATCAGAAGAATTCGATCAAAGGTAGTGTGCTCGGATCTATCCTTTATCTGCTCTATACTTCAGATACCTTCACTAAAACATTCTTGCTTTCTTTGCCATGTGCAGCATAATAATCTTTGACCCGACCCCGTGCGTACTTCCGAGGAGCATCAAGCACATTCCAACTAACCGCATGGAGTAAACTCTGATGGCACAGGCAGAAGAGACACCAACACATTTATTAACAAACTGCGGAGCCACACTAGCACGCAGGAGGAAATGTTTTGGAATGTGTAATGTGACCATAGAAGAGTTTCAACCATTGAAACCGGACCTACTATCAAGTTTCTTGATGAAATAGGGGACTCACTTATATGCTTTAGGCAGAGCACGGGTGATAAAATTGTTCTCAAAGGGTGCAGTAAATTACACCCTGAAACCATATCTACATCTCCATCTCTAAAAATTTGTTGTTTAAAGTTAAATGACATCAAATGCGCCAAATTCCTCTCGCCAATTCTAAAGTCTTAGCTGAGATGAAAAAGTTAGAGGCACAAGCGAGATTTGCACCCACGACCTTCCGCTAAATACAACGCTGCTTTAACCACTTGAGCTATCGTTACTTCGGTCTACTCGGACACCATCTCCTCATCTCAACCTAAAACTAACTTTCCCTCTTTTTATCATATTTTCAAATGTCAAGTAATCAAGCGTCGATTCTCAGCGACTTATTAAGCTTCCAAGGGGAGCTGGCACAGCGAAGAAATTACTTATTTTAATTATTATATATTTACTCGTATATTTAGCGGTCATAATTGACGTATTTAATTATTTCAGTTAATCATACTTTTTATCTAATGTCTTGGTCTTTGAAGGTGGGCCCGAGCGGATCCTCCTATTCTTAAAACCAAGTGCATGGTTCTGCCTTGTGTCATGTCTGATGGACCCAGACCATGCCAGTCTCAAACCCTACTTAACCTAACTTTATTTATCTGTCTCTAGCCTTAACCGTAACCTTACCTAACATAACGATTCTTACCTTAACCAAACCTATCCGCACTCACCTGTCGCAACAAAAATTGGGTATCCAGCTAACAAAACATACCCATGTTAAAAGTCAAATCAGTTCTCCCTATTTTATATAAACATGTCTAGGAGATCAAAACAGTCCAAAATAATCGAATACGAACTAACTACTAATACCGGTTTGTAAATTGTTGCAAAAATACCAGATCGGAAGATATATCAGAAAGATCATAAACGATCAAACTATATGTTCATCCCCCAGACTCCCAAGAAGAAATCCCAAATATTTTGATTATAATCCGTTGTTAAATATTCTCAACTTGATAAAAGAAAAATGCCTGGGTGAAAATTAACCAGTATGCACAATGAGGGAGGTACACTTGCATAGTTGTAAACAGGATATAACGAAAGTAAAAAAAAAAGATATACAATTTTGCATTATTCGAGTTGTACTCCCTAGCCTACCTTAAAATTAAAAAAACCACAAGAGTAAGATATGTCCCATCTCTAATCGGCTGGAGTTAGAAGCACCATTGTTTTAAACTTTTAACGTATGTTGATTGACAGGAATTGTTATTTTTTAGATTTATTAAACGTTATAAATTTGGTAGTTTTGATTAATTTTATGGGTTTTGACAAAGATGAAGCAATTGAAGATTTTTATTTACATATTTATTGTTATGGTTAATTTAATTTCTAAAGCGCTAATTATTAAGCGAAGTTCACTGATTGAATTTGAAATTTTACTAAACACCAACGAGCCTGAAAGGTTTTTTAATTTTCTTAGTTCAAGATTTAATTTATTGTGTTAACCAGGAGAGTTAACGTCCTATCCGAGAATGTCACCGCCAAAGGAGATTCTGAGCTGAAAGTCGAAAGAAAAAAGTTAATTAATAACAAAATGCTCTTATTCCGCGGCGTAACTTTTCTCCCCGATAGCTTCTGAGGTTTACGTTTTAGTGCCCTGTCAAACTTAGATACAGTTTTGACGAGTTCAAAATTATAAAGTTTTTAACGCTCTTTCCCACCACAGTCACTCTTCACGTCTGTTAACTGTCAGCCCGCTGGAAAAACTAATCTCTCGTTTCTCTTTTGCAACGCTGAAGCTTTAAGCTTAATTATTACATCGCTTATTAAAAAACAAAATCGATGCCCCGATTTAGCTGGTTTCCACGAGTGTCGTTCGCAAATGAAATGATAACGAGTCAAAAAGAAATTATAGTAAATCCATTATATTTAGTGGTCTGTTGACAAATTCCCTCTTTCAATTACCTAATCTTTTTAGGTAAGATTTTGGTTGAAATAAAAATGGCCAATCGGAGAAAAATTTCGAAAGGTAGTAGTGATGAGATGGGGAGTTCTTTAGTGTCATAGTCATAAAAAAATCGTCAAAATAGAATTTTAAAAAAGGACAGATTTGATTAATGTGTTGTTTGGTTTGAAAAGAATTGAAAAGAAATACAAAAAAAGAGGGAAAATTCGAAAAGTGAGGTTAAAGAAGGAAAATTAATGTCTAATGTCTGAGTGGATCGAAGTCACGATAGAACAACTGGTTAAAGCAGGCGTGTTTTAAGCCTAAGGTCGTGGGTTCGAATCCCCCTCGTTTTACTTTTTAATCTTAACCAAAACTTAACATAAAAAGATTAATTAATTGAAAGAATTATAGTAACTGTTGGATAATATTCAGTTGTTAGGATTGGTCTAACCAAGGGATAAATTATTTATTCACGACTGTTTCTGCTTTACGAAAAAAATTCTTCAGGCTTGTGTGTGGTGATTAGTGACAGGTAATCGATAATTATTTCGAAATCGTCAGATGCGGTCTGGTGTGATGTAGGTTTCAGAAAAATATTTTCTTTATCGTGCCAACGTTGTTGGCCTTATTGAGACATCTTCAGGGCCTGGGATTTACAAACATACACAATGATCGAAACGTTGGCACGATAAAGAAAACGTTTTTCTGAAACCTACACCAGACCGCATTTCACGATTTCGAAATAATTTTCTTCGGGCTGTTCTATTTACATTACAAAATTCTAAATTTCGGTAGTTATTTTTGTATAGAAAGCTAACATATTATCATACCTTACAGCAAAAACAATAAAACTAGACTTCAGTGCAATGTTTCATTAAAAAACTATTACTACATCAAACACGAAGAGAGGTGTCCGAAAGTAAACGGCAGTAAAGGGCGAAACGAATTTTCTTCCACCGACCCCCCGGGACTGATCGGATTTCGGCCCATCACTCACCTCTGCCTTGCCTCTTCTTCCTGGATCCATCTCTTGGATAATTTACTTTATCGATCTCACCCCTGCTCCCTTCAATTCCGCACCGTCGATATTTGATATCGTCCGGCCCACTTATTTCCAATCATAGACCTCCCTCGGTGCCAATCAGTGGACAATGCCAGCCAATGACTTCCTAACAAAACAATCTCGCGGTTGGAAAATTGAAACACAACCAATTTACAAAAAAAAAAAAAAAAAAAAAAAATTACGGCTTTTCTCGCCTAATCTCACCTTCGGTACGAGAATAGGACAAACAATTGTTGATAATACAAAACGTAAAATCTTCACCCTCGGGGCAAAACTGGATAAACCAGATTTTGACAAAATGAGATAATTGCATATTTCAAGTTTTTACGCTTGAAAAACTGTATAATTTATTAAGTCGAAAAGAAAACTATTTTTTAGTGAATCCGCCCAAAATCTATAACAACATGGAGAAAACCCAACCACTTCATACGTAAATAAACTATTAAATGCGAATCGATTTTCAAAAATCGGGCCGTTCCTTTGATTTTTTAGGTTTCAGGTAAGTGCAATTCTCCGAGGGAAAACAAGTTAATGTATTCACTGCATTGCAGGTGGCGGAGTTCTTTCCACCCTCCGTTTCACGTCCCATCTGTTGGTTTCCCGTCACGTCGTCAAAACTGCTTTACATGTGACTATTTCCGGGGGGAGTTGGGGGCGAAAACAAATTTAAAAATTGATACGTCACCCTCTCTGAATTTTTCGAACCCTTGCGATAAAAAAGAATTTACAAAACGGATTTTGTTAGTGCTTTTACATTTTTTTTTAACAAGATAGAAGAATTTATGAGTGTTGCAGATGCACAGTAACCTAGTTTTAAAGTCATACTGGGTAAATTAAAGTTTTTAAATTTCTTAGGGTTTTATTAAAATTGTTTGGAACGTGAACATTGTCGTTTATTGGATAAATATTAAAAGTGTCAAGAAAAAGTAGTTTAGTAAGAACTTTCTCATCTAGTATGGATCAGCAATCCATTTGAAACATTTCAGGAAAGAAGTTTTACGATCAAGTTATTCTGTTATTTTCTTTTTATAAGTTACAGTTTTCATTTTTTAAAAATTATCTTGTTTCATAGGATGCGATTTTAGGCAGGTTCATTAAGCCTACTAAAACATATAAGACAGGTCTGACATTCGGTAGAAATTATGAAGGAAAGTCTCTTTTATTTTCTCTTCTCTACTCTTTCACTTGCCAAAGCAGAGGACTCTTAGATTCAGTACCCGCGACTATCAGACATCGGCCTCAAACAAAATTGGATCTTCTTCAGGGCGGTTGATCAGTCCCACATTGGCAATAGTTATAACAACTGGGGTGAAATCTCAACGTAAAAAAAGTGGCTCTGCCGTAGTTAACTAATGTTTCACTTTCACAAAGTATATGTGTTGATGTTTTTGGTTCCTTCTGTTTGAGTCGGCAGGAATTTTCGATTTTGCCCATTTTCTTTACGTGACAGTTGAGAGAGCAGTGCTTATAATTTTCCTTATCTTACTGCTTAACTGATGCTTTTATGCAATGCTTGAGTTTTTTTTTATCAAGCCAATTATTCAGTTCCAACTTAAATGCACACTCTGGTGCACCTAGTTGTGGATTTAGTCTCACTGCCGAGAGGGCTGCTCCGGTTTGACTAGTTGGTCAGCCTCAGTTCATTTTCTTTCACATCTTCTTGGCCCGGGAACTACTTTAAGCCAGAGTTGTTTTGCTATTTTGCCAATTCCAGCCAAGTTTGACGTTAAAAACGTATTCATTTAATGCTTTTATCGCTACCCCCGTTTGAGAGTTTGTAACTCAATGCACAATTTCATGTTTTTGTATTAACTCCTGTTGTATTGCATGGACTTCAGCTTTGAAAATTTTGGGATTAGTCCAAGGGCTTGGGCTATAGTTCACTTTTTAATTAATAATTCAATATCTCGTATTTCCTTCTGTTACCTTAATTACATCTGGAACACGCCTCGGCATATATACCAGCCTCTTTGCTGGAGGTAAGCCCATTCTTCACGGCGAGGCCTTTCAAAATGGTAAAGTGTAAAAGGAAATGATGGACGTGCTCTTATTGGTCTTTTGAGGTTATCTCATCAATGTTCGATATAGTTTAAGTCTGGAGAACGTTGTTGCTAGGCTCGATCCTGATAAATTCTTGAAGGTACGTTTGTACTTTGCGAGCGCCATGTGGACGGGCATTATCACGCATTACAATCGCTGATTTAATCGAAGATAGGCAATGCATGATGTTCCAAAATGTATCCACATAGTAGCCGTTAAAGATCCTCCACGGAAAACAGCCAACTCTGTGTGACTCTCCATGGAAATTTCCGCACACCAACTACGTTCGAAACGTTGATCTTGGGAAAAATTACATGTTTGGTACTTTTTATCCGCCTTCTCCACACTCTTTCATTCCCATCTGGATATCGTAGATCAAACCTAACCTTATCTCTAAAAAGAACAGCAGACCAATCGTCCAAAGACTAATGGCTGTGTTTTCGGGCAAATGCGAGTCATGCAACTCTGTATATTCTGGTCAATTCTGGATTTAATCTTCTTCGAGCAGTACGTTCAGAAATTTGGTTACTTCGAACGCCCTGGAGCTGATGAATCGCTTGAACAGCTGTAAGGTGCCGGTTTCGTAAAATTCTTAACAGTTAAAAAAAACAAAAAAAAAAATCATTCTGTGGTTCTGTTACCCTAGGGCGTCTAAAACCGAGCCTTCTATGGTAGGACCCAGTTCTAGAAAGGTCTGTGTCTCGCAGAGTTTCGTAGGGAAATCTGATGGCAATAACCGCACTCCTTATGGAACGCTCATCATCAATAAGTGCCGCACCATCCTGACCAATAAGTGGAATTTTTAAGTCTCCGAATTGAAATTAAGAAAACAAAGATGAAAACTAAACAGTTTTTGTTTCCGAATTCAAATGAGACGAAATAAATATTTTAAATTATGTAAAAAGTAAACCCTGAAAACTATGTATATCTACCCTGAAAACTATGGTATCCGATGCTACCACACGTCCCCCCCGTTTAATTTTGGTTATATTAAAATTGTTGTAATCAAAATAACGACAAAGTTACATATACATAGTTTGAAATAAACTACAAAAAATATAAATGTCCTGTTCTGACGCTTCTCGACGAAAATGGTGTAAACTTATGAGCAAAACCAAGAAATAAATTGTTACTTAAATTCATTATATCAAAAAATGGTATTTCGGTGTTTTGATCAATTGTCTACCAAACCATTAAAATTAATTTTTAAAAATAAAAACTAATGAATATTTGATCTCAGTTAATTTGGTTTTTATTAAAATAAGCGTGTTGAAATTAATATAACGACAGTAAATGCAGTTCGAGTAAAAATATGAGTGTCCGTTTCTTTTGTCTTGGACTGTACACGATACGACTCGAATCTGGACAGTAAGGATCGCAGAGCATAGAGAGTAGGGTAGAGTTGCGTGGCATCGGGCAGATATGCCGATACAATCTTTTAGAAAAATGGACTTTGGGTTTGCGACGGATAGCATCACATGGCGTTGCATCGGGTAAATCTGCTCCTGGCTTAAGGGTGTTTATCTTTAATTGATATTCCCATTGATAACATAGCATAAAGAAATATTTATTAATCAAAACAGTGAAACAAATAAAGGGCATTATCAGGACAATACAAAACCAAATCAAACTTTTTGAGCAAAATGAAGTTGACGGACTTCAATTATTTCATGTCGTATGTAGCCCCACGCTTGACCAGCATAACACACTATAGGGCGACGTACAGCTAAAAACAGTTCGTTTGATTATGAGAACTATTATATGAAAGCATCATTTTATATAATGATAAATTATAATGTAAAAGATGGGAAACAATAGATTTGGTTGATATTTTGCTGGAAACAATGGTGGAACATGTAAAATATTTTGGAGACATTTTTTCTAATAAAGTCAGGACTGGAGTGGCGATATATTCAAATGTTATTAATTCATGTACACCACGATGTGTTAAAAAAGTGCAAACAACGGGGAAACAAAGCGACCGGTTGTCTAATTTTTCCACGTTTCCCTCTGTTTTTAATTAAAGCCCTATCGGACAAGGCAATGAAACTCGTCCGTCTAGGTGAGGGTTCGTGTCGGACAGGGGCTGGGCGGTCCTCCTCCGCCCCCAGACCGATTCCACTGCAGTACTCGGATTCCAAAGTGGGGTTGAGAAGGCCGCAAAGTGTTGCCTAAAGAGAAGAGTTGGCAGTTTGTTTTTTTGGCCGGATTCCAGTTTTGTGCGGGGTGTTGCCGAGGACGGGTCGATAGCAGCAACCCCCTTCACTTGTTACTGCCTCAACAGGTTCGTGTTGGGGAGGCACGCTCTGCAATATTTGTTGCCTCTCTGCCATCCAGCTCTGTCTCCCTCCCACATCCCGACCCCTCATTCCATCCTCCCTATCTCGCTCTCTCTCCCAGTAACCCTTTAATGCAATTAAACAACCCCCTTCTTCCCCCGATTCCCACCCTCTGATTGCTACTCTTCCCTTATTAACTCGTTATACTTGTTCAACATGTCAAAAAGATTTATAAGTTTTCATTTACTTAATTACTCCCCATCTCTTCTACCGGCACCAGTTTTAGGAGGGTTTTAAAATGTTTGCAGACACTCGCACCCTTTAACCGTAAAATAAATCGAGAACAAGTAAATAACTAGATAACGTGTAATCGCATTATTCCCTGTTATTACACAACTCAATAAGCGGACAGGAATTATATCACTTTAAAAAATTTTAACTCGGTGAAAATGAAATTATTTAACTTTATTATTTTTTATTAAACTTTTGTAACTCATGGAAATAAACTGTGATCTTTTTTGATTTCCATATTTGAAGATATTGAATTATTTTGTCTTTTTATTATCTTTAGATACGTACATATTTAAGATGTCCTTTTTAGATGGCCCTGCTATATTTCTCTTGAAATGTTAACGTTATAAAAAAAACCGCATTAAATATTTCATATCAGGTTATCAGGAACTTGATCGTCAAATGGACACCGCGTCAGATTCTTGATTTGTAGACCCCACCTTCTTGGGTTCGATTGCCACCGTCGCCCCTAGAATTTTCTGAACCCCCTCCTACCCCCAAAAGCACAGAACAATCGAACACGACTTCTTGCTTATATTGAGAAAATAAAGGCATTACAAAAAAAATCAAGTTGAAAATTTATAAATATATATTACTCTGAAGTTAGAATTGACGATAGCGGAAACTCTATTAATTAATTTTCACATAATTATTTATGATGAGAGAATCCAAAAGAGACTTCAAAATAAATCGATACATCATTATTTGTTTATTTTTTTTATTAATCCGTTTCGAATTTTTTAAATTTGTTTTCGTCGTCTTCTTGGCAAATTAATATCTTTCAATTAATTAAGGATTTTAGTTGAGATAACAAATCACGAGCGGGATTCGAACCCACGACCTTCGGCTAAATACTTTTTAGGCTTTTGTATTGTCCTCTGTGGCGAAATAAGGATTTATTATTATTAATTTAATAAAACCTTATCGGATTGGTTTTCAATTTTGCCAAACGCAGCATTCTAGTCTAGGAACAACTTTTGCTATTTCTGCTCATCTTCTTTCATTACACTAGAAAAAAATGAAATCTATTGTGATTTGTTCTACGATTTTATTACGGAATTTTATTAAGGAATTGTTTAATGAAAATATATACAATAACTGTTAAAAACTATGAAGTTTGTGTTATCATATTTTGGGAGATTTTTGTTATTGTTTCCAGGGATAAAATAGACTTACTTTACCTTTACCTACGACCAAATTGTTTGTTCTGAAATTCAAAGATGTAAAAACTGACAATAAGCTTGAGACTGATGTTTAAATATTAGGGTATTCAGACGGTAATAGCTAAGTCGGGATGAGGGAGAGATCTTTAACAGCGGACCTGACGGGCCGTTTTGAAATGGGATTGAAACGAGGCATGACGCTACTCCCAGCGTGAATCATTCATTCGTCCGTCTCGTGAATATTTAGCTCTTTCCAGTGGGGATCAAATGTGAATCGGGCCGGTTTAATGGATCCGTAGGATAAAGTCCGGGCAATGCCGAGTCGGCAGTTACTGCCATTTAGGGGCCCGGTCTTATCTCAAATACCGAATTAGTCGTATATTTGATGCAAGGGGTGGTTCCCTTCATAAAGGGATTTTCTCGTAAAACGGTAACAAGGGCATAATTACACTTTTATCGTTAAACGGAATCTCGAACTGGGTCTAGTCTTGTAAACAATCCAACCCGGTACAAAGAGAAACAAATAAACATTTCTGACAGTGCACGATTAATTTTTCTAATTGTTGAAGCCGTGGGGAGGGGTCGAAAGGAGGTAGTTTAAAAAAAGCACACATTGTCCGCGTTTCAACCTTTATTCTGGCCATCCTCAGGGCCTAGTTTTATCTACACTTTTGCAAGGAAATCCGTTGATTTGTAGCAGCTGCTAGTTTCTTGCTATGTTTTAAGTGTGACCCTGATGTCCATATTTAATGGTGTTCTACTGGAGAGGAACAACAGAATGTAGATTTAGATGTGTTAGTTTGAGTTTCATATCCTGTGCCCCTTGAGAGCCTAAATCACCACTGTGAGTCCTATTTCACCAAGGATTTTGATTGTTAGACCCGGTTTCTCTTTTATGATCAGATTATACATCCCAAAGTACTTCCTCCTGTGGGCAAGTGTAACATCACAGTTTGTTAGTAGGTTTTTGGTCTTTGCAGAATCTGCATGTGTCGTCTTAGATTATTCAGTCTTTTTTAAGTGTCCATTTAGCAAACAGAGTCCCGTTAAGAATCCTGTTAGGATTCGCAGTTTATTCCTACTTCCTTTGACAGAGTCTTGGATTGTCTGTGTTCAATGAGTGAACTCCATTGTTGCTTCATTTTAATTTTGTACTTGTGTCTGAGGTACTCGTTAATAATGTGGGGTCCCTATGTCTCAGAAGGTTTCGGGTCCTATCAGCGGTGAGGAACCCCTTTCTTTGCAAGCGTGACCGCTTTCTAGTTGCCTTTCCCTCCTATTTGTCCTGTGACTGATCAGAGGCTGAATTTGTTCTGCGTACGAAGTAATCTGATTAATTATGAACCATTAAACAATTTGGTTTTGCAGTTCCATACTATTTTGGATATATTGTTCTTGTTTTCGTACCGTTTACTCAAGTTGGATTGAGTACATCTCTCGATTATATGGTTCCGAATGACCGAAAACTCCTACACTGTACTTTCTTGTGTTCAACATCCATGTGTCCGATGCCGTGGAATTTATTTTATTATCTGATTACACACCACTTGAAAAATGGCAAAAAAGAGGGAAAAATTCAAGTATTTTCTTTGGGGGTGTCCGAGTAGATCGAAGTCACCATAGCTCAAGTGATTAGAGCAACGGCGTATTTAGGCGAAGGTCGTGGGTTCGAATCCCGCTTGTGGCACTGACATTTTTTTTCAACCCTAAACCTCGTGATTTATATTCTTTGTCTTCTTTGGAAGATCTTTGATCTATATGTATATATTAATAAATCAATAAATCAAGCGGGATAGGTTCAGTTTGATGACCAAGGTAGATGTCGTAGACAGTGAGGTTGTGACGTAGTAAATGAGATTAGGGAGTTTATGAAATCGATCCTGTTTAGTCGATTGGCGAATTTTAAGAATATTTCAATATTGCTAATTTGCCTCAGCTGTAATGTAGAAGTGTCTACCTAAGTGGCCTAATGATGCTTTTCAACTGTGATGCAAAAATAAAATACACAAAACAAGCTTTTTTACCGTTCAACAAGCAAAACGTAACATAAAATTTGTTAATTGATTCTCTATATTTGAAGTTATTCAAAATTTACCAAGGGGAACGTTATTAGAAAGTACGTCTTTCGTTATTGATATGAGGATGTTAAGAAATTTAAGGTTTTCTATTTCGTGAGAAGTGTGACAGTTTCTCATTTTGTTTATATTGCTGAAGGAAGTTAAATAGAGAAGTTTCGCCCTCCAAACAGTAGTCTCTTTAATATTGACTGCGTTTACCCAGACCGATTAAAACTGCTTAACGGATGCCTGAGGGTCTCGACTCATTAAATTATTACACTCTCAGTTTTCTTACGGGCTCCGTTCCGCATTAAACAGCTTCTTTCTGATTATAAATCTAATTGGTTTTGTTCAAAAGGTATTAATATGTAAAGCGGTTGCGTCAACTGCATTAATGCTGAAAACGCAATTACGGGGAAGCTTCCAAGTTTCAATTACGTTAAAGCGATTCAAAGTGAATTGAACTTTGTAGTCGGCTTAAACACTAAATTGTTAACTGATATCTGACTCTATCAATTAGTTACGCTTGTTCTGTTTTGTATGTGTGAAGTGATGTTCGGTAGCGTTTCAATTGAAAAAAACCTTGTAAGTAAACTATTGTAATCTTGAGAAGTTGTGTGATACTACATTATTTGCCATATTTACTAAGGTATAATTTCACGTATTAGGCGTACAGTGCATGTTTGATCCCCGGAGGACCTGACTCC
The DNA here is from genome assembly GCA_039619505.1 of Cimex hemipterus. Taxonomy (NCBI): domain Eukaryota; kingdom Metazoa; phylum Arthropoda; class Insecta; order Hemiptera; family Cimicidae; genus Cimex; species Cimex hemipterus. The sequence continues at coordinate 13,948,470 of CM077111.1, read as the reverse complement.
TGGAAGTATGGTCAACATTACCCCGTTTTTAATTAGGCCATGCGATGTTAACACACGGAGGCAAATTACGGCAAAGTCCACGTATGTGTCCAGCGTGCAGAGAAAGGTTGCTCGATGTGTCCCACCTAATTGAAGGGTGCGATTTCTTAGCTTCATACAAAGATCGCGCAGTAATGTCATCCGATTTACAGAATTGTTTTTGGGTACAGCAGCGGGTATATAGCGAGGACACACCCGAAACAGTGCTACTTGATGTGACCCGAAGCAACCCGATGCAAATACAATGTCCAATTTTCCATCAGATTGTATTACCCCCGTACATTTCTGTCACGCAACGCTACCCTACTCTAAGCGATATCTAGTTCCCCACTGGCCAGATGTTCGTCGAGTAGCATCGAGTAGAGTCGAAGACAAAAGAACCGGACACTCATATTTTTATTTCAAACTATAGGTATTAGTTCTTTATATTAATTACAACATACGTACTTTAATATAAACCAAATTAAACGAGATCAAAACTCCATTCGTTTTGATTATTTGGAGTGCGGTCTCGTAGGCTTTAGAAAAATATTTTCTTATCATGCCAACGTTTCGATCTTAATTGAGATCATCTGCATGGCTCAAAGTGTTTGTTTTCCGTGTAGATGCATCATTTTTGTATGTCGTGTTGAGAGTGTTTGTAAGGTTTTAACGTTTTTGGTGAATTGAGTCTTGCTGTTTTGCGACCCCTATTATAAGAGGATAGCTCATTTCTAAATACGTTTTGATAGCGTCGAGAAAAGTATGACCTAACCCGAAGTAGGCAAACACCACATACACCACAGACTATTGTCTACGTCGTAGATGAAGATGTTAAAAGAGTAGCCTTAGAATTGAGCCCTGGTCTGTAACTATCCGTATTATGCCTACTAACCTTTTTAAGTACAGGCAAAGGGGTGCTTCATCACCGAACATGTGTAGAGAAGTCTTGGAAAACACTTTGCTTCATGTGCCGTGGGTTGTCGGCTTTTTTCAGAATCGTTCTGTTACGGTAGAGGTGGAATCACCTCCACGCCAATAACGAACTGATTATCATAAAGAATAGACATTGGAAGGCACTAAGGTAAATTGAGGAGTTCTAGAAGCTGATGTCTCATTTTCTCCATTTATTGGGGACAACTTCGTTTTAATGTATGAAAATGCTCGACCGCACGGAGCTCAAGTTGTCACCCAATATTTGGAGGATGTATGGGTTACCGCAGTGAATTGGCCAGCATGTTCTTCGGACATGAATCACAACCAAGAACACTTATGGGACATGATAAAGAGATGGGTTAGACATTGTTCGCCGCTAACAAGTGTTGAACAGCTTGAAACCCTTCGTGATGAAGAATGGGATTTTGTAACACAAGACAGTCGCTTATTTACTCGATAACTAGAAGTCTTAAGGCTGTCCGCGAGACCAGAGGAGGTAACTCGTTATTTAGGGCAAAACTAGGTAATAAATTGCCAGTTAAATTTTAATGGTTTTTCTTTCAAACCATCATAATTCTTTAATTTTCAATTAAAACACTTGTTTGATGATTGAAATAAAAAACAAAAATATGAGTTTTTTTTGGAATTTGATTGTAGTTGAAAGAAATATCTACGATTCTGTTTGATTGAAATTGTCAGGCGAATGAAAGTCAAACTCGAGGTATTCTCTTTAGACAAAGGGAAAACTCGAGCTTTGAAACAAGGGAAATGCATTAGAGTGCATGGGAAACGGTGCAACGAGCATGTTGGAAACCGCATCGGTTGAGGTCTGATAGAAGATTACCCAGAGTAGCTTTCCCATGACACAACTATTGCACTAAGATTAACAAATACTAAAAGGTTCTAATGTCACACTTTAATCTAAACTGCTCAAACATGAATAGGAATATTTGTAATGTATTCTTATTCTATTGATTTTAATTAAATTAACGGATATATTAGTTAGTAACTTGGTAAAAAACATCCTTTCTCGAATTGTGTCTTGAACCAGAAGTTTCAATGTAATTGTGAAAATTATATTGAGCATCGAGGTCACCGGCAAGTGGTTATTCAAGAGGTACTTGACGTTTCTCCCGGGCTTTAGTCTGTTTCCGAAAGGCTGGAAGTACCAATAGGAGGCCTGGAAGTAGATACCAGCGCCTTACAATGCTAAGGGAGGACAGAAATGTTGTCATTGCTGCAAGGCAGAACACTTTCCATAGTGCCCGCCAGATTCTAAATGTTGTGGGATTGTTCGTAATAGTTTGTGAGAAATTGGCATCAGTTCGTAAGCCCTTTGAGACGCATGCAGCAACGGCCTGTCGCAGCAGCTCGGGAAAATATGGTGCATCGAGCGACTAGAAGAGAACCCCAATTGAAATGTTGGTATTTTTTACTGATGAATCGCGGTTCTATTTGTATAGTGATAGAAGTCGCCGAAGAGTCTACTGAGAACAGGGGATGCGTACAGACCGAGCTCGTCCTCGCACAGCGCAATTTGGAAGAGGCTGTGTTGGTCTGGGCTGGGATTTACATTGGAGGGCAAACTAGACTCCATAAAGTTGAAGGAAAACCTCATATCGAGATTTCCGATTTCTGGATAGTGCCAGATCTCATGGAGGCAGAGATGTTCATTAATGTTTAGAAAACCTGGGAATTTCCCATCTGTCCCATTTGTCTATAGACATGTGCGATGCCTTGCAGAGAAAGCTTTCCGATCACTATACAGAGGCAGTTGACCTCCACAAACTTGGTGCATCCTTGCAGCATCTATGGCGTGCAATTCCTTTGTAATATTGACAACCTTATTTGTTAACAGTATGGTTAATAGGTGAACAGAGGTTTTAGTTAACAGAGGACATTATGCACGGTATTAATCATTTAAAAAAATATTGTGTCCAATAAACAAACTTACGGAATTAAAACTTTTAAATTTGTTGCTTTTTAAAATCCTTTAGTTCAATTTTTCTTCAACAAAAAACATAATATTTTCTAAAACTATTTAGACGGTTTAGGCGTTGACACGGCGCTGATCTCTGTAAGTTAAAGGTCTCGGGTTTGAATCCATCCTGAATTTAGACATACTTACTGGACTGCTAATGTGCTTTTTTTTTTCAAAAACACCGGCAAGAAGCGCTGACAAAAGTGAATACTACAAAATTGGCAATATCCTTATTAATTTGTCGCATTTTTATTTAAAAATAAAACCATTGTAGGAGAGATTTATGTCCAATACCTATGGACTTTTTGAAAAGTTCATGTATTTTGTGGAGGTGTAAAGAATGATGATGTTGAAAATTGAATAAGTAGATCTCAAAATATTAATGATAAAAGGGATCACTGTACATAGTATTGTTGTAAAAATAAAATTATGAGTCAACAGTAGATCATAGTAAACGTGGTCTATATTCTATTGAAAGTGGAAGGTTTATTTGAATCCCACAGTTCGCTGTTCAATACTTCAATCCTCTCAATAGTTCAATTTGGATCTGTTAATTAGTCAGTTGTGTCGATTAGGTTCTGTTCTGAGCCTCTTGTCTAAATAAAGCAACCTACGTTTTCAATTGGGGGAAGATAAAAATTTAAATATACTGGAGGGAGGCCGGAAGGTCAGGTTTATGCTATTCGATTGTAAAATCATGCACAAATGTCGATATCGATGTTGCGTTCTTGCAACTACCTGATCCTATGAAGGAAGGGTAATAAAGTAATAAATTTCAGTTCGGACAAGACGGGAAAATATCCCGGGTTCGCAAGTACCTTTCAAAGAGTCTTGTAGCAATAAAACAGTCTCTAATTCCCGCAGGTTTATTGAGAGCCTAAGGCAATCAAACCACTCCCCAGACCTCTTAATGTCCCGCTCGTAAATAAAAGTGCGGTGATCAGGGTGCCAGGCCGTTTGGGACATTGTCACGAGATGTAGTGCCGCTTTGGGACCCAGGTCTACGGTTAGCAGTGTCATAGTCACTAATCACCCTCGACGAACCTTTCTTTCCAACGCTATTATTCGGCTTCGGTGTTCTGTTTGAATAGGCCATCGACGATAAATCCGAGGCGCAAATTGCACACTACGACTGCTTTCCTTATTGATTTCTCCCTTTTCTCCGGCCCCATGATTCACGATTTTGCCTGTAGAAAGCCCAATTGCTGCTGTCCAGCTCGAAGAGTTTTGATTTGTTTACACATTTTATTAAATTCACCAAATTACTTTTTCATTTGCAAACTACCGAAGAACTTCATTATAGTAAATAACCAGCGGAATCAATTGTACTAATTATTTACGAGAAAAAGTACTTACTATAATTGATAATTTACATTTATTTTTTATTTTTTTAATGCGTTCTGTAAAAAATGTATACAGTTAATACTTGTTAGTGGTACAAATAAAAGATCTGACTGGAATCTCTCAGTGCTTTGTATCGTCGATTGATTGGTTTTGTGCGATGCTACCGCAAATCCTGGGAACGGTGTAGCTAGCCTTTTACATTTGATTGTGTACTAATTGTACAGCGAATAAGGATGCAGTTAACAATCTAATTTTCCTCACAAGCCCTGGAGGCAGGTGGAAGACACTCAAATATTTATGCCGTTTCTACATAGTACGTCTATGTACTGATGTAAAGCTAAAAGATGGTTTTGATTGTTAATCGATATCTTCGGAAGATGAGATGCATGAGAAGGTTTGAGCAGTCCTATGCAGGCTGATGTCACCTTGTCTTGTTTGGGACGTTGCACCCCGCATCAGTCACCCTGTGGGCGGAGATTTAACGTCACGCTTTCCTCCGGAGAGTTATGCCGCCCCAAGGCTACTTACGTCTAACGGCCCTCACCCTCTGGCCACAACTTCGGCCCACGATTTACGAGAAAGAAGAAAATGGGGTAAAAGAAAAAAATAAAGTTGACAACAGCCGGCTTAAAAGTTACTGGCGCACGACTTTCAGCAAGTTTCTGCATTCAGATGTTATAACTTGACTACAATATTTAAAAAAATATTACAATTTAACCGAATTCGTTGTTTTATTATATAAAACACCTACTTAACTTTTAAACTGACTAATCTGTCTGTAAAATCTTTAGTTGATAATTACGGGAATAGGCTCGGTTGATGGAAAACTCAACAAACCGAAGCACTGAAAAACATGTTTATTATTTCAACCATGCTTAATATTTTAGGTCTCGTTAAAATTTCTTGGTGTTGAATTTTTAATAATATGGATTAATGCATACATTTATTTATACAGACGAAAAAGGGATGTTTGGTGTAAACATTTCGGAAAGTACCACGAATTGATGAATATTTAAAGCTTAAAATCTAGCTCGTCATCAATCATTGAAAGTTATGAAAAGTACACAAAGTTAGATATTAACTTTACTAGTTTTCGTAGTCCGCTTTACCAATCAAGTTCTTTCAATTAAGGTTTTTTGTTAAGATAAAAAAGTTGAAAAATGGCAAGAAGGAGGGGAATTGAGGAAGGTGGGGTTGAGAAGGGAAGTTAGTATCCGAGTGGGTCGAAATCATGATAGCTAGTGGTAGAGCAGCCGCGTATCTAGCCGAAGGTCGTGGGTTCGAATCCCGCTCATGACACTGACTTTTGATTTTGATTGACCAATTGATCGTCCAAAAAGGGATCGAAGGATCTTTCTAAGATTTTGCTTATAACTGGCAATAGATTAACTAGACGGTGGATGATAGAAGTTTATAAGATTTTTACGCTTTGGTATATACATATAAGAAACATAGAATAGAAATAGTATCTATGAAAACTCAGCGAATGTCGTAAATAGTAATTTTATTTTGGCAACGTTTCCGAAACATTAATATCTAGCAATTAATTAAGGTTTTTAGTTGTGATTGAAAGATGGTTGGTTCGAATCCCGCTCGTGATACTGACTTATTATCTCAACTAAAAACCTTAATTCTTTGAAAAATCCACTATTGAAGAAACAAGGATAATTTACAGATTAATCCCTGCGAAACAATGCTGTGCAACATTAGAAAAAAGTGTTTTAAAGTCAAAATAAAAATGAAATCTCCTTCTATAAAAAGATTACTTTGAAATTTTTTTAATGCAATAGATATTAAATGCCTCATTTGCATCACCCATTTGGACAGACTACGTTGAACTTCTCGATCTAACCTCCAACGTATTCCATCCCTTACGAGCCTACCCTTCGTCAGGATGCTTTCTATGTATCCTATGTTCTTCATTAATTATATTTAATTTAACAGACTGAATTAAAAGGACCAAAATCCTTATCTCAAAAAGATAGCAACACTACACCATCCCTAGGTTTCACAAACGTCATCCCAGAAGGATTTTTCAAAGCTAAGTCTAAGTCTTAAACCTCTCAAGCTCCTTAAGAAAGGTTTTTTGAGAAAATGAATTTCCTCTATGAATAGCTATACATTAAGGCAAATGGAGTCAAAGGAGATCAGTAAGGGTTTTAAGCCTAAGCTGTACTCTGTGTCCTAGCTTTTCATGGTTAATGGTCCATGTTAGAGAAATTTTTAATACAAAAGAGTCATTTCTTGAGTTGCAAAAGACGACACGATCCTTCTAAGTAGCAGGGATTAATCTTTGGGCCAATCTTAGTTTTACTTTTTTTAAGAGTTCAAATAAACATAAAGAAGTGTCTTGAGGCATTACACGTTGAATATTGGTTCATCCTGTAAATCAAATAAAACAGCCAAAGTTATTACCCTCTAATTACCCGTTTTTACGGTAGATAAGTTTAACTGACAGAGGAAATAATTAGAAAAGATGAATGATGGGAGTGAGTGCGGTGCTCAATTCTTTTTTATAGATAGTTCCTACTCACAGTAACTTTTTAAGACCAAAAATTGTCCGTAATAAACAACCTAATAGAAATAAACGTGTATAGAAAACAGCAGGTTCACTTTTGCAATTCATGTCGAGAGAAGTAAGTGGTTGTACAAATCCTTCAACCTGACGATTAGGTAAAGGGCTCGAAATTCGGAGGTCGAGAAACAACTAACTGTGAGTAGGTTTTTTAAACAAAGGAGGTAATAATTTTCAGAAGGTAGAGATGTCGGCCTGCCTTCAGGATGTATATGTATGCCTCAGGATGATTCTTGACACCTAGCTGTACTTTAGAGAACAACTTGTAAAATAGGGTAAGATATGCATAAATTTGATCTAACGATGCGTGTGTTATGTGCAATAATTATGTTTTTTTATAACGATACATAAATCTTGTTAGACACGTAAAAAGTTAGGTTTTGCAAGGAAAACAGAAAATATAAATTATTCGGTATTTATTTGACTTTTTAAATTATAGGCCATTAAAAACTGTTATTTTACAACACAACATTTTACAACTGTAAAAAGAACAAGACAGACTTTAAAATTTAAATTTCTCCTAGGCGCACGCCGGTTCGATACAGGCAGAAAACTGACAGAGAGAAGGGAGTTAATACAATAAAGAGGAAGTGGGTGAGTTTGTGATGCAAACACAAGCACCCCATCCTTTTGTCAATTTTATCTGTCAGTCACAATCCGCCGCCTTCCTCCGCCATCAGTAGCACTAATGCACTCACGGAATCCCGGCCGGTTCACAAATAATCCGTAATGGCCTTATTGGATTTCCGTCTCGGCAAATAACAATTAGCCCGGGATTAAAAGTGTGGGACTGGGGTATAATAATAACTTTTAATCCGCTGACTCGGCTTTCCAGAAGCTGAGCAAATATTTAACACGATGGGATAGAAGGTATATCATTTGCTTTTACAGGGAAACAAACACACACTTTTACACAGAAACAACGATCGAGCTTTTTTGATTACCGACTTTGTTTAATTTTAAAGTGTAATCATTGTTCGTATAGAGAAAAGTTAATTATATCTCTCGTGTTAATTCAAAAGTTAAACAAAAATGAGATTAATGCTGTTTTGTAAGATCCAATCATGAATATCAAGAAAAATAAGAGAGGGTCCAAATAGTATCTCCCAAGCACGTTCTGGGTTCGAATCCCGGTAGCCCACGACTTTTTAATTGATCGTAATACGAAAAAGATATAGCGCAGTGGTTTGATCCGTTGTCCACGACACCTAAACAATAACTGCATGCTGTATGATAAGAATTGCTTTTTTAAGGAAAGAACCACCTTAGAAAGTGCGCTTTACACAAAACTGAGCACTTTCTTCGGTACGTCTTCTCGTACTTTACTAGCATATTCGCATGTAAAGAACATAAAGGAATTGTCATGTGGTAGTATCCGAATACTTACTTACCTGTTTCACTCATTCCTCAAAGTGTTAAACTGGGAACACACCAGATGCAATGCCATGCTACGCTACCCGACTCCTTGGTAGCCACATCTATGCGACGTCTAGCTCACAATCACACAGCGTGAATCACAAATCAGTATCAGAACTGCAATACCTCTTTTGTTCCTAATGCATTATTTTTAGCAAAACCGTGTAATAAATTGTTAGTTAAATTTTATGAACACAACCATGCAATAAATTATTAGTTAAATTTAATTGCTTGAAATAATTGTTAATTAAATTTAATTGTTTTAAATAAAGTTCTTCCGGTTTTTTTAAATCAATTTTCTTCCTAACCATCGTAAGTAAATAATTTTTATAAAAATTGATGAATTGTTGATCTCGTTTAATTTAGTAATAAAATAATAAATTATTATTAAAATAGGAATATTGTAATTAAAATAACGACAAAATTATATTATATTTAGTTTGTAATGAATTGCAAAAAATATGAGTGTCCTGTTCTGACGCTACCCGACGAAAATGGACTAATTTTATGAACAAAACCATGAAATAAATTGTTAGTTAAATTTTGTGAGCAAAACGTGTAATAAATTATTAGTTAAATGCATTATATCAAAAAATGGTATTACGGTCTTTTGAGCAATTTTCTACCAAACCATTAAAGTTAATAAAAAAAACTAATGAATTTCTGATTTCGGTTAATTTGGTTTATATTACAATAAGTATGTGGTGATTTATAGAACGACAGCAATACATGTAATTTGAGTAAAAATATGAGTGTTCGGTTCTTTTGTCTTCGACTGTATTTGATGCTACCCGACGAAAATCGGAAACTCATATTTTTATTTTACACTATATATATTACTACTACTACTACTATAAGTCTTTATTGTTTAATATATATACAAAGTTTACGGATCGGCATTATATATTACAAAGAAAAAAGACATTCCTCATGGTTTAAAACCGTCTGAGGGAGTCTAGCACATAAACTTATATAACTAAAATCTCTCTTATTTACAATAATCATAATTAGTATTTACAAAAGGAATACAAACTTTCTTCAAAATTTCAGTAATGTAATAATACAACATAATTGTAAAATAATAGCTGAAACATGATTTCAAATAATTACATCTTTTTTTTTTTTTTTTTTTTTTTATTTTTTTTTATTTATTTTTTTTTTATTTTATTTATTACCTATAATGCACATAACTCAATAATAAAATAAACTAAAGTAAAGTAAATGGAAATAATAAAAGTAAAAATAAATAATAATGAAGTATATTATCTACCACAAGAGATAATAGTAAAAAACAAAACTAATAATAAGTGTTTAAAATGTAATATTAAGGTCGAAGATGAGCTTTTCACCTACTCAGGGGAATCCAACAAAAGAAGCCGCCTCCACCCTCACCAGGTGCCTCTGATTCTAGCTCTGAGAGAATAAGCTTCTTTGCAGAAATTAACCAATACAGCCCAATCCTTGCCATTAATATATTCTAGCAGCATCTCACTAGGCAGGGTTTCCCTATCAAAATAGTGTTTCCTGACAGCGTTCAGTGCTGAGCAAGTTGCCAAGAAATGGAACAAATCCTCCGGCTCTGTACCACTACAAAGTTCACAGTTAATATCCTGCTGCTTGAAGTGTTTGTAATTTAAGTTAAACAGATCCCCTCGACATTTAATTATCCACCGCATGCTATCTAAGGGTAGCGAGAGATCCATTAGATAATTTGGGGATTTGAAAAGAAGCTCTCTATGGAGTGGGAAACTGTCCGAATTGGCCAAAGTTGTGTAATATTGCCTCTTTATATTGTCACAAATGGACCGTCTAACTAGTCTCAAACCATCCCTCCACAGTTCAACTCTGTCGATATTGTTCCGACTTAAGGACAGGTCTAAATTAAATTGCAAGATATGCCTTTTTATTTCCTTAAACCAATATATTTCCTTATTTACAATCTGCTTGGCTAGGATCTTCGGGAGTCTATTATCTGGTAGGGATAAAATTCTTATTATATAGTCGAAGTGTAGTTTCACAGTGTAGAGAAAAATTGGCAGGAGACCCGTCTCAGCATAGAGGAAAGCTGTGGGGGCGTACTGAGGCACCCTGAACAGTCTCCTGATGAAAGACCGCAGAAACCCTTCTACCTGTCCAAGCATCTCTCCTCCCCAAACCTGAGCGCCGTAGCATAAAATAGACCTGCTGACTGCGTTAAATATTTTTAGCTTAGTCGGGTACGCAGTATCGCCGCTGTCTATAAGAGGTCTCCAGATAGAATTTAATCCCATCCTTGCTCTATCCACGGCATCCGCAACATGTTTGTTCATTGACAGAGCCGGCGTGAGTCGGATTCCCAGATACCTATATTCATTCACCACCTCTATCTCCTCAGTTTCTAAATACCACCTCTCACTTTTCGCAGGTCTACCCCCATTTCTGAACACCATAATCTTAGATTTATTCAGATTTATTCTTAAATTCCATCTGAGGCAGTACTGCTGTAAAGACCTGATCATTCCCTGTAAAGAGGCAGGGTGAGAGGCGAGTAAAACTATGTCATCTGCATACGCTAACAGCTTGATTCTGCCACTACCCTCCACACACACACACCACCATCTAAGTATGTCTCCAAATCATTAATATATAATGAAAAAAGTGTTGGGCTGAGCAAACAGCCCTGCCTCACTCCCATTTCGGTATAAAATTTTCGAGAGATCCCATCCACACACCACACGTTGGCAGATGTATTGCATAACAAATTTTTAATTGACTTTATTAATTTAGAAGTAAGGCCAAGATCGTATAATTTACAGATAAGAGAATGTCGGTCAACACTGTCGAATGCAGACGTGAAATCGACAAAAAATGCGAATACTTTTTGCCTCTTTATTCTAAGCTTCAATTTCACTAAATTCACTAGATTAAAGATATTGTCCACGGCTGAGTAGTTCTGACGGAACCCGGCTTGCGATTCTGTAATTATGTTATCATTATTTATCCATTCATTAATCCTGTTTAAAAGCAAACCCGAATACAACTTGCCAACTGTGTTAATGAAGGAGATCCCTCTGTAGTTTGAGACTTCGTTTCTATTTCCTTTTTTATACAGTGGAAAGACTATACTTTCCTTAAAACTACAAGGTATATCCCCTCCATTAAATATTTCGTTAAAGGTGGATAACAGCATGCAGAGAAAATTGGGTGGAGCATGTTTAAAGAATTCAAATGGTATTCGATCTTTACCCGGTGCCTTATTGTCTTTAACTTTGTTTAATACCGCTTGAAGCTCCTCTATTGTGAAAGGTCTATCTAAACTTTCATCTTCATACAGTGGTTCAACAAAGGACAGCCTTTTTACCAAGTTCGGGGGATTATATAAATTGCAGAAATAGTCGTACCACTGTCTCACAGAGATCTCACCTACAATCCAATTGTTGTACTTTTTCAATGTCCGCGCGGCCTCCCAAAATTCCCTACTCCGCCTCGCTCCATTTAAACGTTTAGCACAGTTAATATAAAACTGTTTTCTTTTATTTTTACAAGTATTTTTATAGGCATCATTGCATATTAAGTATAATAGTTTATCCTCTGCTTCGCCAGACTTTCTATAAACTTTAAGCAAATCGAAGGATTTATCTCTGGCTACACGACATTCTTTATCAAACCACTGTCTTTTTGTATGATAAGTAGGTCTACAGTTCTTATTATAATTTGATGCACTAATGACCGCTTTTGTTATAAAATTGACAAGACTATTTACATCATCAGGATTATAACAGGTGTAGTTTACAATTTTCTCCAATTTCTGTTTATAAGTGTAAACGTTTTGTTTGTGCCAATTCATTTTTGGAAGAAGGGGAAGAACAAACTTGTCAGGGGGTGGCATATCCTGCAATTTAAAAGAAGCGATGATCGGCATATGATCAGAATGAATTTGAACATCTACTTTGAAGTCACTAACATAGGGTAGTAAATCTAAATCAATACACGCTAAATCTATCACCGAACTACCTGCACCCCCTACATAAGTGAATTCGCCATCAATATCACCCTCCATTCTGCCATTTAATATTACATAACCAAAATTATCAAGTATTTCCGATATCTTCTTTCCATTTGCATTTACCGTTACATCTTTGGAATTTCTGCTTGAGTTAATCAATTTATTATTACTAGTAAAGTATTTTTCTGGGATTTGCTGCCAGGTACCGATTCTAGCATTAAAATCTCCAATCATAACCATGTTTAAATCGTTACTATCTGATACTAAGTTAAACAGTCTGTTGAAATGCGTACTCCATTTATTACAGTTTAAATATACTGGGTAGATGTACATACAGAAATTATTTGTTTTAACATTTAACATATCTATGTTTTTAATTTTACAAAAAGCAATATACCTTGCTGCCACACTTCTTATATTAATGCCGTATAGACAGCCTCCCGACGCTCTCCCAAATTTCGCCTCTTTTGTTGCGGGGGTCCATAATAGCCGGAAATCTTGAAAAGTTGATGTATATTCCTCTTGATCCTTAGCCTCTATGAAGGTCTCAAAGAGGAGAATAATGTCGAAATTCTTGAGGTAGTTGAAGAAATTCTGTTCGTTTTTTTTATTTTTCAAGCCATGAATGTTGTACGCCAATATATCCAAATCCGTGTCAACTGATGATTGCTATTTCTTTTTAGATGAATTTTTCCCTGCTGTGTTTGTGTTTTCGCTGGCATCCCCAGCACTGTCTCCCGAGGTACTAGGCGGCTTTGACGTTAGATTAATTTTTTGATTCCATGTAACATCTGATTTGGTCCTTTTATGTTCCTTAATGATTTTTGCGTTTGATTCATTACCAGATGGGGGTGAAATAGTTAATGGCCTTTTTTTAAGTTGATCGAACGTTTTGTTGCCTTCTTTAGTGGGGGACTCTCTAATTATCAACTTATCATATTTTAAAATTGCAAACTTTCCTTCTTTTCGCGCAGCATTCAATGCCGGACGTAGCGTTTTGCGTGTTTCAGCTACTTCTTTTGGGAAGTCTTCACCTATCGAAATATTCGTTCCTTTTAACTTGGAACTATTTTTTAGAATAAGTAATTTAGTGCGGAATTGTGTGAGACCAATTAAAATTGGCCTGGCTATGTCCTTCTTGTTCTTACCAATTCTTCTCACAAAGTCATAATCAGAGAGTGTTAGATTTAACTCCAGCTTCTTATTTACAAAGTCATGAACAAAGGTTTCTTGTTCCCAATAATCACTGAATTCATCCTGCACTCCAAAAATTATTAAATTTCTCTTTCTATCCTCCCTTTCCAAGTATCTCACTTTTGCGCTTACATTCTCGTATTTATTCTGGACATCAGTAATTGACTCTTTAATTTCCATAACTGTCAAGTTACGATTTCGTTCCATGTCAGTTTTTAATTCTTCCTTAAATTGAATTAAAAGTTCCATTAATTGACCTTGATCCATTTCTGTTCTCTGTATATTACGCCAAAGCAAGTTAGCCGGATTTATATATATATATATATAAATAATATATATAAATATATTTATATTTATAAGACAGAAGTAAAGATCGTTGGGTAGGATGTGTAATATTTGTAACCTGTTAACAGGTTAGGCGTGGCACCTGTTATAGTTGATAACGATAGCTCGCTGGGCCTCCCACTATCCGATTGTTGTTGTTCGTTCCTTATCTCTAAATCCTGCCTGAGAACGGCTGAATGTTCACTAGTAAAACTGTTAATTATTCCAACATCCCTTGTTTTGACCACCAAATTTTTACCAAAAAATAACGCACTGACACTGATTTACATGTATATGCAAAAAGCAATCTCCGCCACGTGCTTGTGACCACTTTTACAAGACTTTAAAACAGAGCAATACAAAAGCGTGCCGGCTCGTTCCAGTGCTTATGGCAGACTCTATATATTACTATTGTTATAATCATTACAAACATACTTATTCTAATATAAACTAAATTGGACGAGAACAAAAATTCAATAGTTTGTATTTAAAAAACTTAATATTTAAATAAACTTAGTAGCGTCGCGTCGGGTGTGTTTCCCGCTTTAGGCTGCCCTAATTCGCCCAAGTTAATAAAAGGATTAGCTTTGCGATGTATATGACACAATAAGGACTTGCTTCTGATTTCTATCCTGATCATTTTGGCCACAGATACTAACATTTTATTACAAAATTTACCTCTTAGAGACCTTTATCAGTGATCAACATGCATATGTGCCCCAACGGTTTAGGATATGTTCCTTAGAGGATTTGGCCGCCATAAGGGCACTGGCAATTACTTTGATCAATTTTGAAATCTTCGAAAATTGAAATGTATGAAAGTCTACGACTAGAGTTAGGTGTTCCATAATTTCAGAACGTATTACAGCCCAATGATTTTCCATTTCTAAAGGGCATAATTCCCGCAGGTGCTCTTGGTGCTCATCACAACGACTTAACTTGGCTTATCGCGGTACATTTCAGAGCAAAAAACCTGTCGAATACTCATGAGCTTCTTTTAATTCTCGTGTCTACTTAATTGTAATTGGGCTTTACTGGCCCATCGATCAATAACTTAAATTGATGAAGAACTGACTACTTTCAATCGGTCTTTTTTCAAACAATAGAAACTACTAACAGCCTCTTGTGGTGGATTCACTTAACCCATCAAAATGATTACAATATCATTCATTAATTATCAACCTCGGTTTGGTTGATGATTAATGAATGATATAATAATTTTGATGAGTTAAGTGAATAAAGTTAAAAAATTATTAAATTAATTAATCTTGTTATATGATACAAATCCTGTTAACTCTTTAAATTTACTAAAATTGATTTCTTCATCATATTTCATACAATGTTTTCTAAATAAATAAGATTTTTGTACAAAACTGATCCAGTTGAAATGTCTGCAACATGTGTATTATTTCTACATTTCTATTCTGAAAAGTAAGTTTCTGAAACAATTCATCTGCAAAAAAGTTATTCTAACTTAGACAGACAGAACAAATCGAACTTTTCAGTTGTTCCAATCGAGAATTATATTTTCCCGTTGCAAGTAAAGAAAAAGGTAATTCATTGAACATTTGTAAAACTATAAAGGATGAATTCATCTCTCCAATGTGGAAAGTATTAATCTTATTTTTCTATCCAATTTTCCCAATGCCACCAAATTTTTTCAATAAAAATTCCAGATTAGTAAAATTCACATATACAGCGATCTGAGACCCTTTCAGTGCCCCAAGTATACTTGAGCTACCGACCATATGCTGAAATATAGATTATTTATGCCAATCCTTCTATGCTTGAATAGTTGCTAGACAGTTATTTTATGATTGCATATTGGGCATCTACGAGTCACTTTCATGCCAAAAGGTGCTCTTGCGTTATTTTTATATGGCCTATGTGTAGTCTTGCAAGTACTTTTCTCTTTACGACTCTGTTGGCCAGGGACCGACGTCGTTTTTAACGTGTAGAGATTAGTGACCGTTAACGGATAATTATTCAAATATCGTGAGATGCGGTCTGGTGTGATGTAGGTATCAGAAAAACATTTTCTTTATCGTGCCAACATTTCGATCTTTTATTGAGATCATCTTCAGGGCTCAAAGTGTTTGTCTTCTGTGTAATTGTGCCATGTCGTGTTGAGAGTGCATGTCATTTTTAACCTGCCTCAGGGGGTTACTTTTAGAGAGGTTAATAATCATGGTATGGTAATCGTCAATAATAAATTAAGAACAAAATCTCCCAAAACCTATTCGAATACCTATGAAGAGACACTGACAGGGAAAAATTCCACCCAATTAATTTGTTTTTAATTTTCTTGATAAAACAAATTCTGCTCTTAATTTGGTTCATTATATTAAACAATAAATATTTGTTTATGCTATGCTTTAAGTTGGGAGTATCAATTAGAGTAAACACACTTAATCCTTAATTCAAAATAGGATAAAGGATTTTTGAATGCTTTTCACAGAATTTAAAATATTTATTCAGTCTAATTTGAATTCTGAAGCAATAAATTGTTCAGTTTTCATCCTTGTTTTTTAATTTCAGTTTTTTTAAAAGTTAAAAATTCCACTTGCTGAGAATGTTGCCCCTAGTGTGACACTTATTAATGATGGACGTTCCATCGGATATGCCATCGGAATTCCCTGCGAAACATTGCGAAACACCTTTTAGACTTTTTCGGGAAATTAGGTCGTATCATAGAAGGCGCGGTTCTGGACGCCCTAGGGTAACAGAACCACAGGATGATCTTTTTGTGGCTTTGAGAATTTTGCAAAACCTACACCTGTTGTTCACGCGATTCGTCGTCTCCAAGAAGTTTTAGGTGTCCAAATTTCTGCTGAAAGAAGATAAAATCAGTATGGACTGATGGCTTTTAACCCCGGGAGAGGATCAGAATTGACCAGAACACACGGCGCATTTTCTCGAGAACTCAGTCTTTGGACAAATGGTCGATTGGTCTCCTGTACTTTCTACAGATGTATGTAAATTTGCATGAAAGCGTATGAAGAAGGGGAAATGAAGGTACGAAACATGTGATTTTCCCAGATCCAACCTTTTCAACGTCGCTCAGTGATGGTGTGTGCTGGTATTTCAATGGAGAGTCGCACGGATTTGGTTGTTGTTCGTCGATGGTCTTTGACGGCTACTCGCTATATGGATGCAATTTGTGAACATCATGCTTGTATTTTCGATCAAATCATTGACAATCTTATTCTAATGCACGATGGTATAGTATAGTAAAAAAGGATATTAGGAACCTTCCTAGTTCTTAGTTCAGTGCAATAGACTCAATTCTTCTTCTTAGAAGTATCCGGTCATTGACTGTCGCTGCTGCAATTTGATTCCCAGTTTTTTCGTACGTTAGGGTAAATCTCCATTGAGCTGTTGCTTCGTATTCTAAGATGATATGGGTGGTTGTGTCCTCCTCCTTTTACATAATCTGCTAATGGAATCATCGTTGTATATAACCATCTTTTGTAGATGTTTTCTCAAATGGTTTAGTTCTGTTACCCATCTGAGTTTGGCCCTCTCCAATTGCAGTAATGCTTTCGCCAGTCTTGCTGAGGGTTGTTTTATCATAAGTTTACTAGTCTCGCACTGCTAGAGCTTATCCACTACTCCTTTTGTTTTGTTTGGATCCATTTCGCAATGGAGGATTCTATTGTTTTTATTATCCCAAGTATTGGCTGGGCCTATGTATGGTCTTGCGAATCTTCCTCTGGCCAGACTATCTGCTTTCTCGGTATCCAAAATTCCATTGGGCACTGACATCCAAGATATCATCAGGTTTTGGAGATTTTAGATCCATTCACTGGCTAATTTTGATGTAATTGTTTTACATGCTAATGTCTTAATAGCTTAATCAGATCTAATGCACGATAATGCCAGTCCACATGTCGCTCGCATAGTACAAATGTACGTACCTTCAACAGCATAACATCAAGGTGCGTGGCCAGCCCGTTCTCAGATTTAATCCCCATCGAACAATTACGGGATAACTCACGTCATGTACTAATCTCCAGTAAAGAGACTTTTCCAGACTGGTATAAAGGATGCCGAGGCGCCTTTGAGATGTAATTAAAGCAAGAAGAGGAAATATTGCAATGTTAATTAAAAATCTAAAACAAATCTTATCAATCCGTTTTTTAATTTTTCTTAACAATTTACATTTTTTAAACATTTTTAGACAAAGGCTCAATTATTAAAAACCTGAACCTTTGATTAATTTATAAAAATATGTTCAAATCAAATTGGGAGGAATTTGGAATATTTTCTCTATTGTAATACTAAATAGTGATAAAAGGATTTTTTCTTTCGATACAGAAGTTTAAGAAAATAAAAAATGTGTAGGACGAGCTTATGATTTTTATATTGTTTGCGAATAGAAGTTTCGAATCAATTGACGGAAATGAAATATATATATTTGCATTTTGTAAGCAATCGACTCTTGAAGCAGAAGACAGGGCGAAAAACAGGGGAATGGCATTCGCTATCTCCGGCTTCGCATTACACTTCATTTCATTTCGTATAATTCAGAGGCGTGGAGAGTTTCCTTCAGCTAGCTCATTTCCTGCCTGCGGGGGGTCGGCGAGGAAGTCGAAGGAGGAAATGTGCTAAAGAATAAAGCCTCAGCGAGGGGGCCGCTGGCGAAGCAACAACAATTGAATTATCGCCGAGGGAGAGACGGACTGTGTTTTTATTAAAAATAAACATGGGCACTAAACTATGTCGGTCATGCAGATAGGGCCATAACTTACCGAGGGCTGCTGGAACAGTAAAAACGGAGGGGTAACAATTCCGAAAGGGATCCAACCCCCTCGAGATTAAAACCCCAGAGCCTTGTATGCAAAAACAGTCCTTTATGGTGGGAGGCGCGTGGGGAGGCACAACAAACGGACACCACATATATTATTTTCTTTCAATTTAACGTAGAGTTACGAGGGGTGGCCCATTGTCATGGGTTGAAGATAAGAAATACGAGCCCATGGGTGAAATGGGATGTAATCCGGCGGCCATCCTCACTACACTGTCCTCCTATCTAGATATCTCTACGCTCAGGAAATGGCTGGACCCTATGCCAGACAAACAAAAATATTCTTCACGTTTCTACGAAGCACAACAGCCCTTGGGCCAACTATATTACCACTGGAACTCTCGTTCAACACCTACGAAAATAAATATAAAAAAATCAACAACCAGATCACATTTATTTCTACATTTTGAGTACTACTTTGGTCAAGTTCTTCTAATGAAAGCATAACGATAAGCATTTCTCAAAATAAAAACATATTATGAGCTTAATAAAAAAATAAAAACAAGAAATGGGGAGTAAGTTTGCTTTCACTTGGAGGAAAAAGTATATACACCAATAAATCAAATCAAATAATATGTTAATTTTATATATTATAGATATGCAATAATCACAATGATTAATTTAATGTGGCAACATCAGCGGGCTGAATGGATACTCTCATGAGGACGTTGTTGATACGTCGCCCTTCGAGGGGACATTATTAGAAGAGTCATTCTTAGCAATTTAAACCCGGGAACACATTTAATCCATGCAACGCAACCGTGTAATAAATTTGAGTTAAATTTTATGAGCAAAACCGGTTAATAAATTGTTAGTTAAATTCATTCTATCAATAAATTGTATTCTGGTATTTTGATTAATTTTCTGCCAAACTATTAAAATTATTATGTTTTAAATAAAAACTAATGAAATTTTGATCTCGCTTAATTTGGTTTATATATAACAGTATGTTCAATAAGTATGTAACAATAAGTATGTTCTAATTAATATAACAACAATAATACATACAGTTTGTTACAAAAATATGAGTGTCCGGTGCGTTTGCGATCGACTGTACTCGATGCTATCCGACGAAAATCTGGGAGGAGTGGGGATCGTAGAGGGTAGCGTTTCATAGCATCGGACAGATGTACACGGGGCATACAATCTTATGAAAAATTGGACTTTGGATATGCGTCAGGTATTATCGGTTAGCGTCACAAAGCGTGGAATCGGGTAAGTGTGTTCCCGACTTAAAGGAGCAACGGCTTGATCTTTTGTACAGGAGAAGTTCAATTATGGGCTAATTGAGACCTTTACTCTTGTTCACTTTATGATTAACATGTGGATGAAAAGTGAGTTTACGGCCCTTCACACAGAAGTTTGACCGACTCCGACCACCACTCCATTACACCTTCAGTTTTGATCTTTTATATGCAGCAACTTGCTAAAACCTGAATAAGTTCAAGGATAGAATCATGAGGAACACCAGTAACAGTCTTAAGGTTGGAAATTGCGATTATGAAGATGCTCGGATTATAGATCAGATGCATCGATACTCTTGTATGAGGTATAATAAGTATCCCTGAGATGACCTGTGTTGTGGAGTGATCAGAGCAAACAACTTTCTGACGTTCTTTTCCCAAACCATTTTTTAAATAAAATAAAATAAGTGAGAAACCAATCAGCTTCTTGATAAATTGTCATTGAGTAAATCTTCTCCGAGGAGTTTCAGGGGGTGGGCTCCATGAAAGAAATCAAACCCACATGTGCAGTAAATACGGATGAAGTCAGGTCGTAATCTAGTTTGAATAGATTTACGATTGTTTTGTTGCTATAAAGAACAAAGTCGTAGGCGTGTCCCGGCTCATATCTCAGCAACAGCAACCGCCCAGGATCGCTAATGTAACAAGGGATCCTTTTCCTAATTGTCGAAACCACTCCGCTGCGTGGTGTTAACGGCGTCGGCTCGGGGCTTCCTTGGAATTAACATTTCAATAAAACTCCCATTAAACAAACAATTAAACAAATTAACGGAATTACGTGTTACACGGTTAAATCTGTTATGCGACTCGTGATATTTATCTCATGAAAAAATACTGCTATCTTCTTATCTTTTATATGCATTATTTATTCATTACATTATAAAAGTCTACATATTACACGTCCTATTTTACATGTAAACAATTAATTATATTTTTATTTCATCTGACGCTAATAAAGTTTAAAAAAATTGAATAATATGCAGGAGTTGTGATAAATAATATTGCTGCGAGGGTTTTCGTTTATTTTATAGCACGCAATATAAGAGTGAAAGACTTGTTAATAATAACAAGGTGATTAATTATAAAGGTAATATGACATAAAAATAACAATGTTTTTCTACAATCTCAACTACATAGTCCTTGGAGAATGACGAGGTCTCCTGATAGCATAATAGAGTAACAGTATTCTTGTACAGAAATAACTTTGTTTATTTTTGGTTATTTATTTTATAAAGTATTGTTTAGAATTTCTGAAATCGTCTGTTAAATGTCATACTTATAGGCAAAATAAATATTAAAAAAGTTACCCTTAACGAGCACAATGTACCGACAAACCGACACACCTACGGCACATGCTAGCCAACGCTGATAACATTTTAAAAGGAGCTCTGTCTTTACGAACACTCTGGATCAAGGTATGGCCTTGAAGAAGAAAAAAGCCAATTTAATTGCTAATGCAAAAGATTTTGACTATTTTAAAGTCGCCAGTAAAGCAAAACAATTTTAAATAAGTCGGCAGATTGACATATTCAAGAGGTTTTTTAAGGCGATCTCAAATTTCCTTGAAGACAGATTTATGCCAACGTTGGAAATTTGAGATCGCTTTAAAAAAATTGAATATGACAATCTGACATATTTTAAGGTTGTTTTGTCTTGCTGATGTTAGGTCGAAAGCTTTTCATTAGCAACTAACTTTGCTCTCTTCTCAAGGCCACACCTTGATCCATAAGGTTCGTAAATATCTGTAAAGACAGCTCTTTTTAAAAAGTCACACACGCGCGCGCAAACACACAAGAAGTGTCAACTGGCGGATGATAGCTAGAAATGTTGCACAATTGCTATTAATTTGTTAAAAAACGACACCGTATTGAGTTGTAATTTAAAAAAGACATACTAAAAGCAACCCGAATGCTTTATCGTTCCAATTTTAGTATATGTACCGCCGAAGCGAGAATGCTTTATGATATTCACAATTACTAGAAATCCGAAATTGCTGACCTAACAGGAAAATACTGGCGAAGGTAGAAGCAAATAAAAATCATTGATCTTTGTCCTTTTATCCCTGTAACTGTAATTATTGTTTTGCCTTGATTTATTTTTTATTATAAATTTTCCAGTTACTAGCAACGTATATTCAACTATACGCTCAAAAATTACATTATTTTGTTTCAATGAATAATTTTACTTTATCAGTCTTTCCAAAGATAACTCTTTTTTAATAGTTTTGTGTTTACATTTTAAACAATAGATTAAATTTTTAAGGTGAATATTATATTTCGTGCTCATTTCCACAATTATAGAAACAATGTTGTGGGAGATCCAAAAGTTATAAATAAAAATATATCATCCGAAGTTTTCTCATTCCTCAATGGAATTGTCAGGAGAAGAGAATCGTGACCTTTTGTGATGGAGCCGAAGAAAAGAACTTGGTCAATTCATTAAAGAAAAGAGAAAAGTTTTTGACATTTAGTCAAAAACAAGTTTTTGCCGTTGGCAGCACCAATAGCCGTCCTGGGTGGCAAAGGGGAAGATATAAAGAGCGCGAGCGTCAATCTGGAAAGAAGCCAACTCAAAACATATGGAAAAAGATTTGCCCGAAACAGACTTAGCGGTGAGGAAGAATGGCTTGAGGGGGGCTCTTCCTCCTCGGACAGCTTATCCTCGCATCCCCTATCGTGATAACCCCGAGTCAGAAACAGAGAGGGAACCATTTAAGAAAACTTTTTATTGTTTCTTACTCCCCTAACTTTGTAAGGCTAAGGCTGCTAGACTTCAGTTGTCCTTTCATGATTTCGACTCAATTTTCCATAAAAAAATATCCATTTTACACTGTCATTGCCCCAAATGAAACAAAAGGGCTTTCAGGTTTTTCTTAGAAAAGGAATTATTGAGGTATCGGCTTCTTTTCATGTTTTGATTATACTTTGGAAGGTATAGGCAAATTTTGCTCGTATTACATTAGAAAAATTAACTAACATTGGAAAAATTGTAACTAAAATTTAAAATCTTTCTTCTTGGCCCATTTTTCGGCCTACTCGTTGCTCCTCTGTCCTCTTATCCAAACAACTAAGTAATAAACCTACCAAGGCAGTCCAGAAGGACTGGGGTACTCGATATTCTGCCATTGGTCTTCTCTTCTCAGTTATTCAATTCTTCATCCCGCAAACTTTCACAATCGCATTCATACAATTTATACGCAATAAATTATTTATTTATTTATTTAACGTATTTTATTGCCCTTGGCATATGCAGTATTACACCAAACTGTAACCAACAATGCACAAGGCATGGAGTCAAAATGTCTGCCGAATAGATGCTTTTTTTCAATTTCTTTATAAATTAATACAAGTTTATATCCTTTCTTAAAATCCTTTCAACCTGATTCAGAACAGATTCAGAGTCTTGTTTTTAGATGGCCCGGCTCAATTTCTATTGAACCAATGCCGCTATAAAAAGTCACGATAGCTCAAGTGTAACAATAGCGGTGTATCAAGCCGAAGGTCGTAGGTTCGAAGCCCGCTCTTGACACTGTCTTTTGTATCTAAACTAAATTAATTGAATTGAAAGATATTAATTGATCAAGCGCACCATGCAAACTAATAAAGCTATAAAAAAATTAGTCTTGTTGGTCTAGTTTCAAATTAGTACTTTTTTAAGGAAAAAATTGTAGAGTGCCTCATGCTCAGGTCAACTTCAAAATTTCAGTACGACCCTATAAATTCTGACACATCATGTTAATACCTTACAGGATCTTCTACGCTGAAAACCAGGATACAATCGGATTTTAAATTGGTAAAATGACCAAGTTTAGAAAAACCTTTCATTTGGTTTACGATTTATTAATTACGTTTCATGTTCGACCTGCCTTGCGTAAAGATGGAAAGGTGCTCAGAGCGATACAAACAGGGAATTGACAAGCATCTTCTTGCCTTTGCCGCAGTTCTCCAACTGAGGTTGCTGGGTTGTTTGGCGTAGACACTGTTTTTTAAGTGGCACTACAGAAAATAGTCAATGCAAATCTAGAAACTGAAATTGGGACAAGAGATCCAATCCATTTATCCCGGAAGAGATTATTTTTTTAAATTACGTCTCACCTGCAAAGAATTTTGTAAGGGCCATCCATCGAGCTGAAGAATCATTCTTTGTCGTTTTTGCTGAGGAACATCATCTGATAGTGTCTGGTGAAACCTCCCTCAAAAATTAAGGAACTGAGCACCATCCATCAGTCCATAGGATATAGGAAAGAACGTTACATTTTCTCAACGATAAAGGTAAAAATTGTATACTAGACGAAAAATATTAATAAGACTTAATCTTATAGGAAAAAAATAAGAAAAAACATTTTACAAGGGTTCCTCAATAGATCTATTTAGGTAGCAGTGGAGGAAATCGTTGTTATCATTCTAAACCAACTTCCAAACCATAAAGCAAAGTCATGCCAAGTGGATTTTCTAGCTGGAAATTTGTGATTATACATTCAACTCATTCTTTAAAATAATAATGAGTAACGAGACATTTTACTGATACTTTTTTTGTAATCATTCGTGGGCATTGAGAAAGAGTTACTCGTGTAAAGTTGGACGAAGAGAGTTCGGCGTGAAATTCCTGCCTCCGGTAATTGATAGTTGGATTCCCAAGACCGCTATCAATCTCAGCCACCGGCGAAAGGAGATCACGCGCCTCACCTTGCATTTAATTAAAAGTGCCCACCCATCATCAATCAGCCATTCACCTTCTTCTTACAATTTTTCTCATTATGGCTCCCCCGCCCCTTCGGGAAAATTAATCTCGTAAGATTTATTAAGAGTTTTCTGTCACCACGTCCGGTCGTGTCACTGTCACCATGGAAATCTTTCATCCGTTGACGTCAATCCCCTTTTTCTGCGTCCTCTTCTACAGAAATCTTTCACAGATAAATTCTAGCCAAACCCCCTAGCTGTTTTCCTACCCACAAAATAGATTTAACGATTATTTTGGTTTTAATTTAATGAGACTGCTTTATACCAGATTACATATCTTTAGAATGTACAGTGAAGAAGAAAAGTGATTTCACCAATTGTCTGCCTTTATCGGTTCTCGTTCAGAAATTTATTTAAATATTTGATATAAGACAAAAACACTTATCTGATTAACAATTGACAAAAGGATGAACTGGTCACATTTATTCATAAGCAAGAGAGCATTAAAAGGTGATCACAAATGGCTGTACCTTATTTTACCGTTTGTTTTCCAGTGATGCCAAGGAGCTTTCACACCCCCAACTGATGCATCGCGTGCTCAAATCAGCTCTTACTTGCCACCTGCCGAACGACAGGACATGGGTGGGTTGCTCTTCCTTTGGTGATGTTAGGTCTACGCACAGCTATCAGTGACTAGATCTAAAGGTGGTAGCAGACTTCATCCCACAATGTCTGAATAATTTTTACGTCAGGTTTTGGTTGAAATGAAAAAGGTCGAAAAATGGCAAAAAGGAGGGAAAATTCAAAAGGTGGAGGTGAGATAGGACGTTGGCGCCCGAGGGGATCGAGGTCACGATAGCTCGTGGTAAAGCAGCGACGTATCTAACCGAAGATCGTGGATTCGAATCCCGCTCGTGACTGACTTTTTCATCCCATCTAAAAACCTTAATTATTTTAAATTAAGTATGAGAGTAGTTCTGTACTTACACTCTCAAGTAAAATCCGGTTTGTCGTTTATTCATCGGGCTGAGGATCGTTGCGAATTAGTCGCCATAGAGAAGCAATAAAATACCTTGTAGACTATCCATAAATTACGATTGTTCTCTGTAGAAAATAAAATTATATTGGCGTTGCTACAAAACCATTGTTTTTTTTTTTTTTTTTTTTTTTTTTTTTTTTTTTTTTTTTTTTTTTTACCACAACCATAATTCGCAATACTGTATTACATGTGGCTCGCATAATCGTCTCGTCTTGTGAAACAGAATCCCATTCTTCAACAAGAGCAGTTTGAAACTATACGCTTGTTGGAGGCGGTGAACAATTTCTAAATTTCTAACCCCGATACGATCATCTCCCAGAAGAGCTCTGTAGGATTCGTGTTGGGAGAACGTGCTTGCCAATTCACCGTGGTAATCCCTGCTTCCTTCTTGCCGTAAGTGACAACTCGTTTGAGTATTATCATACACACGAAGTTGTCCTTCCCACAAATGGAGCAAATGCGACTACAGATTCCAGAAGAACACACATTGATTCCACCCTAAACCACTGCAATTGATTGTTCTTCACGTCTTCTCCACACACAGTCCCGATCGTCTTATTAGTATAAACCAAACTGTCCCTCGTATATGAAGAGAACAGCTCTCCTTTCTTAAACTGACTAATTGTGATCATGATTTGTGAATAGCTTTTTATTCGATACCTCTCCAGTGGGACAGAACCTGGTGCGGAATGTCTGGAGACTAGGATATTTTCATGAATACTTCTGATGGCTGTTTTATAGTTCATTCTTACGAACTAGTTGGATTTGACTATCCATCAAGGAAGCCGTTAAATGACGGTTCCGAAGTGCACTCAAAGCAACCCATTGTCGATAGCCTCAGTCGAGAATTCTGATGGCCTTAAACCCCGGTAAACCGTCGTTGGGTGGCAGAGCGCGGAAGACTTCGGCTATATTATGAACTCTACGTCATTGTAGAAATGGTGGTTAGTGACCACTCTCAACAGGACACAAGAATGAAGCAATTACGTAGAAAACAAACACTTTGAGACCTGATCTCAATAAAGATCGAAAGGTTGGCACTATAATGAAAATGTTTTTCTAAAATCTACGTCACACCAGACCGCATCTCATGAGCTACGTTTTGATCGAAAACAAGAGTGTGTTTGACCCCTCGTATGCCCATGGTCTTCTGTCGAAGAAACTCATGTTTGAAGTGAGTTGGGACCGAATTCAGGGTGCGAATCTGATTCTGATCCCTTCCTCTTGATTCCCCCCCTCTCGGCCACTGGTCCCCTTAGTCATCAGAAAAAAGTCTAATTGCGACGGTGGGGATCGAACCCACGACCTCGGGATCTACTAGCCGAGGGCCGACGCCTTAACCACTCGGCCACCGAAAACTCCAATGTTGTGTTTACTTTTTAAGTCGAATATTAATCTATATATCTAGTTATTATGGAAAATTAACTGATAAATTATCAAATAAATATGCACAAGTGCGCAGTTTTTATTTTTGAGAGGAGATGTGCTCAAAAAGAATAAAAATAAGCTGATAGGCTTAGTATCATCAAAATACGATTTATTACAACGGTGATCCCACTGCCTAAACGTTTCCCATGTTTATTGCGCATGGAACTCAACTGTTACTAAGATATTCTGATTTTAAAATATGTTTAATTTCATAAAATCGTTTTTCCATCCATCTCGTGGTTGTACGAAGTTGATTGCAGTTGCTGGCCAACTCGGACAACAATATAGCCCGGAGTCCTTGTTATACTAGTCCCATTGTCCGCCTCGGGGCATCCGACGAGGAATTTTTCAATTAAATAGGATTTATTTGTAGGGTTGACTTTGCAATAATTGCCCCCGGATCATTGTTTGGCGGGGCGGTCTTGGAGGTCATTGTGATCGTCGACGGAGGACAATAGCCGCATTGTTGCCTCCCATTCATCATTGGGAAGGATCCCCCATTGTGATGGGGTAATCTTGAAGGTCTCCATTGTCGCATTCTCCCTAATGTCACCGAGCAACAAGTACCAGAACTTGTCCCTATCTAGCACCTCGACTCTTCTTGAATTACCTGTTATGGGATGAATTGGCCGAATTCCATTTTTTATTTAGTATAATTATTCAATTAAATATCAAAAACCGATTAAAGTTACTCTCTTTTCAAAATTAATGCCAGATTAAAGTTAAAAAATTAGTATCAAATAGTGGTTGATGGGATAAGCAGATTAACTAATTAATTTATCCCCAAGTAAGCCCAATCCAATATACCCGAATCAGACCATCTCAGTCTTTTTGAACCATCTTACTTCCAGGCCTTAATTCTTGTGTTTTTTGTTAGCTATTTTTATATGTTTCTTGTTTTTAATTTATGTATAGATTTTACGTTCTTAAAACACATGAATATGTAAGGATGAAAAATAAATTTCTTTAAAGCTATCCCTTGCCGTTTTCAAATTCAGCAAATACTTTCATTTTCTGACTGTGAAGGGCCTCACCTTAACAAACCGGTCGTTATGATTTACATTATGATAAGATAAGATCTAAACCTGTGTAGAGAATCTTCTCAGCAAAAATTCAACAGGCTTAAATGCTTAACCAACTTTCAGGCCCCAAACGCAATTGACAAAAGCTGCTTCCAATGAGGGTATTTAATAGGCAGATTTTGTCTAACGCTAATCGTGAACGGTAACGCTAAATGGATTGAAGTGCGCATGCGCATATTTAACGGAACATCTGAAATGGCGTCTTAAGCCGTCTTAGAATAGAGTGCTTGTTAATGGGTGACGGTTAAGTCAATAAGATATTTTGTTGTTAGAAATATTGACTAATTTTAAAATATAATATCTTACATATAATAAAATGGTTTAGTTTATAGTTAACATTTTACAATTCGTACGGGTTTGAACGAATCCCGACTTCCAAGAATGTATCATAATTGTGTTCCGACATTAGTTGTTTTATTTACAGACAGAAATTAATGACAGCCAGAAACATAGAAACCTTGTATATCTTTCGGTTCATGAAATCATAGCACGTTTATAACACAGTCGCTGTACCTGAACTGCCTAAATACAATTTGAAAGCTAAAATTTTATGAGACAGTTGGCTAACCATATAATGTGTAATTAACTAACTGCAGCGTACTATTTTACATTTTAAAAATTTCTAAGCTAGACTAAAAACTTTATTCTTACGAATTTTTGACATTGTTTCGACAATTTCATTCAAAACTGAAATAGCCCTAAACAGTCCAATGAATGTATGATTCTATGACTGTCAGGTTCTCGGCAGGCCAAACTATCGTCAACTCTCCAAAGAAACTCATAACATCCGTACTACTATAACTACTATAACCTGAACTACGTCCCAGGCAACTTAGCGTTAACGGAAAAATCCGTCAAGCATAACTCTTCAAAGAGCTTCAACATTGTTTGAAAGACTTGAAATATAACGGTGAACTTGAAATAGAGGAAACATTATATAAAATATGTACACTCTGTTTCCATTTCAATGCGTACGTTAAGAACATGCTGCACCAAACTGGCTTAAACTCAGTTTAGTAAACCATATTCAACTCAGAAATTGGAGTTTTTCAATTTGCCTTGAACCGAGTTCCAATGATGATCTTGGTTCAACTTAAAACGACCGTCTTAGGTTCAACTGAGTTCATAGTCCATATGACAGTAATATACCATGCAGCAATAAATAATATTATTACATCGAATAATTAAGTCGATGATTATTCGGAAATCGAGAGATGTGGTCGTTGTGACGTAGGTTTTAGGAAACATTTTCTTTATCGTGCACGTTTCGGCCTTTATTGAGATC
This sequence comes from Cimex hemipterus, assembly GCA_039619505.1. Classification (NCBI taxonomy): domain Eukaryota; kingdom Metazoa; phylum Arthropoda; class Insecta; order Hemiptera; family Cimicidae; genus Cimex; species Cimex hemipterus. Next base: position 13,919,133 of record CM077111.1, on the reverse strand, counting down.
GTCTTCGGGGTTCAAAGTATTTGTTTTCTGCGTAATTGGGCCATTCTTGTATGTCGTGTTGAGTGTGCCTTATGCTGCAAATGCTTTTTGTCTAACACGCTACGTAGCATTGCCTGAAAATGCTTGCTAATTAATAATATAAGTAATTAATACTTACGATAAAACTATTGGGTTGTCCGGAAAATAATGCAGGATTTTAAGTTTTCATTAAAAAAAATCTATATAAAATATTCTGTTTACGTTTACAGGATTACTCATTTGTATGAATGTCAACACTTATTAATCCTCTTCCAAATGATATTGTTTGTTTACCTCTGTAGCATTCCGCTACTTGGAAATAATTCAGTCATCCTTATAATGTCAAAGCGAGAATTTCGTACGATTTTCTTTTACGAGTTTAAACTCGGCCGAAGCGGAGCCCAAACGGCTAGAAACATTAACCAAGTCTGGGGCGAGGGTTGTGTTAATGAGTGCACTGTGCAAAGGTGGTTTAAAAAATTTCGGGAGGGAGATTTCAGCCTTGAAGATGAAGAAGGTCGTGGAAGGCCTTCCTCTCTTAATGATGATGTTCTGCGATCAGTGGTGGAAGAAAACCCCAAAACAACTGTTCGAGAACTTGCAGAGCAACTCAAAGTCAGTAAAACGACCGTCGCTGACCACCTCAAGGCGATTGGAAAAGTGAAAAAACTCGAAAATTGGGTTCCACACTCATTAATCTCACACAAATGCGTCACAAAAATTATTGGAGCTTGGCTATGAAACTTTGCCTCACCCACCCTACTCTCCGGACCTCTCGCCTACTGACTACCATTTTTTTAGACACCTGGACCACTACTTACAACACATAATATTCAAAAATCAAACGGAACTGGAAAATGCATTTATTGACTTTATCAATTCTAAAAATTCTGAATTCTACTCAGACGGAATTAATAAGTTACCAACACGTTGGGAGAAATGCATTGAGAGTATGGGAAATTATTTTGATTAAAGAACATTGCTTTAAAGTAACTAGTTTCTTTTTTTTTTGTTTAATACCAAAATCCTGCATTATTTTCCGGACAACCCAATACAAAAATATTAGCATCACACATAAAGTTCATAAAGTAGTTCAGTTTTATTTTTCACTATTAAAAATATATGGGATACGAGGCATTTAACCTCTCGGGTCTTGGATGCCCACCCTGCATAATATATATCTATTAAAGAATCAACCGTTGTTTAAATGTTTGTATTATGTTTTTGCTGTATATTTTTAATATATATAATATACAGTAAAAATATACAGTAAAACATAATGCAAACATTTAAACAATGATTGATTCTTTAATAGAGTCTGGATGTCAAAAAAAAAAAAAAAAAATTGCGAACTATTCGGTGAAAGAAATATTTTACGCACACAGAAATAGTAGATAAATAAAAGGCAATGGAAAGTGAAAACAGTGAATACATACACCTAATAGGACAAAAGATGTTCCAGTTTTCCCAATTCGAGGTTGAAGTAGGATCAGATCAACGATGGTCACTTTCAGATGGGGCAACCTTTCTGAACCGAGTTCAAATTATGAACGACCTTCAAGTGTACCCCGTTTAAAACTGAACGGTAATCCCCTACAGATAGTGCAACACTCTCTTCTCAGAACTTCAAATTTAAATCGAGGTTCCGGTAAAGTCGGTTTAAACCTCAACGCCTTATTTTTGAAATATTTAAGGTATGCCCGATATTTAAAAAGTCTGTGACATTATTCATCAAATCGAATGAGCTGGATGAAAAAAGAATCTCTAAAAAAGTCGACATACTATGTGTCCAATGTATTTAAACCGTACATTAAAATTCAAAAGCCGGCTTATAATTTAATTGGTCAGGCGTGGTTCGTTTTTGCCTTGAGCACCTCATTGAAAGTAAAAGTCAAATAAAATATTTTATTTTTATTTTGTAAACACGATTTGAATTTATCCGTTACAGCCTTGAGAAACGCTAGCCATTTAAAATGTAAATATTATGCATTTTTAATATTACATTTTTAAACTGATCATAATTCAATTAGTATTATCAATTCGTGATTGAACTAGGGTCCGTTGAACGATGGCCCAGTACAGCTTCTCTGACCTAGGTTCAAATTATGAACGACGTTCAAATGAACCCGGTTTAAAAACATAACGGTAATCCCTACCAGACAGTGCAATGCTCCCTTTTCAGAACTTCAAATTACGAACGAGGTTTAAGTAAACTCGGTTTAAACGTTAATTTCGTAATATTTAATGCATTTCTGAACCGATTTTCAAATGATTTTCGATATTTTTCATAAAATCCATGTTATAATATCAAAACGTATCCAATAAAATTAATCAATGGATGAATTCAAGAAAACAAATTAAACCTTTTATTTTATATCTTTAATTTTTGTTTATGTATAGATATCAGATTTGTGCGACTAGCTTAGTTTCGGTTTATAAGGAGGTAAATTTTGTATGATTTCTCAATGCCGTGTACAATCAGTTTTAGACTTTTTTATTGGTTGTGTACGTTTCTTAGATTGCCCAAAAAGATGATTTACCATCGATTTCTGAATTTTGTTTTAGTAATCAGCAAGAAGTGTATGTTTTTCCCCTTTTTTTGGACTGATTTTTATTAAAACCATTGTATAAAATTATTGGACGGAAATTGTGAATGCCGTTTGAGAAGGGATTAGCCGAGAAATGCCTGCAGATGACGTGCCCGTCGATAAACCTGGAAGTGGGGCCAATATAGACTGTTTTTGTGATTACCCTGCAGTGGTTGCTCGGCCGATCACACGGCAGAGAGGAACAGAGAGTCCATCCGGACTACAAGATGTACATAATAAGGCAGTGTGTCGAGGAAGACATACCGTTCGTACACGCACTCCTCAGCAAGGTGATTTTCAAAGAGGAACCGCTGATTTCCATCAACGGGCCTCATACGATTCCGACCGTGGAGGAGAGCCTGTCAGCTGCCATCATTCCTCAAGGGCATTCTTTCCTTGCGGAGAACTTCGACGGTCGGATCATCGGCGTCTGCCTCAATGACGAACCTCCTCAAATATTCCCAAACATTTACACCAATACGAAAGAAGATGTGAAGGTATTTTATGACAACAAATACTATGTTGGACTCATAATCTTAAAACTCACCTATAAAGAAACATATTCTTAGCTTCAAACCGCTTGGGATGCTTTCACTACTTTAAGTTTTTACTTTTATTTTAATCTGCAGTTTTACATTTTTTTATACAATCTCTACGCGACTTTGCAACAAAGTAGGGGATTTTTGAAATTCTTCAAATATTTCCATGTATACATTTTATAGAATTGTACCAGGAAAACGGCTATCGTTGGATTGAAAGGATTCAAATTTTGTATCAAAAGTTCGTTTTTTCTCAAATAAACTGACTAGAATTAGTAAAAAATCGTTCACATAAAAATTATGCTACTAATTGACGCCACATAATAAAAATTAGAAGGCAACATTGCTTATCAATTCTCTGTTGCCTTCTAAGCAAGCTACAGGTCCTGTTTTATAACTTTGAAAAATTGTGCTTCACATGGCATGGAATATTTTGTACTGTCTGCAGGTCCAATCTTCGTATAGGGCATTAGACGGGTGAAAAAAGACTAAATAAACATAATAAACATTAATTGTATGTTAATTTGTACTTATTTGAATTTGTAATACAATGGGCTCGGTTGATGGCAATATTAAGGGCCGAAAGCTCTACGAACCCAGCATTTAGTCTTTTTTCACCCGTCTAATGACTTCTACGACGATTGGAACCCTACATAGATTATCTGCAGGTCGTGCATAAGAACATCATATTTCGTACTATTTTTCACCTCTGTAGTTAGACCACTTCTCCCTTTGCTTCTTTCTTGTAGATACTGTGAGATGTAGAAGTTGAATCTTGTTTAGATTCTGGGCCTATGAATGTCTTGCCGCTCTTCTGGTCCAGTCTGTTCTTGTCCCTTATTTAGAACTCCATTATGTCCTGGCACCGAATGTCGTCAGGTTGCGTTTTCTCAAGTTTAGAATATTTTGATTCACTGACTACTTTATAATGTGGCCTATTTACTTGCTAATTCTTTAATGGATGCTTGGCTGTATGAACTTATAAAGGATTGTTTGTCAGTTTAACATATTTTCAAATTTTCCATGTCATAAGCTGATGTATATCTCCACTAAAGCTCGCCATGGCCCTTTTATTTGTCGCCGAGAATCGAATAGATTACACATTTAAAAAATGGGAAAATTCGAAAGTTGGGAAGTTGGTGTCCGAGTGGATCAAAGTCACGATAGCTTAAGTGGTAGAGCAGCTGCGTATCAAGGCGAAGATCGTGGGTTCGAATCCCGCTCGTGAAACTGTTTTTTTATCTCAACCAAGACCATACATAAATCAATCGGACTACGAAATGTAATGAATTTAATTTTAAATGTTACTAGTACATTCTCATGTTTAATTTCTCACAGGCTTATGTAAATTGTTTAACAATATCAGTGTGAACTATAATTATAAAATCTATAGCCAAAACACAAATAGAAAACTTTCTTATCGTTTCTGACGATTAATTATGTATATGAGTAATGTCCAATGTTTGATTCCTGTGAATAGTTTTTCCCATTTATCAGTAAAATTAATTAGTAACGAGCGATAACTATATTAAACAGTTAGGTATGAGTAATCGTAACTGTTAGAAAGTAATTTCTTCTCTAGGAAAAAATACTGTAAAAAACAATGAAGTAAGAAATCTAGATTTTGAAACTTTTTTCAACAATTAACAAATATTGAAATTCACTTTTTACCTTTCCAACAGCCAGAATACATCACAATATTTAACATTTTATTAAGGTTTTCCTGCTTTATTTTGCCAAACCGCTATAGATTCATCTAATATTTTTATATGTATCCCTTATAATTTTATCCAACTTGATTGCGGAGGGTGTTGGAGGGTGTTTGGCCATCTGCACCACGGAGTAACTTAAATGTTTCAAATCCAGCCTGGTGGTACATGGTAATGCTTTTGGAGGGAACTTGGGCAGATGCTGGCTTCTACTTGCGACCTTCCTGAAGCTTGCGTTTGGCCATCGTTATACACCCGGCCTCACGGGATACGGCGGATCGTACGTCAGCGTATAGGCATTGTGGCCGCGATGGTTTTGCTGGATAATTCCTCGAATGCGAATGAGTAAGCGGACGGGAACGGGTAGTTTATCGGTTTCTCCGAATAGAATATGCTTTGCATTTTTGTGCGTATGACCGGCATGTTACCCTTGGGGAAGCGAAGGATGGGACCACCTATGCTGAACCTATGGCGTCCCTCGAATGCGCCTAGCAGGCGTAGGCTGAGGTCGACTTGAGGTTTTACCCTAGGCGGTGCTCATCTGGAGGGTGGTTAGCAATTCCACTTAATCAAAACTGCGGTGGGGGCGGATCCGGTAGTTTCTACGCGTGGGAAGCCCCAATCCCTGGGTGATAGAGTGACCTTCTCTACCTAGGGAGTGCGCAGGAGAACAGGCTGATGTATTTCGGCTTGCTAGCTCTTTGTGCGTGGCATACGACCCGATGTACAATGCGAACGGTACCATTCGAAGTACCAAAAGTGTCGAAGTGTCAAATCGCCTGTTGAGGAGGCGAGAACGAGAGCTGACGCTGTGAGTACAGCATCCTCATACTGTTGAGCTAATGTCCGCTTGGCATATGAGACCTCTTCGACGAAGTCAGCGTTAAGTAGACCCTGCTTAAAAACAGGACTCCTGTACGCTTCTTCGTTTGGCTGGCCGAGATTATTACTTCTGTGTTTCGATCTGTATTTCTAAAATCTTTGATATAAAAACTTAGTCGATTTTCTAAAACGCTGGACTGTCATTTGTACCTCAGTCTGACATGTTGGTTTGGTCGTGTGAGTTTCTGGTTATACCTGAGTTTAGACGGAACTCAAGGTAGCGGACGCCATCCGTTATTGGGATGGGAATATTATTGACGAATATTATATGAGAGGTTCTTCTTCGATGGGTACGATGATACAAGGATGATTTTCCTTTTGTTGAGTTTTACACTCCAGTATCCATCCGGATATTTCAGGGCATCGGCTTGGAGTTCTTCAGAAGGAATGGTGGGAATCGGAATGAGAAGATGGCGCAACTATGCCGTCGACAAAGTTGCAAGGATGGGATCGCTGCGGTGTAGAAGTAAAGGATCGGCTCAATTACGTTCCCCTATGGTACTCCCGCTCCCAGAGGAAATAGTCAGAGTTGGCTTAGGAGAGAAAGATTAGCTGGAGGGTATTTGAAAGGATGTGCTTGTTTGTAGGCATTCACGCTGCACGCGGTCCTACAAAATATTTGCTTTACAACTCATTAAAAAACTGTATTTTCTGATAATTTGCTTGGGAATTAAGTTGATTTCTGTCTGAATTAGTTCCAGATGTTTTTTAAGCACATGGAGGACATATCAAAGATCAACGAACTAGCCCCGAACGCCCTCGAAATACGGTTGATGGCGGTTTGCTACGATTGGAGGAAGCGAGGGGTGGCCAGCTCGCTTCTGAAGGCATCGGTTGAAGCGGGACGCAACGCTGGATTCTCATTCGTCAAGATCTACTGCACAAGCAACCATTCTTCTCAGCTGGTCGAGAAGCTCGGCTGGCAGAAAGTATTTTCACTTTGCTACAAGGAATACGACTATTATGGTATAACTGGGCTGAAAGTGCCTTGCGAGCCACATACAGGCTGCGACCTGTTCATGAAAAAACTTTTTTAATCTTATTCTATATATACAAAATTCTCTATTTTTTATTTATATACTGTGATGTGAATGTATGTAATAATTATTTTTAAAGCGTACCCAACGTAAAACAAAATGACTAGAAATATATTGTTTACTATAAAGATCTATTTTTTATGTAAAGCAAATAAATTTATTTTTAAGTGAAATCATTTGACAGATATTAGTATTTCAGTTTTGTTAAAGATGTCTGAAAGATTAACCCAACATGATAAATGGCAAGCTGAAAATGTCCCGACACTATAAAATGATAGAAAACGTTCTAATTACTACGGCATGGTATGGTATGGTAAAAAATGTTTCTAGGCTTGCCCTCCCCAGGGACTGCAGTCTCCTGGCTTATTGTACCTTCCTAGTTACTTAGTTCAGTGCAATAGACTCAATCCTTCCCCTCAAAATTATCAGGTCATTGACTGTCGGTATTGCAATTTGATTCTCTACGTTTTTTCCGTACGTTAGGTTAAACATCCATTGGGATATTGTTTCAGATTATATGGGTGGCTGTTTCCTCCTCCTCATTACATTATCTCAAATAGGATCATTGTTGTATATACCCATGTTGGGTAGATGTTTATTAGATGCCAGTTACCAGAAGTCTTACCACTTGTCTGAGTTTGGCCCTCGCCAGTTGCAGCAATGATTTTGCCAGTCTTGGTGAGTTTACTATGTCTTTTTTTTTTAATCCATTCTGCGATGGAGGATTCTGTATTTGTTTTTGCTGTTCCAAGAATTGGTTTGGGCCCTATGTACTGTCTTATACCACAGTATGCCTATCATTGTGTTTGAAGATTTCATGTGTTCTTCTTCTCCTTTATAGTCCGTTGAGACTTTATAGAAGGTTGTGAAGAATGTTTCTGGGATCATATAATCAGTCTCCATTTATAATCCAAATTACTAGATGAAATAGGTTTTTTCACGCCATTTCTGGCTTTATACTATTAAAATATTCTGTGATACAGTTGGAATCGTATCGCAAAGGAAAATTTAACATCGTAAACTTCAAAATAAACAAAACAAACTAAATAATAAGTTTAATTTTATTTTTGTATTTATCATTGCTTTCAGTAAAATCACCCCGCAACAAATTACGCAAGAAATAAGCTTGTAAAGTTGTCAAGCGAGATAAACGCTTAAAAACACGTACGCATTAATCGGTGATAGCATAAGTTCGTACCTTTTTTTAAAATTCAATGATAGTTTCAGGTATATGAAAAAATGTCACAATTTTATACGAAAAATTCAAAAAATTGTTCCAACTCAGGGAATTAGACGCGAAATACTTGGTGACTTAGGAATGATGGGGCAAAATCCAAACTGATGATCTGGGGAGGTTAGAGGAGGTTAATTCTGGAAATACCCTTGAAAAGCGATTTTTTTTTCATATACTTTGGCCAAGATGGAAAGTAAATTGATATGACGATTAGTTGAGGGTTTTTGAACTGGTTTGCCAGGTTTCAGGAAGAGGATGATGGCCGAATATGGGTAGTACTGCGGAATGTACAATTGAAGAGGTATTTGAAGAATTTAGCAACTTGATGAGAGTTGTATTGGGATGTAATTTAGACCTTGGTGGAAATTGTTTGATGATGAAATCACCCCAGCTTGGCCGTGCTTTTTTCTGCAATATTGTGATATTTTATTAAATCAAAGTCATAGAGATACCAGATAGCGCTAGTAATACATAAGATGTTCATTGTTTTCAACCAGTGTTTCCTCGGCATAGATTTATTGTGTGTACGGTTCCTATAGGCTCTCCGAATAGATAGATAGTAAAGATAGACAATGATGTGAATGGGTTAACTCATTTAGGATTCCCGTTCATTTCTGTAGAGCTTTTGGGGTGAAAGGGTCAGTTTTAAAATTTAACAAGGTCCTGCTTCTTCCTTATCTCGCATTCAATGCCTGCGTGGAGAGGAAAAGCCCTCCCGACAACAACGTTATAAATAATATATACCCTTCGCTATTGATTCGCCTCCTCATAAAAGATGTGTGGAAGAGGAGAAGGTATCCGTGGCGAGAATGCTAAGTCTCTACCCCCAATCAGTTGTCTTCGGCCCCGGAGGCGGTAAACGCTCCCTACGTGCTGCCCCTAACGAACTATAGTTCATTCCGCCTCACGCCCCCTGGGCCCAACGCTATAATGCCCAATAGGGTGAGGCACCACCTTCCCACCTGGAAGAACAAACTAGTACTGGGTAGCGATTCGGAATAGTCAACCAGCCAATTTCAAACATTTATTCCCCACGCGAACATATCGACAATCATGCAGCACACTTTATGCCTTGACGATGACCCGAAGGTCGAAACGTCGGCAAAAAAATGAAAAAGGTGTTGTTCTAAGCTTATTCTTCTTGACCGCTCATAATGAATTCAACAAATTGTAAATCAATAATTTCAAAATGGGTTCAATTCAGTTAAATTCGGATCAGTTAGACGTTTAAGTTTTATTTTTTGACTTACCAAGTTTTCAAAAATCGTAATAGTATATTATCAATTGGTTAATCAAGCAATGAGAGTGACCTTTCTAGAAAAAATATTAGCTTCACTATGATATTAGGGAAAATTCCAGCTTTGGGTTTCAAAATGATTAGTGGTACTGATTAAACCATAATGAAAATGGTAAGAAAACCGTCAAACACAGATAATATTTTAGATTTTAACTCCTCAGACCAGAGTCAAACCGGCGATGGTTTAATTTTGAGTTCTTAAAAACTCGCGTTTCGACTTTTCCCAATCATCACTTTGAAACTGTCAGTTCATAACACTAATAATTTTTATTATTATTGGCCGGTGACTATGACTATAGTTGTACCTTAGAGTAACTCAAAATTATTTTATATCAAATCATCGAATAATAAAGTCTTCAAAATTGTATCTAACCTCACCTCAATGACCTTGACCATTCTAGATTTGATCCCTTTTCACTTTTTGAAATTCCGCTCCTTACCTATGGTCTTGAGGGCCGTCGGTGGCCGCAAGGTTTAGTCTTTGACCCGGCCCTCATCACTGTAAGGTAAAGAAAAGACCTATGGTCTTGTCCTTCTGTTCACGTTATCACGGCTATCTAACTTCATGATCACCCCTAACTAAACAGACTACTGAGACAAGAATCTAACATAAAATTAACAAACAAACTAACCATATACAAAACACCGATAAGAACGATTTTAGAGCCAAGAGCAGAGCTGTGAAATACCACGGAACCATCTATTATCAAATTCCATGGAGCCAAACAACAAAAGGACGTCGGAATTATTCTACTTCCCTCTCAGGTCTCTAACCTAACCTTCTAGACTCGATCCGTTCCACTGCTCGAAGTTCCATTCTAACCTTTCGTCTCACTTGTTTCATTCAAGCTCCCTTACTCTCATCTCCTGTTTCGTTCACATGGCTTTAACTGGCGTTGGCCCAGAGACCTATTCGCCTCCTGATCCTTAAGCAGCGAGATGTCAGCACTATTTAAGAAGGGACCAATGTTTTGGACCTTAGATCTAAATCAGCCACAACGAAAAACATCTGATATCTGAAGAATTTTTGAATTTGTAGTAAGTTGTTTCTATAAATATCCTATTGCTAATAAGAGTCTATTCCGCTTTTTACATCCCTTTTGAATCTGCTTCCTACGAAATTGGTTAAATAAAAAAAATCAGATAATTCATTTTAAATAAATTATTTATTCTAGCTATGTCGATCATGGCGAGTAGGTTTTTGAATGACAATGGGGAAAACGCCGTCGTCTTTGTTGTCGCTGTTCGGTATTCCCACAGAGATCTTCCACAATTTACGAAAGATGTAAACTGCTGCAACAGGGTGGGAATATTTGAAACTCGGCGGCATATTTGATCAATCCGATTACACGACTCCGCCGGAGGGTGTAAACATCCCCTTATCAATATTCATATCGCACTCCCATCCATATAGATGAGAACTTATATTCTTAAGACGGGCCTCTGTTCACGGATTCTCCTCAATCAGAACCGCTCGGATTTACGACGAGGTTAATCCAGAAAACAAATACTCGTTTGTACATCCTTCCCACTCCATCGTCAATTTACTAATTTTCCTATCTCGTTAGTCCCTCGTAATTACGATTTTACGACCGTCCGCAAAAGGCAAATTCGATGAAATTTATTTCCGATGCAAATAATAAATGGGGCAATTTCCTCTGGAATAGTAATTAAACGCGAAATTTGCGTTGAGCGTTAATGGCTTCGAAAAACATTATATACGACATTAGACCATCAAAACATCTAAAAATATAAAATATACTGCACAGACTTTTCTCCCTTTGTAGCCTGAATTTATTAACACCATTTACTTTAGATGTGCGAGTTAGGATATCACAGAGCGCGTTCAACTTAAAATTAAAATTAACTTCAATCCATTTTATGTTTTAGTGGTCAATTGACAAAGTTAATTCTTTCAATTAATTATCCTTTTTGTGTAAGGTCTTGTGAGATAAAAATGTCAGTGTCAGGAGCGGGATTCGAACCCAAGTCCTTCGGCTTGGTACGCCGATAGTCTTCCACTTCAGCTAGCGTTACTTCGATCCGCTCGGACACTAACTTACCATCTCATCCTCACCTCTCGAATTTAAAGCCGTTTAATCGATACCAAGATAGCTCGTGGTATAAATATCACTTCTCTAAACATCACCTTGTGACCGCTTCATAATCCATTCTCAATTACACGACAATTGAAAATTCGAAAGATTGTAGGCTAAGATTAGTTAAAAGAAGGTCTGAGAGGATCGAAATCACGATACCTCAAGTGGTAGAGCAGCAGAGTATTTAGCCGAAGGTCGTGGGTTCGAATCTCGCTTGTGTCACTGTCGTTTTGATCTCAACCAAAACATTTACATAGAAAAAAAATGAATTGAAAGAATTAACTTCAATAATATTCCCACTTCCCACTGCGGACATGGTGTGCTACCTCAGAGTGTCCATAGACAAATGCCTCTCGTGGGATGTTTAAACAAGAGTGAAACGTCAAGACGTTATGACAAGATACAGGGAGGACTGTACCGCATGCATACTGCACAATCATTAATCCTTACAAAAATCTTTATGCTCCATTTTATGCATCGAAACTAACCTCTCATGCAGACTTAAATATTTCTTTTGTTCAATGTGAAATACCGGTTCTCGGTACCGCAAGTTTCACAGTTTCCTCAACCACTGAAAATCCCTCAAAATTTCCTCACCAACTTCAACGCCAAGAGACGATAGCCGCGAGATCCCCCACGAGGGGATAATAAAAGTGAGGCAGAAGCGTATAATTAAACGTGCATTTTAGCTTTAATGGAGTAGTATCAACCGGTATTTTGCAAGCATTGTTTTAAATTTTGTATATATTTCCTTTCACATTGTTATATCCAATCTATTTGAAAGTAGTCGACTTAACATAGTTAACTATCGTTTAATCAGATCTTGTCTTTCATTTTCAGGTTAGTTAGGGCTGATTCCAGTCGCTTATCTAGTTAGGTACATCCCTAGGATCGTACCTGGTTTACAATAGAGGGGTTATTTCAAAGGGTTTTTTCTTAAAAAGTATTTCCGTTTTCACTATGAAGTGAAGATGGTGGTGCAGATCATGGGGGCTATTGGAAAGGACTGTCCAAAGTGTCAGTGGTGATGTGCTTTGTATTTCTAGTAAAGGACGGGAAATAGAATCATGTCTTACGAATAATATAAAAAAAACATGGTTAATGAAGGCCCAAAGAAAATAAATTATCATTTCTACTTTCGTGAAATTTATTTGTTGCTATTAGTAAAAAGTTAATATACATTGAGCAAATAATATAGTTATGTACAAGTCAGTTTACGAGGCAGTGGGGTGAGAAGCAAGCACGTGCTGGTACTCTCTTTTATTTAATCAGAAGGGTCACCCGGCCATCGGCGTTTTAGAGGGCATGGAGGGTTCAAGGGTTGGGACGTTGAGGCTTGTACATTAGAGTGGAGGGATAGTTTAGAGTGTAAATTGAGAATGCGTGTTCGGGTCAGATACTTCACGAGTTGGATTTTAAGGTCTTTATATACCACTTGATAGGGAGGATTGAGAACAACTTTGGAATGAAAGGATAGAATTTGTTGGATGTTGGAAGATTTAGCCTAGTCCCACAATTCGACTACGTAAGCCCAAAATTGTTTGAGTGCTTTGTAAGGGGGTTAGTTTGTTATATGCTTAGTATTGAATTTGTCTTTGAACGTATCTGAGTAGCCCATATGTTGTTGTTTTAAACTTGCACCAGGGTTCCATGTTAGTCTACTATCTATAGAAAGCCCAAGGTGGCGGTCTTGGAAGGATGATTGGACTTGTTATGTACGCTGGTGGGTAAGTTTGACGTTGAGGCTAAACGTCACTTATCCACTTTTTACTCGTTCAACCTGATCCGCCACCGAGTGGAATGATCTAAGAGTACGAAGAACTCCGTTCTATTAAGTGCTCTATTGACCAATTTCTTTCTTTCAATTAGTTAATCTTTGTACGTAATAAATGTGTGTTGATTATTAGTCGTTATTCCATAATTATTCTGAAATCGTGAGATGCGGTCTGGTGTGAAATGGAAAACCAGAAATGGTGTGATATAAATTTCAGAAATATATTTTTTTTTCGGGCCAACATTTCGATCTTTATTGAGATCATCTTCAGGGCTCAAAGTATTTGTCTTCTGTATAATTGCGTCATTCTTGCGTGTCGTGTTGAGTGTGCCCAAGGGAACACAGAAGACAAATACTTTGAGCCCTGAAGATGATCTCAATAAAGATCGAAACGTTGGCACGATAATGAAAATGTTTTTCTGAATCCTACATCACAGCAGACCGCATCTCACAATTTCTGAATAATTTTTGCGCCAGGTTTTGGTTGAAATGAAAAAGGTCGAAAAATGGAAAAAAGGAGGGAAAATTCTAAAGTTTGTAGGTTGAGATGGAGAGTTGGTGTCCGAGTGGATCGAAGTTACGATAGCACATGAGGGTAGAGCAGCAGCGTATTGAGCCGAAGATCGTGGGTTCGAATCCCGCTCGTGACACTAACTTGTTCATTTCAACTAAAACGTAAAAAGATAATAATAACGTTGAATCAAAATAAAATCCAGAGGTGAAAATGTCTCTTTTTTACCGTAATGTAAATTTGTATTAATGGGTTTTAAAAAGTGATTGATTTTTAAATTTTTAATACCCGACGAAGGTCAGAAAACAATTTGTGCTTTCTTATCAATGTATTCAGTGGTAGACATGCAAATGTAAGACGTTTTCGAACTTCTGGCACGAAACGTTTCTTTTATTTGGCGAAAAGGAGAATTAAAACTGGGGGCCTTAAAAGTTGCAAAGTAAATTTCCGTTTGCGGAATCTAAATCGTACATCTTACAAAAGTTCGTTGTTTTTAAGTATTTGAAAAATAAAACTTTCCAGTGAGATACAATCTTCACGATTGAGCAAATGAGTCGTTCTCTTATATTGACTGTAAGTCTTGAAAAACGATTCAGTTCCTCTACAATTAATTTTTATTTGAAAATAAAAGTATTTTTGAACCATTGAATATCAACTGGTGAGTATAAACATGATAAAATCAGCATTCAAACGACCTTCTTATTTCAGCTATGGAAATAGATCAACGATTAGAATTCATATTAGGTTTGAACAATATGCTTCTATACTTCAGGAAACTATGGTAATTGAATATAGTGACAGGGAGATCAGAAGACCGGTTCTTACCAGCAAAGGAATTGCTATACACTAGATGTATTCACGGTCTTTATATTAACCCTGTTAACTCTGCTAAAACTGAACGGACCCGATCCGGTTCCTTCATTTGTTTTGAAGCCATCTGTGTACTATATCATTTTATCTGATTATGTTTTTCCTCTCCTTTATAGTACGTTGGGACTTTGTAGGAAGTTGTGAAGAATGTTTCCTCGATCGCATAGTTGTATGCCGGAATTGTTTAGTCCGTATCCTATTTAAATTGTTTTGGCGCCTAAATGAGCTTTTTCTAACCTCTTCTTGTCTGACTAATTCCAGTGGAATTAGAGTTAGCAGAGTTTCTGGTGCGCTTGTTGGGGTTGTGGGGTTGTTCTAATTGCCCCTGTGATACATAGATTTGCTAGTTTTTGTATGCTGACTTAATATTGGAGTAGTTGATATTTGGTGATCTTTGATCCACGGGATTAATGATCCATGAGTAATGTTGGGCGTTAATGCAGTGTATAGTAAATAGGCCATTTCCGGTAATAATCCCCAAGATGTGCCTAGACTTTTTGCAGTAATTAGCGCGAGGAACATAGTTTTTAGGTTGGATAAATAAAATTCATCGGATTTTCTTGATTGCTAAAACCATTTTTTAAGTAAATTGAACTTTTAGCTATCCATTTCGAGGCGGTTACATTTTTCCTCTCAGGAAGAGACTTTCCCAAGTGAAAGATTAATGCCGGAGACGGCAAGAGGAGGTTATTAATAGGCAAAGTTTAACCGAGTGAAATTTAAAAGTTGTTTAAGGGCTGTGCTAAAGTGGAATGCGCCTTAATGCCTTCTAACTGCTGTAGATATATCAGTCCTCAGCACTAATTTACACCAACTCCTATCTGCTAAATTAATTTCGAGATCTCCCTGTACTTTTAATACGATTACCTGCTCAGTTTTCCCACGGGGGACTTTCAATAAACCTGCTCGTCTTCTCGGATACATTTTTCCCCTAAATATTTCTCCTTTATCGTGTTATTTAAATTAATCTTTTAGAGCGAAGTGACAGTAAAAAATGATTATATTCTGTTTTAGAAGGGAAAGCTTAATCTGAAACCATTTATCTTCAAATTGTTTACAGGGATGTTAAACTCTTTAGCAAGGGTCTTAATCCGTCAAGTAGAAATTTTAATCGTTTTGTTTATCACTCTTTGTGTAAGGGGCCGAAAGCGGGTAAAAGCACACTTGTCTGAAGTATTGTTGTGTAAATACCTTTTCCATTGTAAATTTTCCCATTCAAATGTCCGCCAGTCGATACAAGGTACGGATGGAATTGGGAGATTACGTCGTTTATCTGCATTACTACTGTTGCGGAAGGGAAAACTCGGGATTGCGATGGGAGGCGATAAAAAAAAGACGAAAGAGATGGGGAGGAGACGGTTTAATATATTTATCTAGTGAGGTGTGATAAATTCCGAAGGGGTGGGTTGATTATGCTCCTGTTGATTGCGAGGCTCCCCGTGAGCCAGAGGATTACAAGGCCTCCACTTCTGGAGTCAATTCAATTTTCTGGTTAGGTGCCCCCAGTAACCCGGGGTAGCGTCCCGCTGTAGCGGAATTTACCAACAAAAGGGATTTGGTGAAATGACCTGAAGCCGAGGACAATGCTAGCTAACTTTTAGCTTTTGTCCATTTCGGAGGTGACAAAGTGTGTCTTCAAAGTTAACCACGTGCTGAATTTTTTGTCAACAAAAGAATACATGTTTTCTTCAGTGAAGATTTTCAACCAGGATTTAACACCCTACAAAAAATTACAAATCCTTACAAAATTGACCATATTAATTATTCATTTTATCTAAGGAGTTGGTTGAAATACAAAGTTAGTGTCACGAGCGGGATTCGAACCCACGACCGTCAGCTCAATATGCCCGTGCTCTACCACTCGAACCACATCATTTGGAAAATTGGACTGTAGGTTGAGAAAGGGAGTGGATCGAATAATGGACAAAATCCCTGAGAAACACCAGAACTTCAGCTTCATCAGAACACCCCTCCATCGACACTGGGGCGAAAGAACCTTCCAATGAGATAAAAAGAACCCAACTGAAGAGCATATCAGTAACACACACTAACTTCCTCAATTTGTTAATCGATAAAAATTATCGACAAAACCAAAACTTTTGATAAAACCGTGTAAACATAATGAACTTTTGACTCTTGTCAGCAAAGTGAATAAAAAAAAGCTTACAAAGCAACAATTTGGTAATAATAAACCGGAATTTAACAAATGCATGCTTTTTCAGCGAAATTATATTTTTAAACGCTTTCGAAAAAACAAACAAAGTTTTATGCTTGATTTGTTCATTAAGATGTATAGTCAAAGCTTTTTTCCCTAAGTGATGTTATTATCCAAATTAGAGGGTTTGGTTAAAAATAGCCACAACTTAACATGCAAACAGGTCTGTCTCATTTCGCCTAGCTTCTTTACACAATTGTTATGACTTGGTAAATGCATTTCGTTAAAGTTTTTTTTTCTTTTTTAAATTGTTTGGCCCAAATTCTCGCTGTGTTTACACGGATGGTTCTAAAATCGAATCGGGGGCTGTCTGTGAATTCTACGATCCGACGGATAAATATGAATATCTTAATTAAAATTGCCCAAAGATATTAGTATTTATTCAGCCGAATTGAACGCCATATCAAATGCCATTAGTCACGTAAGTTCTTCCTTGGACATGAAATTCCTTATTATTGCAGGTATACATATTGCAATGAAAATTGACAAAGGGCTTTTTGGAAAAAAGTCGTTTAACTTTGGGGTAACACGGAGATTAAAAAATCTCGAATACATTTGAGAAACAGATTACGGGCAATAGAGTCTAAATTAAGTAGTTGAATAGCCTCCTGGGGTATCGACATCTGCTCATAGGGCACCCTCATGGTAGGTTCATATAATAGATATTTATGGTATTTGTCTTTTTTTTTATAAACAATTATTTTATATTCAATTTAAATCTGGGCACATTTTTGGGCGTGGGGTTGTAAAAGGGATAACGGAAAGGGAAAGGGCGGGAGGGAGGAAGCTGCATAAACCATAACTCAGCCTGTTGTGGAGAAGACATTCCCTGGGCTGTTATTGCAAAGAGCAAAAAGCCTATGCATTCTCCGGTTGACATTTCGAACGACGACGAGTCCAATACAAACGCTCGCTTTACAAATTCCCATTGCGTCAAATGGATAACCCATTTTTTTTTTAATTTTTCCTCCTCTTCTCGGTTAAATTAGCCAACGAAGAGCTTTCACCCACGGTCGAAGAGTTCATCACAACAGCCCAGGCATTTTAACATTCAAGAGAATGCACGTAATACCATAGTTTCATGCCGTAGGAAAAGGTAGCGCTGACCTATAATTAGCCGAGTGGTCAGACGACTTGGAAATGCCAAGGTTGCCCTCTTTATCAGAAATTATCAACCAATGGTCGGTATATCTGCGTTAGACAAACACCCACCGGCCCTCATAAGCAAATTACGGCTATATTTAACCGAATTAGATATGCAATGTAAATTTTAGGTTTAAAATAAAAGCTAAATAAATTAACAGGGCTGACTTAATTTTGTTCACTTAAGGTCCAGTAAAAATGGATAGCCCACTCTAGTAGTTTGTCTATTCATTACAATTGGGTGTTTTCATTAAAAAAATATTCTACACATAAATCATTTTTTCAGCTTAATTTTAACTGAATATTTTTACTGAAGAAAATTTTTACCCTGGAATGTAAATTACGACTTTGAAGTAGGACAAAACGAATAAAAATTTTTGTACTACGTTGCTACTACTATTGATATACACATTTGGAATGTATAGTGCCTGTTGATTGACGCTATCTGAACGCGCAATAAAATTTAAAAACGAAAAATCGTAGAATGTCGATTTCCGAACTATCAAGAAATATTAGTCAAGTGAAGTATAGTAAAGTCTACATGTTTAAATAATCCAAAAGTTACAAAAAAGAGAAAATACAAGATAGGCGATCGGGCTGAACGAGCAAAAACGAACAATTTTGACGAGAACTTCAACTTTCGGTTTGGCAGATTTGCAAATCGTTCCATCCCTAACCATCCCTAAAGAAAAGAAAAACACTTACTCGATGCTACGCTATGCGACGCTACCCGACACCTTGTCACGTTTTGGCGGGGTGTGCACATCTATGCGACGTCAAACGTACGCCACGTAGTCACACAGCGTGTATCACAAATCAGTATCACAATCGCATCGCCTGTTCTTAATGCGTTATTTTGAGCAACACCATGTTATAAATTGTTAGTTAAATTTTAAGAGCACAAACATGTAATAAATTGTTTGTTAAACTTAACTGTTTAAAAAAAGTTTTTCCGGTGTTTTGATAAATTTCCTTCTTTTGTCTTGTTTTGACGTTACTCGATGAAAATGGTGTAACTTCATGAGCACAGTCATGAAATAAATTGTTACTTAAATTTTATGAGAAAAACCATGTAATCAATTATTCGTTCCATTCATTATATCAAAAAATGATATTCAGGTGTTTTGACCGATTTTCTACCAAACCATTAAAATTAATTATTTTAAAAATAAAAACAAATGAAATTTTGATCTCAGTTAATTTGGTTTATGTTAATATAAGTATGTTTTAATTTATTTAAAGAGTTATAAAGTTAAAGAGTATACATGTAGTTTGTTATAAAAATATGAGTGTCCGGTTCTTGTGTCTTCGATTGTACTCGATGCTACCTGACGAAAATCTGGACAGTAGGGATCGCGTACCTTAGAGTAGGGTGGCAGATGTATGCGGGGGTAATACAATCTTATGGAAAATTGGGCTTAGGATTTGCGTTTCGACTAAGTTTGTTCCCAGCTTATAAAGGGCCAGAAATTATTCCACAAAGAAAATTCTTTGGATACCACCGCTACATAAAAATATCATAAGAAACGCATATCTTTTTAAAGGGGGTATAGAGGAAACTGTTATTTTTCCACGGCTATGTGAAAAAATGGTATTTTCGAAAAAGCGAGTGAAGGAAATGCAATGGTATGGGGTGGCATCGGTTACAATGAGATAACAGAAATAGTTTCTGTTTTTGGCATATTGAACAGCATATAAAATATTATTAATATCGTACATAAATTAGCAAGGTGCTTAGAGGCAATAACAAGTAAATAATTTTTAGTCCAACAAGACAATGCTCCTGCCCAAAGGGCCAAATTAGTAAACGGTAAACGGTTTTTTTGAAAGAAAAAATCGAGTTTTTGAATGAGCAACTAGTCTCCAGATTTTACTATAATTGAAAATATCTCGAGATATATTGTCAGCGATGTTTATACGGACTGCCATCCGTTCCAGCACGCAGGAGAGACGAAACCAGGGAAAACGAATGAAATGAGATATCTTAAAATTATTTCCTTTTTTTTAAGGGGCCTTTTAAGCTTTATTTAAATTTTAATAAAAACATTCTGGGGATGTGCTATGCTTTTTATGTTCCCAAACCATTAGGGCTATCTTTTTGTCCCAGCTCAAAGTTACTATTATTTACTTTGAAGTAATAGTTCATGGGCAGATAATTACTAAGATACACTTAAATGAATAAAAATGTCATTTACAAAAAAAAAATAAAAATAAAGTAAAATACTAAGGTCATTTCACGCCCTAACATCCAAAAATTCTATTTTAGGTTTGCTATATCTCTTCTGAGTGCTATAAAACTCTGACTCCAAACATTCACTCGTAACCTAATTTATCCTATTGCCATCCAAGCTTTGATTTTCTTTTCTTAATTCTTAATTCGGAA
>CM077111.1:13800950-13898226 GCA_039619505.1 Cimex hemipterus | reverse complement strand
TTACTTCAATGTAAATAAAAAGTACCTCTAATAGTTTGGGTACATATTTGTTAAATTTCTAAAACAAATCTTAACTCTTTCTATGCTCTTCATTTGTAAAGATCTATTCTTTTTTATTGTAAAAACCTTAACAAATGGTTTTTCAAAACCGGTTTATTTCGATTTTTACAATTTCGAAACAAAATTTTTGTTTTCGTGGCTGTTTTGGAACTTAATAGGGTTTTTTCCGGTAGAGGGTCTCGAAATCGCTGCTGCACTGTTTTCTAATTCGTCTTTCCCATCTTTTAAATGGGGCCCTCGTGGTGCCGTTTGTCCTTTTATTTGTTTTTCGGGCCTGGAGATCCACTTCGGCGGATTAGTCGTAAACTTTTCCGACGACCGGCCTCCCCGCCTCTACTGAAATTAATAAAACTGCTGATTTAACTTCTCATGTAAATGTAATTGAGAGCCGAATTGCGGTCCTCCTGTCTCCATAATTAGCGAGTAATCTGCCTACCCTTTGCCGCCACTCGGCCCGACTGGTTTCCGCACGTCCCACGTTCCTAATAAAGGGAAAATAACGCCCCGGTAATTTTGTAATGGGTATACTTAGTACGATCAACGATTTGCCAATCGGGCGTATTGCAATTGTGAATTCTAATTTTCCTGAAACTAGGTATTCTGCGTTATCGCGATTTTAAACAACACGATTACTGAACAAAGATTACAATCCCAACTCAGGAACTCCTATTCTTCCATTCTTAATTAATAGACCGAAATAAAACTACGACACGTTACAACGAATAAATAAAGCCTTGTTATTTAATGGCTTTACTTTTACATTATAATTTTTATTTCATTAAAATTTTCTTACATCAGGCATATTCACGCAAACTGAGCTAAACGTGTTAATCGCGTGTTGGGTGTGCTAAATGCGGAAAGTTCATGACGCAAGTGAGCTATTTTGAATATAAAACACACTGGACACTAGCACTCTTGGGGGATACAATAGCTCTTAAAGGGCGCAGTATACACACCCTGGAAACTTTCAATCAATCAATCAGTATACAGCAATGACTATATAGGTGACATACCGATCTTTACTGCATGTCTATCTTGAGGAATTGCTTTTCTGCTCAAGTCTGTAAAAAGTATGTTGATCCAAAATACGTGTAAACCTATATACAGCAATTAATATGTAGGTGACCTGCCGATCTATACTGCTTGTCGATCTTGAGGAATTGCCTTTCTGCTCAAGTCCGTAAAAAGTATGTTGATCCAAAATACGTGTTAACCTATATACAGCAGTGAATATGTAGGTGACATGCCGAT
The DNA here is from genome assembly GCA_039619505.1 of Cimex hemipterus. Taxonomy (NCBI): domain Eukaryota; kingdom Metazoa; phylum Arthropoda; class Insecta; order Hemiptera; family Cimicidae; genus Cimex; species Cimex hemipterus. The sequence continues at coordinate 13,896,915 of CM077111.1, read as the reverse complement.
CTATACTGCTTGTCGACCTAGAAGGCGTGTCGATCTTGAGGAATTGTGTTTCTCCTCAGGCCGGTATAAAGTATATTGATTTAAACTGCATGATAATCTAGACTGCCAGTCAATCTAGAGCAATGTTGAACTAATAATGATAATGACGATGAGGGATGCTAGAAATGAGGAATTGTTTATTCTCTAAACAATGACTTATTGAACTTTTCCTGTTTTCATACTTAAATTCGATTATTTACTTGCAATGACTATCTAGGCGACATGACAAACTATACTGACGATCTAGAAGGCATGTGGATCTTGAGGAATTGTTGTTTTTTTCTAGCGCCGTAGAGAGTATGTCGATCTAAACTGCATGTCAAACTAGACTGCTAGTCAGTCTAGAGCAATATCGATTTGATAATATTGATGACGGCGAGGGATACTAAAGCTGGCTAAAAATAAACTGTATTATATACTGAAGTGTATTAAACTTTATAAACGAATTCAATTATTATATTATGTATTCATTTGAAAGTCGTTAACCCAGTGCTATGCAATGTGCTTTCGAGCATGATTACAATGGGCAGTTGAAAAGCGAGTAGGTTTGACGTGATAAAGAAAGTGGATGGGGAACTCTGTGACCGAGTTACCAAGCTTATAAGTTTGAACACGGCACAGGGGATCGTTCCGAGCTCCTGTTACCGCCGCCGTTCCCAAACGTTGTGCGAGGGCAGCAATAAAATATCCACTTCAATTAAAACACTCTTTGCACCCAGGGAGACACGCAACTGTAATCCCTGAGGATAACAGGATGTCACTTAGGCTCCTCACCCTCCTCCCTCGATTTAGTATAAAAGGATTCCGCTGTCACTCCCGGCGTGGGGTTGTCTCTAACGAGGGACGGGACCCCACGGTTTCCCCACTGCACGCTTTTTTTTAATACTTTCCGCCTCGATATTTGTCTCTTTCAATTTTATTTAGACCATGAGAAGCGTAAACCCGCAAATAAAGGATTACAATAAAAGGAACAATAGGATAAAGGAAATTAAAAGGAGAAAAATAATTAATCTACTTTACCATCTACAATAGAATTCGGTGATTTATTTAAGAAAAACATCAACCATCAAATTGAAAACTTTTTAAAATATTAAAATTACGTACGTGACCAATATTTTGCATTCTCAATTGTTATCTAGATTTTTTCAGTTAATTATACTTTAGGTAAGGTTTCTGTTGAGATTAAAAAAGCACTGTCCCGAGTGGGATTCGAACTGACGACCTTCAGCTAAATACGCCGCTGCTCTATTACACCATCTAGAATTTTCTTTAGGTCTAAAGCTTTTAGTAAATCTCAAAACTTTGTCAATGGAACCCTTGTGTATCCTTCTGGACTTGGCTTCTACCAACAGCAAGAAAATAATCTGGCTAAACCGTTATCGATTGTTTAAGATTAGAATGGTGGATAGTAAAGAAAGTAAGACTAAAACAGCCCTAATTTGGACTGACAGCAAAATTTAATTGGCTGTAATGAAAAATTACAACCATTTTCCACTGCCAGTACAGATCTGGATGTGCACGTACGAATTAAAACATAAAAGATGGAAAACAGGTAAATTCTGGGTAATAGCGCTGGGGAAATGTTGGTACGGAAAAGTCTGGTCCTAAAGCTAAATAGCGTCTTTGAGTGACGCGTTGACACCTGAGATGGTGAGAAAGACTATTTCCGCACACATAAACAAATTAGAAAAAGGACAAAAATGGAATACAGAATGGGAAAACAGCAATAAGGGGTAATGGACAAAAAGTTTCTTTCCGTCTGTCAAAGAACCAACTAACATCCAAATAAATTTTAAAACAACACTCTTTCAAACCAAGGCAGACATAAAGGGTATCTTAAGCACTTGGGTTTAGACGATGACGATCAATGCAGCTACCAAAACCAGAGGGATGTAAAATTAGGATTGTAGATCTAGAGTAGATCACCACTGATAAAATCGATACTCCAAAAAAGGCTGCAAGTGGCCAGTACCACGCATGAACCAATAAGAAAAATCGAAACATTTTATTAATTATATAAATAATCGATATTTATTTAGAAATTGTGAGGTGCGGTCTTGTGTGATGTAGGTTTCAGAAAATCATTTTCTCTATCGTGCCACGTTTCGATCTTTATTGAGATCATCTTCAGGGCTCAAAGTGTTTGTCTTCTGTGTAATTGTGCCATTCTTGCGTGTAGTGTCGAGTGTTGCACGATAATTGTATTCGATTGCACTATCCACAAACAGCTAAAATTCTTGGATAAAATTTCAATTGTTTCGTTACGTAAATGCTCACACAATCGGATACTTGCATTTATTTTTTTAAATATTTTTCGAACTAAGAAGATTTGCAGTTTAATAAACGACATCGTAAAAAACAGTAATAGGCCTGAACTCATTACATAACAGTATAAAATTCAGCGTAGAAATAAAGAATAATAAAAAAAACTTCCTAGGCCTAACAATCACAAAAGCAGGAGACGCAGTACAATTTGTCATGTATAGAAAACAGCAACTGACAACCTCATACAAGCAGACTCAAACCATCAACAAAAATACACAAACTGGTAGCAAATACAAGACAGTCTGAATAAAATCAATGCCTTTAAAGAAGTACAGGTACAAAAATAAATGTAAAAAGTACAAACTATAGCACAGAATGATACGTACAACACAAATCCAGTAAACAAAATAATCAACCGTACAAGGGGGGGGGCGGTGGTCGCACCGGTTTAGGCGTTGAAACGGCGCTCATCTCTATAAGGTTAAGGTCCTGGGTACGAATCCAGTTCCAGCGGCGTTGCATTCGAATCCGACGTACTTAGAAATGTTTTTTTTTTCTTTTTCTAAAAACAAAGATATGACATCTACTGTTGCAAACCCTCGTAAAAAAAGAAAAATCAGGCAGAAATAAACCAGATGCACATACATTGAGAAAGAAACTAAGTTCCAACGTATGTTACAGATTAGGCTTAAGGAATGAAGAGGTCTAAAACGATAGGAAAGTTACTAAGACAAAACAATGATAGGGCGGAACAAATAGAAAAAAACAAACAGATTATCCAGGATGCAAATGTTGAGAGGAATACATCGGACAGGAAGGACTGAAAAGAAAAGGACAAATAACTTATAAATTGAAGCTTGTTGGTTTATCATGACGTAAATTTTTTAATTTGAGCTATAAATAGTAGGATGAGAGTATTCTGGAAGGATGAGGAGTCTTTTAGCATTGGGTTATTATAAAACGATTTCCATTATTAAAACGAGTGCATTAATTTTCAATATTTTCCCTTTAAAATCGAGATCAATCTCCGGGGCCACGTCAAGGGCATATCCTCTCGACGGTATTAATCTGCAGTATTTGCATGATGCCGTTAAATCAGCATTTTTATTAATTCCAGAGTGCGGACGTATCCTTGAGAAGAAGGCCTGGCCGTGACTAACGACGAGCCGGTAACGACCGCATAAAACACATAAAAACCAAACCCGTTGTCTTCCGAAGGCATAAAAGTAGAGAACCATCGGAAGCGTAATGTCTTATTGCCACCGGCCGCTCGTTTCGGCTAGCCTTTTCTCCAAGTGCATTACCCTCGGAAATGAAACTGCTCGTTTTATTTCAGGGCGGGGCGGCCCCAATTCAATCCTTGGGGTATAAATTTCATATTTCCCATTGGGGATCTTTGGCGATCTTATCTCAATTTTAGAACACATAAAATCGGAATTAAAACGATATTTTCACGTTAACATCCTAAACGTCCATAAAGGAAACTTAGATAACAAAGGGAATACTGAATTACCGACACCATGAAAAAGTAAATATTTTGACGTGCAAAAGTTTTCGGAAGAAGCTTTATTTGTCACTCCTTGAATATATATCGACTTTTTTAAAAATATATTTCTGTAATGAGAAATATAAAATTCGCCACCTCAGCGAATCCATTTTTGTATTTTTCTTGATTGTACATACGCTGAACCCAGGGGCATATTTCCTCCCTTTTTCTCTAAGGCGTTAAATGGAAGAATAACCAGTAATTTAGTGCGATGTCAAGGGTCAAATAGGAAAGAGCGATACAGAAAGGGAGCCGGAGAGTGGGATGAGACAGATGAAATGGGAGATAAAGCTCGAGCGAGGGAGAGGGCAAAGGGCGAAACGAGACGGAGAGACTCGCCTGCTAGAGAAATAGCGAGGACTAACGATATTACCGAAAGTGTCGCTCTGTCATACCCTCCACACACACCAAATGCCCCCTAAAGCTTATTTACTAAAAAGGACACTCTTATTGCCCCGACTTCGAACGTTTTCCACATCGGGACCGCAATTTCACGGCCTTCGGCGCTTTTTTTTGCGGGAGTCTTATTTTTGAGATTTTTTCCATTAATTCCAGTGCTACTCTAAGTAAATGTGCGCTGGAACAATTTTATCAGCTTGCTTTCTATGTTCTATGTTTACGTTTCATTTCAGTCCATCACATCCATTTTGACGGTTTGTGTAATCCACAGCCTTATGATGATAAATAATTGTAAATATTATTAGGCTAATTGTAATAACGGGGTATTTATGATCTTTGTGCTAACCGTGTTAGGTCGTGCTAGATCGAGAAAAATTATGACGTAGACTTGTAATAATGGTCTAGTTAACTTTGCTCGATCTAACAGGCCAGGGCCAATTTTAGAGGTTAGGTCAAAAATGTAGTCACATTGTGTAGTGTAGTGTAGCTAACCAACATGGTAGCTGTTTTTTGTTTATATCTATTTTTCTTCTTAAATGCGCATCAATTAAATAATATGTTTTGATAATTTGTCACCTGTCCTTATACTCTCATTTATAGAGATACGTCAACTAACCTATAATGTTACAAGCTTTTGGTCGTTAGGATACAAGTTACGTACGTCGGCACGAATTGAAGCATGTCATTTGTTAGCACTTTTCGAATGCATGGATAACATTTTGAATGAACGAGTTTTCATTTTTTATTAACTTGTGGCATCTTATCCAGATTTCCAAATTTTCGATGGGGAATATCTTGCTATTTCATCCTCCTCATTGCATGCATACCCTATAAATGAAATTATCGTTGAATTGACGGTTTGTTTAGTCGATTTATTATTATTCACAAAAAATTATTGCATAGACAAGATTTAAATCTAAGAGATTCAAGGACAATCAATTAATCATCGGTTAAATCAGATTATTCGGGTCAGATTCGGCGGAGTCGGTGTGTGAGGAGGCGGTACAAAAGCTGAAGAGGTAAGCTTACAAACACGGCAGGAGAGCACTAACCGAATTACTGTTTCATAGCCTGCGGAGAGCTGGGATCTAATGAAGTAATCGGGCTCATTACCCCTTGCCGCCCCCGGTTTTATTCCGTCGCAACAAAGCGGTCGCTAATAGCCGCCCCCGATCCCTTTCCCAGGGCCCATTACTCACTTTCGGCGAGGCTCTGGAAAAATTGGTGCCTTCATCACTAAATAAATTACACGACGACATCGGAGGATGCTTCCGGCCCCGTCCAACAGGAGAAGGGGATCAAGATAACGTCCCCGGTAATTGATGCCCCTGTTTTTTAAGGAAAAATAAAACTCCATCAATATTATGGCCACAAGGAAATCTACTATTAATTAATACGATTATGAGAAAATGGTGTGAACATTATTTGGAGATGGTGAGATGCAGTCTGGTGTGATGTAGGTTTTAGAAAAATATGCTTTTTTTTGTAGTGCTAACGTTTCGATCTTTTGAGATCTAAGCATCGTTTAAATTTTACAAATATATATGGGATGTGAAAAATATAAATTTATATAATGCTAGAAATTTTTGATTCAAAATATTTGTACTTACTCAAAGTGTGTTCGTTTTCTGTGTAGATGTGTCATTCTTGTGGGTCGTGTTGAGACTACAAGTGACGTTTTATGTATATATACGTTGGCTTGTGAAGAAGTGGGGAAGGAATTTGGGATAGAAAGACATTTTTTACATGGGAAGTTGACTTCTTTGAAAGTGTTGAAAGGAAACGACAATGGGAAGAAATGGTTAATGGTTCGGCCTGAATATCCTTTCAGGATTATGTAGACTTGGAAGTATGGAATTTGAAGAATTAGATTATGTAGAAATGTTTGATGCGAGGAATTGTGTTATATGCTACATGTTTTATGTGGTGTGATGATGATATATGTATGTCATCGATATTGAATTTGATTTTGTCATTGTTTTTTTCTGTGTGCGTGTGGGTGTTCAAAGTGGTGGGTAGCCAGTGTTTTAGGATTTCGTTTGGTTTTTTTGCAATACTAATGGATTGAATTCGCATCTCACATCGACCCAACTCTGTTGGCTCCCCTCAATTGACACGGTGTTCCATTCAAAAGCTCTGTTCCTGGGTTAAAATAACTCCTTCGAATGGGAAAAGTATTGTAGCTTGTACATGCGGAGTCCTGCCCTCCTTAAACAGGATACACCCAATCTATCCAGTACGGTATGGAATCTCCTATGGAGTAGTCTGGCATTGGGACATATACCAATTTGCTGGAAGGAAATAAGGGTAAGTTTCTTACCAAATCACTTCCCGAGATTAAATGGTCCCAAATATTGGAGTTTGTGAAAAGGACCAAGAGGTTTATGCAGGACACGTTAGCCGACCAAGTCTAGGACCTTTTAGGGATGGGGTTCGAGTTTACCCAGGCATTTAACCCTTCGTCTTGGTCGCTCACCCTACGCAATATATATGCGGGTGTCTTGTTGGATGGCTGTTTGAAGGAGACTGAACTTTTTTGGTTCAGACCGTTTGAGCCCTTAACCATCAAGCTTCTCTCGATATCAAACTTTTTTGTTCTGGGCATAAGTAATATCTTTTGACTTAAGTAATATGAAGAACGTCTGTTCAGTAACACCTCAGATGAAAGGTGACTTTTCAGCCTGATTGCCTTACAATGATGATACGATGCCTCAGGCGGTGTCACATGAATAGGGCTGGCCCATCGAATGGTTATCTAGCTAAGTCGTTTTTGAGGCCAAGTGACCATCACTTTATGATTCTGAATGCGGAGTTGTTCAGGGACAGGGACTGTTTGTATTGGTGCAGGGAGCCTCAATATTGTGAGCAGGTTGAAGGGCCTTAAGTGTGACCGCCAGGATGACTCTGAGTGACAATGAAAAAATAACTTCTTTCAACTAAACACTGACGAAGATTATAGATATACATATAATAAGAACTAAACTTATTCAAGTGTACTACCAAAGAAGAGCCAAAAAGAAAAGGCAACTTTCGTTGCTGTCCAACGATGAAATTCAATGAACACGGAAATATAAATGAACTTGGTAGTTTGTACTTACACTTTCTATTTTTATATTTCAACTTTCAATTTATTCAGGGACAATAATAAAAAGAATACCACTAAAAAGTCGATGCATGTTGGGGGAGTCGGAGCTCTGAAAGCCAAGTTGTAAACATTTGTCTGAATGGCCTGGGCCCACAATGGGTCTTGCGGCATTGATACGCTGCCTTAACCTAAATCAGTGGCATCTCCGACAAACAAACATGTATTGTCTAACAGTCATTGTTTGTCTTTCATTACGTTCATTTTCGGCCCCCATTGTTCCAGCCATTGATTGAAACGGGTTCGGTAAAAGCGGAAGGGGCGAACGGATAAGTGGAATTCCAGTCCAAGTATCAATTCCTCTCAGTGGACGGAAGAAGAAATGTGGGGGAATTCTTGTTAATTAAAAAAGGAAGGGTGCTTCGACAATACGCAGGGGCCTTTCGGTGTTGTTAGTCAGTCGTGGGGGTTTAGCTTCCTCGAGCGACACGGACCGCTTCAGGATCTGCACCAGCCCGGAGGAAAGCGCCAACACACATTTGTCAACCGTCTCTGAGATATAAATGGTAGACGGAGGAAGAGGGGACATCCATCACTTCCCGACCCTGCCTAATTCTTGTTCGACCCGTCCCAACTCTGGAGCTCGGGGTGGCAGGGGGTTTTCAGTAACATTACAAACTAGATTGTCCAAAGAGTAATCGCCCTACTGAAACGCATTACGTTCGGGATTCGTTATCCATTATCACATCTCCGCTCAAATTTCATTCGAATTCATTTTTTGTTCATTTCAATTTCATCTCAACTACTTGTTCTGCAAAATTTCCCACAAAATTTTTTCCCTAAAATTCCACCAAGTGCTTCTTATGCCGATGGACAACCTTGGCTCCTCTTGTGCAATTATTATTATGCTAGCTACCTTATTTACCAACTTAGCATCTCTTGTTAATGCACAACACGGTTCTCAAAATTTCCTGGTTGAATCTGGAGTTAGACAGGGCTGTTTTCTAAGCCCCTTGTTGTTTTTGACAACCAAGTAGTAATTGCAAGTTAAGCCCTCATGAGTGACATGAATCACTTTAATGTACTTCTTTTCAGATGTTTTTAAATTTGACAAATTTACGTGTTTGAAATAGATGGATAAGAAACAAAATTCAACTATAAAATGAGATAGCACATATGAAAAAGTGCCGTTTTCAATTAAGTTGCCAAAAATGACTTTATTTTTTCAACGATTATCTTTGCTTTGAACTTGTCTTATAAATTATTACTTTTTTTCATTTTTTTATCGTTGTTCAATTCTTCAAGCTTATGATATAAATTAGTTTTTATCTTCATTTTTTTGTTTGATTGCTTTTTCTTGGAACTTTCTTATTAATAACTAACTATATGTTCTTTTTTCTCTTGATTTTCTTTTCTTCAAGCTTTCTTACAAGTAACTACATCCCTTTTTTTTTTTTTTGGTTGATTACATTTTCTTTTAACTTTTTTACAAATAACTATTCTTCGTTTCGTGATGATTACCTTTTCATCAAAAGTTATTCTTTTTTCAAGTATCTTTTTTTTGGTTGTTTATAATTTGTTCAAACTTTCTTATAAATAACTACCCCTCCTTCTGTTGATTGTCTTTTTGCCAAACTTTCTTACAAGTAACTACTTCTTTTATTGTTGATTACTTTTCTTCGAACATTCTTACAAGTAACTTTTCTCCTTCGTTTTTGATTGATTACCTTTTCTTCGAATGTTTTTATAATTAATTACTTCTCTTCCATTTTTAGCTTATTGCCTTTTGTTCGAACATTCGAATAAATAAATACCGCTCTTTCTTTTTGGTTGATTTTATTTTTCAAAATTTGTTTCAAGTAGCTATTTCTCTCCCCTTTCTGGCTAATGGTGTTTTCTTCGAACTTTCTTATAAATACCGACTTTTTTCTTTTTTGGTTGGTTATCTTTTCTTCGCTATTAGTTTATAAATCACTACCCTTTCTCTTTCGGTTAATTGCCTTTTCTTTGCTTTGTTTTTTCTTTATTAATTTTTTAAAAAGAAATTTCAACTACTAGGGTACCAACTATCGTGCCAATTTTGTGAAAAAAACCCATTTTTAAGTAAAATCAAGGTCGCCGGATTGGAACACTTTTACCACCGACGCCATCAAAGAACACTTGTTTTACGCACCTTAAATACATATTTTGATAACAACAAATTGTTGACTTGATTCGTCGGGGATATTTTTTTTAATCCTTCACGTACAGTATTACACTTCAAAATTCATAATTTTTGTATTTTGTCCAAATTCAAATTGTGTTGGGAGTGCCAGTAGCACAAGTACACAGTAAAACACTTTGAGCCCTGAAGATGATCTCAATAAAAGATCGAAACGTTGGCACGACAAAGAAAATGTTTTTCTGAAACCTACATCACACCAGACCGCATCTCACGATACCTCAATAATTAATGAATGAAAATGGTTCAACAACGGATTGTACGTCAATGACCGTGTTCAAATATTATTTAACAAATTCTCAGACATACGGCTTTTTTGGCCAAAACGATGGGTTTTGTTGAAAAGTTACAACAGTTACGCCCTAATTTTTGATTTTTAAAGTTTTAAACAAAAAGTAAGAATAACAACACTTCTTGAAAACAAAGTGGATCAACAGGAAAATGATTTGATTGTAACTTCTATAAAATATTTTTATTATATGTTTTTGACGAGATGGCAAAGGATGTGGAAACTTTTTGATTGAAGGGTGAAAGTCATTCGTGGAGTGAATACCCCTGGTCCCTCTGCTCAGTTCTTTTTCTTTAATATCACGAAAAAGTACATACAACATGAGCCTGTAATTTTATTTAACACTAGATTGCTTTACCTTTTAGCCAATCAAGGCCGAAAGGGATTAGAACAAACACTTTAAATTAAGAACTTGGTTTTTATAAAGTTCTTACGAACGTTGAAAACTTAGTTTTGCAAGTTTCCACGCAATATACTTAATCCGAGTGTATACTTTCCGCCTAATTTAAGTCCTTGTTGGCGAAAAAAATCCCACGACTCCCCCGGCATGCTAAATAAAAGACGAAGCGGCCGAGTCGAGGCTTTGAAGGGAAGCCTCGGGATTAAAGAGACACCTAAAAACCCCGTCCCCTTTTCTGAACAAAAGTTTGTCCATAATTATAAATCAATAGGGGGACAATTATCGAAGTAAATATTTCATTAACGAGCGTGTGAATGGCAAGCTGGTATAGCCGAATATTAAATCTATGGATAACGTTACTCCAGTAAAATGAGAAATATTTAAAGTGTAGTTTAAGCCTAGTTAAACAAAGCTGTAATAAAATAAGAAAAATGTGTTGAAAAGTGTTTGTGAAAGTTCTATTTATATTCTAATGTGTATCATTTGTTTTGTTTTTTTAATTTCTAGAGGGTAAAATGCAAATAGCTTCGTTTTTATATTGCAGTAAATATTCCTCTTGCTCGGTCCCACTCTTTTTCAGTAAAACTTTTTTCATACGTACGAAATTTCATGTTTACTGGGTGGAAAATAATAAAATCAAAATCTTTGATTTTGATATTATGTTGGCAAGTTTGTCAAATATTGATGTTTTAAAGCATAAAAAATATTAATGTGTCTGATTGATCAGAATTTGGCCAGACTTTGGCTTCATCTGTCCGGCCAGCAAGGTTGAGCTACAGAGGCTACGGGTAGCTCGGATATTTCAACCCCCGACCCAATGAAGTTCTAAATTAAAACCCATTCTCACTCTAATTCACATTTAATACATTCTTTTTTGTCGGGTTTGAACGCAAGGCCGTTGGATTCGAACCCGGGACCTTTACCTTACAGCGATGAGCACCGTGTCAACGGCTAAACAGGCGGCCACCGACGCCCAACACGCATGTGAGGGAGCAAAAAATAAATGCATATAGGAAGACCAAAACTATCCGTTCGATACCCTGTAGGGCTCCGAGTGGTTGCGTGTCATACTCGTATTTGTTACTCTATCGGCGCAGGGTTCAAATCCCGACGAATGGATCCGATTCGTAATGGAAAATAGGAAAATAAGTTATAAAATAATTTTAACCACCAAACGCGTATTTAAGCTCTCTGTTTCTCTGTCGCTCTTTCTCTCACACTCTCTCTAATTTTCTCTCTCTCTCTTTTTTAATTTTTCTTCTTAGCTGTCTTATGTGTACATTCTTTTCTAAGTCTTTTTATCCTCCCCTAAACGACTGTTGCTTTCCGATTCACCTAACAGGAAATTCGTTGTCTTGATTGTTGTTACTCTCCCACACGGGATAAATTAAATTACATAAATATAATAATTATACACGTTTTTGTAATTCACATTCATACTAATTTACTAAACCTGCACTAAACCTAAATTGGAAGTCGGCAGATTATCGTGATCTCGCGTTCTCTTTTCTTTCGCACTAGTAAATACATTTAAACGAAATTTACGAATTCCACTCATATACCAATCTATATAAAATTGTTTGACGGGCCTGAGGAGTACTCGATATTCCTCGACAGCCACGTCCTTTCACGTGTCACCACTTATTTATTCTGGACAGGTACATTTCAGAAGTACAGTACTGACGAAATGCCAATAACCTGTTCTTTATATCATACTACAAATATATACACGGACCTATGCTAATTTGGTAGGCCTGTCAGTACTTGATATTCCCTCACAGCCACACCCATGCATACTTCGACACACTCGCTAATAAATACATTCATACAAATAGTCTGGTGGGTTATATAGCCATATGCATTGACTGATTTTAGGTAATATTTCGCTTATAATCAAGTTGCGTTTAATTGCTTTTAAATACGTATGTCATTGGTAAGGCCACACCGTGCTCTGTGCGGTGCAAATTGTTCTTCTAAAATATGTCTTACTCCTACGTTGCGCCCCACATGGAGCATACCCTCGGAACCTTGCAAATGGGAGAGATATCCATGTGTTAGGCGGGTATGGCCTGTCCTTAACCGTGTAAGAACAAATTCAGGGAACTAAGGTTTGACTTCGGTTTTATCACCATTAGTTGATCATTCAGGGCGTTCCATCTGTTTTAGTATTCATTCTAGCTTAATTGTTCCAATAATTATTAATAATAAACTAACCATAGAGTCCGGTTTTTCGGAAATTTTCGATGCTTCTTTCGACGCTCTGTCTTCGTTTTTGCACTTCTTTTGTGCTAATGTATTCAAGTTTTCGTACACTGTTCGCAACCAATGGTTCCATTGAAAATTTTTCTTATGGCTGAAACTGCGCTTAAGGAGTCTGTTACAGATTATGATTTTTTTATCCGGCAGGTTAATAGCTCGTCTTAGAGCATATGATGTGGCGGTCATTCTGCTGGCCGTACTCGTATGCTGATTCCTGCATTTAAATACCGCAGCAGACCCCCTCGGCGCTTTTCGATCCGTCAGTATATATAAATCGTGTACCACACAATTCTTCTTTTAAGTATGAGAACATTAATTTTTATGTTTTCCTATATGAATTAATTTACTACTTACAATAACCCGCAAATTCCATGAAAATCTCATATTAATTATTATTTAATTAAATAATAATTTTTTAATAAATAAAAAATTATTTAATTAAATTATTATGTGTTGTCGATTGGAGGTTTAATATATGACTGATGACACAGTAACTCAGCGCAATTAGGTTGACATTTTCATATTTCCCTTTCTCGTCAAATCGTTTATGCATTATTGCGTTACGAACTCTTTTACATTGTATTTACACCTTTAGCTTGATATATTAAAAAACGCAAGCAGCAATAACGGCATAAAAATATTATTTACCCAAGATTTTCTTTTATCTGCTTAAACACGAGCGGCGTCCTCGTAAGAGGATAAACGTAAAAATCCACTCCACCCGAGGAGTAAAATTGAAAAAGCGCCACATTTGATTAATCAACGAAGAGATCTGAGGAAAAGGGGGTGGACTATTAATTTAGAATTAATTAACAAGAGATTAAACGGAAAGATACTTGTAATATCCCTTTCCCTTAGTCCTGGTAGGTTCTAATTTACATTTGAACCAACTCGTTACAAGGTTGGAAACTTATTCTTACCCCAAGCCATGTTTTCCACTGAGTCGAATCAATGGCCAAAGGCATCTTTGAAGGTGTAATTAACTCCGGCTCTCCAGGCCAGTAACGTATCGGATATTGTCAGTAACTTGAACGTAACATACAATTCAATGAATGTAAACAAACAGTTAAAATTACAAATTTAAAACAACACACGTATTTTTACTTTATTTTAAAATTATGGTAGAAAATACTATTAAAATTCACTAGTTTCGTGATCCGCTTGACCAATTAATATGATTCAATTATTTAAGGTTTTTAGTTTAGACAAAAACGTCAATGTTATGAGCTGGATTCGAACCCACGACCTTCGGCGAGATACGCCGCTCCTCTGCCACTTGAGCAATCCTGATCTCGATCCACTTGGATACTAACCGGAGCTTTTGAATTTCCCTAGTTTTTGCCATTTTTCAAATGTCGTGCATCATTATCGGCGACAAATGTTCTATAGTGCACAACGTACGCATATTTGTAAAGTTTTGATATGGACTTGCTATAAATAATCACTTTCAACAACGACCATTTTGTGGTTTCAGGAGGAATCGTGACTTGAGGACGCACAAAGTCTTCATGGGTGAATTTAGCCCAGATTCCTATCACTTGACAATGGTTCTCCTCTCGAAAAGGTATCGGTTTTCTCTCGAAATGACAACAAAAATTGCGAGGTACGTAGAGCTTTTGGGGAACTACAGGTGGCGTCTGCCGGAGTTTTTTCAAGTATACGTCTAAGAATGAAGGGATAATCCCCTCTGTACCGTTACTTCTATTAGAAAAACCTTTTTATCCAGACTTTACTAAATTTTTTGAACATTCTCCCGAATTTGATGGTTGTTCTTAACTATTGTTAAAAGACTTGGCTTTTATCTTTTTTTCACTGAAAGTTTTTTAAAGTATTTTATACTATTTACCATCTACCGTCAGCTCGGAAATGAATTACGCTCATTGTAGGGGATGGGGGTAGGAGTTTGAGTTAAACATGGCATTCAAAGGGGAGAAAAAGGTTAATTTAAAATGACTGATTTTTTCTTTCTAGGGAGGAAGTACTGTTTTTATTCCTGCCCGAAAAGAGGGACATTGAATAATGAATATTCTATTGTTCTGCTTTCCTCCTCCGGCTGCCCTCGGTTTTCTTTCTGTCGGCCAATTAAGAGACAAATAAAATAAGAATTAACGAGTGGCGAGAAGAAGTGGCTTAATGATTGCTTGCTAAGGGGATGGTTTTTTAATCCGTTGAAAATACCGGAGAGAAGGCGGTAAAAAATAATTGTACAACCCATCCTCGACTTTGGAGTTTAAATCCACCCTGAAAAGGTCAAAATATTTTGTAAATTTTCCTACGTTGGGAAAAACGTTGATAAGCAATAACAAATATTTTTGATTTTGAAGTTTAACAGGGTTTTAAAGTTTTAAACGAGCTTTTTATATAAGGGGGATGTGTGGTAGAAGCCGTTTCTAGGCCTTTCATTCTTCCTCCTTTTCATTATGCAGTTTCATTTGTGCCACCAATTTTCCGGTGGGTTCTTTGCTCTTGTCCCACGCCCTGAGCCCCTCGTTCGCCACGGTTTAATGAGATTAAATTGCGGCTGGAACGGAGAGGCTCGACACTTGAGAATATCTCTAACCCCCTGAAACTCCATTCCACCGCAAACCATTCTCTGTGGAACAATCTCCAGCATCCTGAGTTTCTCTAAACAGAATTTATGACTATTATGATACATTTGACGTCTACTGGATTGAAAACTTGCATTCTCGCAGAAACCCGACTCTAATATCACACTTTATTTTTAGACGTGTCTATTAGAACATTTTCAACCGTTAATTAGTTTATTTTTGGCTTGTGGAGGCTCAGCTGTCACACCGCACCAGATATTTTTGGAGCAGAAACCTTACTACTAAAAAAAATTATGATGACTGAGTTCGCACCTGAGTGCAAAAATGTATGGCCAAAAACAAACTAATTAATTGTTGGAAAAGTTCAATTAGACCATATCTTTAAACCAAACATCCCTAGTAAACATTAAGGTGGAGATTACAATAGCAAGAACAGTTTAAATATTTAAAAAATTAAACTTTAAGTGAAGTATTGGTTGAGGTAAAGCGAGATTCGAACCCATGGACTTTGGTTAAATACGACGCTGCTCTACTTTCACAATTCGCGATTCAGCCGGACCCCAACCATGGTTTTAGAGGGGTTTTCTTTAAGTCCTCGTTTTGAACACCATTGTTCCACCAGCATTACTGCTCTCTGGGTGAGCTCTTTTAATGTTTAGTTCCATTTCCCCTGACTAACATGACAATATCATCTTCGTGGCCTTGGGTGTAAATCCCGCGTTCATTTGTTTACCAGATTTGCCGAGCAGACCTGCCTTGGTCTACACCTATGGTCTTAGTTGAGATAAAAAGTCAGTGACACGAGCGGGATTCGAACCCACGATCCTCAACTAAATGCACCGCTGTTCTAACGACTTGAGCTATTGCGACTTCGATCCACTCGAACACTACCCATTTCAAGCCCACCTTTTGAATTTTCTCTACTTTTTGCCATTTTTCGAATGTCTTATAATCTATTTGATTCTCGGCGACAATTGAAATTCCCACGGAGAGCTTTAGTGAAGTATATGTCATTTTGCTTATTACATCGATTAGGTCTCGTGGTCCGACTGATCAAACAATTTTGTTTTCAATTATCTTCAATATTTAAGTAAGGCATGGTTGGATCGAAGTCACGATGGCTCAAGTGGTAGAACAGTGGCGTATTTACCGTGGCGTACATAGAGATTAATTAAATAAAAGATTATTTGGTCAATCAGACCACGAAATCTAATGGAATTAATTACAGCGTTAGTCACTTTACTAGCAAGGAAACGAGATTGTCTTAGTGAGGGTCTTCAAGGGCGGTCAAGGGGCTTTCGGATTGAAATGTGGTTCACTAGTGATTGGTATGAACCTTTGGTCCTATTGAGGACTCATTGGATTTGGAGGTTTGCAGTAACGTTAGATTCAAAGTATGCCATAGGCAGTCGTTCGAGAGGTTTTGGAATAGATAAATTTGTTGGGCCGCTTTGTTGTACCTCAGACTGTCAGTACATTCTGATTGGTAGTTGACATCATTTTTAGTTGAGTCCTTTATTTTACCATGAGAGTTTGGATCTGATGTCAAGTATTGTTTTGAATAGCTTATATCGTCTGTTCAGCTCTTTTATTTTGTGTCAAGTATTGGAGTTCCCAGTAAGTCTTAGGTCGATTTAATGTACCAAATTCCGGACGACAGTGGATGAGGAACAGAGGTGTAGTAGATTGGAGGAGAGGTGGGGTTTCTTTGAGTGTGGTCGTCCTTCTTGCAAACAAGTGTAGTTTCTGAGTTTCATATAAGGCCACTACTAAGTCAGGCTTTGTTGAAAAGGATGGCGATATTGCCAGAATATATGAAAATTACTTTACCGGCATTGTTACTAATGTCTTCAGTATAGGAGTAGTAACGGGACCGAGGACTTGCGGATAACCACGGCATAGTGGGTGCAGGAAAAGGATGTGGTGATTCGTCCTGGAAAGTTCCTATATGAAGTTCAGCTCTATTCTTTTGAGTCGGGTATTGGAGTTCCCAGTAGGTCTTAAGCAGAGTTAATGTATCAAATTGCGGACGAAATTGGAAGAGGAATAGAGCTGTTGTAGATTGTAGGAGAAAAGAATTTATTTGGTCAATTGTACCACGAAACTTAATTGATTACAAAAAAGTTTGTAATGGTATCATGTGAAGAATTTTTATACAGGAAATACGATATCCAAGTAGTACCAGCGCCTTAATTCTATTTACCACGCCAAATTTTGGTTCGAATCCACAACAAGCCTAGTTATAGGATTTTTGGAATTTTATTTTGGATTAATTTAGAAGTTGTATTGTAAAGTAGTTTTTACACTTAAATTGATAGTTGTAAGTAAAGCACAAATAAATACCAGGAATTGATTTACTTTAGTTATTTTAAACTTTGCAAATTATGGTTTTATTTTAAGAAAGATTATTACCATTCTGGACATGTACACATAACTCGTGGAGACGTAAAAGGGGCGTTAAAATGAAGGGTTAAGGGGTTTTATAGAGGTAGGTATATAATGTGTACACTAAATGTCCAACAGTGGCTTTACTATGGGATATTAAACGGTGTGCATTGGGTCGGCAATATAATCCTCTGTCATGACCCGGCTATAACACCTTCACGCGACAAACACACTCCCAGACAAACCGGGGGTTGAAAGGAAAGCGAAAACGGCCGAGCTTTGTACCGCCTTTATTACAGAAAAAAAGCGCTTATTATACAAAACGCAACTTTACGAGACAGTTTTAAAAGTATCGCGCTAACCGTCCTTATCCAGCCGGCGGCTCTGTGAGGGGGCGACTTTTATTCCCTTTCCTTTGCATCAAAGCTGTTATTCCGGTTGTGAAAAATGGACGGTCACCGCCCACATTAGAATAATACTTTGTCCGTACCATGGGAAATGATCCTACTTCTTTCCTCGTCCTGCGTCGGGTCAACACCCTCGACCTCTAACCTTTTATTTCACACAAACTCCCTCGCTCTTTTCAGCATCAGCAAATTCGAAGTGCCATTTTATAGCACCTATCCTAGCTCTACGTCCTGTGAAGAGAAAAGGGCTCCACCCTTTATTACAACCGCAACGTTTCTCATATTGAACTAAGGACGAAAATCGACCTATTGTTTCTAGAAACTTGTTTCCATTACTAGACAGTTTTAGATAATAGGAAACTCTCGAATTGAATTATATCAAATATCAATACTATTTCATAAAGTTTATGTTCTTCCTGATATGATGCGTTGTGAGTTAGTCATTAGTAGATTGAAGGAGGCGGGTGCAGGAAAGTTCATCTCTTTCCTCGTGATTACGAAGAGAAAAAGATGAAAAATACGAAATGGGTTCGAGACGGAGAAATTGCCAAGACCACTTTGAGACAAAAGCGGACGGTAGCGAATGCACAAATTGGTGCCTTTCCTCCACTCGCCTCCTTTTCATCACGCTAAAAAGTTATTCATCAGCGGAGCCGGGGGCGAGCTGAATGGGAGCCGAGAGGCCGTCAAAGGCCCCCTTTCGACCCATGTGTTGAATGCCTGACTTTAATCAACCCCCTCGAACTTTTACACTCACCAGTTGCTCGAAACCGCCCCCGCCGCCGCTCAGGCAGTAATTTGAAAAGTGTGCGCCCTCGGAAAACGACCGAGGGTTAAAGACGGGGATGGGGGAGATTTTCAAAAGAAGTAATGTGCCAACCCCACTCGACGTCAGTATTTGAATTTACTCCTTAAAGTGAGTGAATTCTGCATTCGCTATTGACTTACTCTTTTCATTTCTTTCTTTAGGAGAAAAGAATCGATTTTCCCTGACAAATGTTTCGACTTTGCCCCTACCATTAAAGGAAAAGTTTTGTAACAAATTTCCCATTTAATTGATTCTCTAATAAAGTCACTTTAGAATTATACTGGGTCTACGCCAAGACTAGTATAAGTAATATATTGTATAGTATAGTATAAGTAATAAATTATTCTCTTGGAGTTTAAAAGTTAATTTAAAAAATGCAAAATAATTTTTCCAACAAATATCCAACCTTACAATTTTGTGATCAAACAAAAAAATACTGTTCATTTTTAAAGCAATTTTAATTTTTCATGATCCTTTGTGATGATTGCGCTACCATGGTAATGTCTACATTACAATAAAAAATGAGACAAAAGAGAAAATAATAAATATAATTTTTGATTTCTATCCAAACAGAATAGTTAAAATAAATGTAAACAATTTTTTCTTTCTATAAAAATACGGCCAACGTTTGTTTTTGGTCGATTGGCATATACTAAACGTTAGAAATCATATTCATTATTTTTCCACTTGACCAATTAATATCATTCAAAGTGTTAAGGTTTTAAGTTCTGATAAAAATGAGAGCGTCATAAGCGGGATTCGAACCAACGACGTTCGGTATGATAGGCCGCTACTCGACCACTTGAGCTATCGTGACTTCTATCCCCTCGGTCACTAACCGCGTAATCTATTTGATTCTCGGCGACAAATGAAAAGCCAGAGTCGAACCCTGGACCTTTATGACCTTTATGATAAGCCCGGAATCAATATATTAACCGTTTCAGAAGATATACGATTTTATTTGAATTTTTAATGTTCCACTGGACATACTAAAAACTGGGGGAGGTCCGGAGTACCCGTGCTTACTATAGATCCAAAAACAACTGGAAGCAAACTACTAAAAACTGTTAAATACATTTTTTTAAATCCAAAGAATTCTCATTAGACTTCTGCTAATAAAATACATTTCAATGCTGCAGAACAAAAATGAATGAACATACACATGAATTTTAATTACCATTTAATCTTATTGTCAATTATTTGTTTTCAAGTAAAGAAGGTAATCAAATAATTAAGTCACCTCAAGGCGTGGATCAAGGTGTATAAGAAGCAATTTGTATAATTATTAATTATGCTTTATTTAGAAACAAGTTTTAAGCTGATTCGGAAATCGGATGGTGGAATTTTAAGAAATAAATTTGGCAAGCTTGGCTCCCCCCGAGATGATAAGGCGTTAAGATTTCGTTGTTGTTCCTCACCGTCAACGCCGGAGAGTCTTGCAGGTTTAGCCGAGCCCCTTCCCCCTTTAAACGCTCTCACAAGCGTATTCATCCTCGACACCTCATAAGCCGTGTTGTAATTTCGGATTCTTTATTCCAGGATTATGCTTCCGGGGCCCTTTTCTTAATCTTCTGTCTCTTAAATGAAATTTGCATGGGTACCAGCACCTAGCGGGCTTCTGCTGGTAATTCCCAGTTAACATAAAAATGTAGTAAGAACGTGTATTTTTTTGTTAAGAAAGTTTCTTTTTTGTCATTTAAAAGCTCACTGCTGGCCACAACTAGTTTTCCTAAATTTAAATTATGTTTTGAACCGCTGAAAATAAATTTCTTGTATAAAAATATTGTTAATTTGAATAACACCACATCACTTTTAGAAAGTGTCCCGTCAAACGATATCAATACCTTGGGAGATTATCCGTCATATCAAATGGAACAAAAAAGTCTTTATTGCCGGAGATATTTAACGTTTTACGTTTTTATGTTACTACAACCTTTTACAACTTTTTCCATAAAGACTCAAAACTATGAAGTAAGATATTAAACCTTGGTTTAAACTAGTAGGAATAGGACTTCCTTTTTTTATTGTAAGTTTAATCAGCCAAAACATGAAACCACTCAGAATATAGATTTTCCGAAGATACTGGCTAAAGCTTAAGTAAGATTTTATTGGTTAAGTAAATATTGCGAATACAGGGCCTTATAAAAAGTTAGGTAGACAATAAATGATCAGTTATCATAAAATAAACGTTTAATTGTTAAAATTCTTATTTTTGTGCTTCAAATGTTCAATAAGTTTAAATCGGATTTTATTGGTTATGAAATACTGACTGATATGACCTCACAGAAATTGACCCTTCTAATATTGTGTAAACAAAAAAATAATTTTTAAAGAAAAGTTATTATCAATGTAAAATAAATGTTTAATTGTTAAAAATTTGATTTTTACGTTTCGCTTGTTAGTTAATCATTAAAACTGCGTATCATCTAATAAAAAATATTAAAAGTATTAAAATAATCCCAAGTATTTTGTGTTATTTTCATCATTTTTCAATGTTTCAAGACAAGAAAAATATAATGAAGAATTTTGGTAATTTGTATATAATTTCATTGTATAAAGCTTTTTTACCAATAAGTTCCGGGATTCGGTCATCACTAGAAGCAGGTTTTGTTACTTACTCCAAGCTTTCAACCTTTATTGGGTTCTTCGTCAGGGCTCTACAGGCAATTACAACATTTATCGTTAATAATATGAAGGCAGTAATTATTGTCAAAAAACATTAGATAACTTATTCATTATAATTTATTTATTTTTCAAAGTATGTAATATATGTTTTTATATATGCACATACAGAGGGTGCTTTTTAAATGGCCGAGCTGAATTTATCTTGAAAATCTTTTTTAGACTAGTTTCAAATGTTTATGAAACGTGATTAACAAATATAAAACAAAATGCCTTGTTTTTTGAAACTTTCTGCCAAAATTTTGTAAATTTCTGATTAATTTAAGATCCGATTACCTCGTAGTTTTTGTCGCAAAAAACTGTTAATATTCTGTGACAAGATGTATAGAGTCGTATTTGTAATTTTGAAGTTGAACAGTCCCTGAGGTAACCTGTATAATTTTTCTCCCAAACAGGTAAAAATTAAAACGAGTCTAAAAAATATTAAACAATTTTTTTGTTAGCGTCATTGGTTTAAGAGAAATTTGGCCTGGTCATGTAAAAATGTACAGTTATCATTATAATATTTTCCTTGTAGTATTGAGAGGAGTTATTTTGAAATATAAATAAATTGTGACAAATGCATTATCTAGTGTTGTCTAATAATTATCCTGTTTCTTTTATTGATTATAAACGAAAGACCTGAGACTCAATACACGTTGACAGTTTTGTGTAAGTTACAAAATCTGTTTCTTCTGATGACTACATCTCAGACTACCATCATATTGTTGATTCATCCTTCCTTGGACAAAGCCTTTTCTTTTTACGTGTAGCCAATTTCGTACCAAGGATCTTATTTATTTGTTTTTCCTTAATTATTTTTAATAGAACATTTCAGGTTTCAAAACATTCAAAAATGTTGGACAATGTTGTTTAAATAATGTGGAACTTTTGTATACTTATTTCATTTTGTAAAACCTTTTGTTTGTGCTTATATTCAATTTGTTCTTTTTAATTTGTTGTGGTATTATTATATTTAATGGAAGTTTCAAAGCAAAAAATATATAATTGAGAATCCAGTCCAAAGAATTTAGATGTTTTGAATTTGTTTTTTAATTTGTAAAGATTTTTGTTGTATTCTTTATGTTCAATAATTTTGATGACTATTTTCAAACTTAGAATAACCTGAAAATCAAATTTTTGGCAATTAAAATTTAATTTTTTTTTAATGAAAAAGGACCTATGAGAAATTAATTACAAGTGTGGACAGTTGATTTCTAGGGGGTGAAAATTTACGGTATGCGACATATCTCTCAGTATTTCTAGAACCAAGAAAATCCAACTTAACTTTAGACAAGAACTTTGCAAACTCGCAAAGCTTTATCTTCCAAGCGATTCTGTGTTTATTTAAGGTTGCAATTAAACATATAGGTCTTTTAATGCTTTCTCTATTAGGGAAATCGAATTTATAGTAATTGTAACTGTTTGTGAGGTTGAAGTAGTTCGAAAAGTGAAATATATTTTGAATAAAATCGAGAATTATGCTTTGAACAATTGAGACTTTGTAGTATAAATGCTAAATAATACAGGTTCTATTATAATGATAATGTAATGTCTATCATTATACAAAAGATAAAAATAATTACGAGTTAATTATTAATTCTTCATTAGAAAGATAAAATCAAATCAATTATTTCAAAAGCCATAATAACCGATCGAGGGATGAAAACCTATGTCTTTCCTAACAATTTTTTTCCATTTTTAATGACGTAATAACCGTGGGGTAGACGACGAAGAAAAGAGCATATTGTAATGAGTTAGGTTACTTTCGAGGTTCATTTATCATGGATGTAGGCAGTCTATTCAATATCTCCTCTCCTCGAATAATTACTGGTGGAAGCTCTTTGATATTTTAATAATGGTCTTCCCTTGCTTATCCTTCTCGGTCGAGACGCGCCCCATCAACCAGGCCGAGGTAGCCGGATATTACCAAGTTAATAGGTACTCTCCTTTGTTAAGCGCTGCATCAATAAATAATTGAATACTTAATGCTTTACCGAAAACCCGCATTTCGAGAAAATCACGGCGTATCATGTTGCCATCGGTGATGTTTTAAAGCTAGCAGGAACATGTCTTGCAGTTAAGTTTTTTGAATAATTGTTCTTAGGGAAACAACTGAAATAACTATAAAAGTGCTAATTTAATTATTGTTTCACATATCCTCATTTCTAGAGTGTCAAAAGTGTTTGAGCATGAGGGTCTATAAAAACAAAGGCGCGTCCTTCTAAACTCTGTACTTCGCTCCTAGCTCAGGACGATTCGTCCTAGTTCGCCATGGGTCGGACTTGTTGGGAGCGGGAGTGCCACAAGGGAGTTTGCTTGGACCACTCCTGTACTCCCTCTACGTTTCAGAAATCGCAATTACACTTTCTACTCTCATTGCGTCCTTTGCGCCCAAAGCCTTTTGTAATTGCTTCATAGGAGTTCCAGACATACATCTAACGAGAAGGCAATGAAAAGAAACAATAAAAATAAATGAACCCATATTACATTTACCGTCATATTCCTGTCCCTAAAACAGAGTTGTTACATTGAGTTCTATCTTGGCGCACCTTTAACCTGGAATCGTCGCATACAAATATAAAATAAAGACAGGACTGAACAGACGCTTTGGACTTCTTTATAAACTATTTGGAATGAAATCTAGCGTGTGGAATAAAAACAACATGTGCTTGGCAGTTTGATATGTCATGTAAGAGTTAAGGGCCACAGAATAAATACAGAAATGTAAATTTATAGTTTATTACCTGAAATTTAATTATACATTATATTTTAAAACTGCTATTTATATTATTAATTTAATGTAGCCGTGAAATGTTCAAGCCTGTATTTTTATAAATTAAAAAAGAAAGAAAAATTCGATTATTTTCCACAGTTAACTTATTACTATATAAGCATACACAATTTTATGCTTGTCAATATTTTTCTCATAATCTTACTACTACTTTTTTCTGTAGTACAGGCTGTTATACATTTTTTAAAATGAAATAAATACTTATAAACGAAGTATGAAAATTAAATTCTTGATAATCATGCATATATATATTTTTAGAACTCTACAAGATTATTTGCTATGTGAAGGAGAAACATATTTACACTGCAAGTATTCCTCCACACGATATTGAATTTTGGTTTTGACGGGTACTCTTGAGGGAACCGCACACCAATATTAGTCTTGTAAATATTGTGCATTGTCGGTGAAGGGGGTGAGTTTGTTAACTAATCCATCTCGAAGAGTTCCACTCGGGCCTGGGGTGAGTTACATTAGAGAGGCAGCGATCCGCGGCCCCATACCACCGTCGCCCCTTGTCCTTTAATGGACGTACTAATGGCCGGGTGGAAGCAGGGTGCACTTGAAATATCCAGCGCCATCTTATGATAAACGCCGGCCGATGAGGCCGAGAAAAGAGAGAGCTATCTGGACAATGCTCCCCCGGTTGTTTTTCTCCCATTCAACCCCGAGGGGAAGAAAAGTTTCGAAAAACAAGCAGGAACGGGATTCTAGCCCTTTTCATGAAAACTATCCCTATCATAAACACTTGAGACATTACTTTTCATTGTCGTTCTAATGGAAAAAACGCGTTTTGCAAAATTTTTTCTTCTTCCGAATCCAGTTGTCCAAAAACAAGTTTGTCATATTCACCGGCATAAATCTATATTTCGGGTTTGACCTAGTTCAAAATTTCTCGGGTTCAATGCCAAGCGTAGAAATTCCCGACAATTCTCAAAGTAGCTCGCATAACTTAGAAAGACCTGTAGCGATGTAAACAGCGTAAACTTAAAGGAAAGCATTAGCTTCATTTTCACTAAAAGAACTTCCGACTAATCCAACTTAGCCCGTCCTGGCTAATTACCTGTTGTTTTTTTAAATTTAAAAGCTTGGGAAAACGATAGACATGAACAATAGATTGCTAACATCAATCTGCAGGGTTGACAGCTGTAATAGGAATATAACATCAATCTACAAAAACAGAAAACATGTAATCCGAACCAGTTGACGAAAGAAATGCTTAATACCAGGAAAATCAGAATTTGATGCTACAGAAACTGTTACGTTTAATAATAAAAACAGGTTGCGGTGCGCGGTTCTTAAGTAGGCTAGTACCTTTTCTATCCTCATAAAACATACTTCCTTGTCGTCAAATAAGTTTCGAGAAATGTTCTGGATGGTGAGTTAGAGATGTGCAAAGGAGCTTGGAGGTTTTATATGTCTTCATTG
This sequence comes from Cimex hemipterus, assembly GCA_039619505.1. Lineage (NCBI taxonomy): Eukaryota > Metazoa > Arthropoda > Insecta > Hemiptera > Cimicidae > Cimex > Cimex hemipterus. The sequence continues at coordinate 13,871,386 of CM077111.1, read as the reverse complement.
TATCCCACAATTCTTAAGTTTGTTGTTACAGTCATGTCTGATTTTTGTCCAAAATGTCTTCTTACTGATCATAGGGAGGTAGAGAAGGCTCTGCCCCAAGAACTGGGCTTAAACCCCAAAATAACTCTATAGCTACACATCTGTGTCTTAAGGCCATTTAAATTTGGGTGGGTGGTGTAGTGGACCAAGACTCTCCAGGCCAAAGCAATCAGTGTCACTATTAAGTGGTACCCAAAGACAAGCCTGTCTCAGTGTCACTGGAGTCATGAGCAAAAACCTCCCACCACTTCATATTTCAATTCCAGGAGAAGTCAGAGCAGCAGCCCACAGACCCATAAATGAACACCCATCTGCCGGGATCGGCCATGAAAATTAACACTGGAAAATGAGGAAAGAGATACAGGTAGATGCCAACCGATGCCACCAGTCCAAAATAAAATTTTACTAAAAAGTACAAGGTACTAAAGCCAGAAAACGATGAATGGGTCAAAGTAACACCGGTAAGGGCAAATTTCTGCTGGTATACAGACGGTTACAAAACCGACAAAGATATGGAGCGGTAGTCTTCAGGATGAACCCAAACACCGAACTGACAGCAAACCTGCTCCCGATTTTCTGCCTGAAATCAAAGCGACTGGACATCGCGCCAGAGAAGAAAAGTGTTCGTAAATAATTCTGGGCTTTTAAGGGGGGGGGCAAGCATACGTCAGTGTATGTACAATTGGGTTGTCAAGTACTGACAGAGCGGTTGTAGAAAATTACTGATAGGTCATCAGTTTAAAATGAGAACGTGGTTGGACCAATAGCGCTCCCTTGCAGAGGCCTCTCTAGGAATTCAAACCGATTTTACTGTGATAAAAATTTGGTTTTAAACCTTCCAATTGGTCAACTGTTCTTCTTATATCCTCACTCATCCTTTTTTTTTTCCCCCTCCATTTTCGACCAACCAAAATATTGACTGGACAACATTTTGAAAGGTCAGATTATCAAAACTTAATACCGTATATTTAGATTTTGTTAATTGGTGCAAATTCGAGAATATGGAATGTATCTATATTTTGGTCGGTTGAAATTTACTTTTATTTTTGTTTCATTAACGTGGTTTTTGTACTGCAGTTGGACTTCATTAACTGAACTGCAGAGTAATGTTTTCAGTGATTATTTATTCGAAAACTGTCTTGTTTTCTTCAATTCTTTTCTCAATATGGTGAAATATCGAACGCCTATTCACATCTGCGGAATAGTTCTACAAAACCCGCGAGTGGTGACTGACCAAATAATTTACCCAATGCCGGTTGAGAAAAAAGAAATAATAATCCGTCAGGGATTGCAGTTTAGTAGAGTTAGAAAGAAATGTAAACAGAAAAAAAAGCCGAGGAAAATTGTCTCAGAAGTAAAATTTATCACCACACTTCCATTGATGGGGAAAATATTATGGCATTGTCATGGATTGCACGTTATTCTTTTGCCACCTTAGACTAATGAAGGTTGAGAAAGAAGGCAGTAAAGAGAAATCACGCGTACTTTCCGACGAGAGGGAAAAAAACGAAGAGAGGGAAAAAATTAGAATGCGGGTCTCGCTCTCAGGGATTACTGGGCTTTTTGTCTTTGGGGGTCCTCCAGAGGGAATTTACATAGGCACTGAATCCATGCTCATTTGCATTTCCTTTGTATCCGAAATAATTGTTGTTTAAAATACTCTTCCTTATCCCCGACTTTTTCCCCGTCCGTTGTAGGGGTGAAAAAAATTGCAGTCTTGCATCCCCTGTAATTTACCATCTTCTTTATGACTTCCTCCCACAACATTAAGGAAGAATCATAACGTAAGTCGTTTCGGTAAAACTGTTTTGGTTAGTTCGGTTTTTAATGGCTTCGACCTTGAGGCAGATCCTAAGGCCAAAAAGCTCAGACTTCAATAAACCAGAGAACTTGAAATAAATACTGTGTTAGATATTATTTGTTAAATAGTAGAGCTTAAAAAATGATTCGAAATTGCTCTTACTGTCATTACGGTTCAAGTTGTATGGCCAAACATTATCTTTCTGGGGAACATAATACTTCTAAACTATGCGCAGTAAAGTGGTAAATTTGTAAGTTTTTACCTTAAAAGATATTTTACTACTTTTACTACTTTTTAATACTAGGGTATTAAAATTATTAGAAGGTTAGTACTTTAATATTACTTTAAATACTTCGACATGTGTACGAGGGTTCGTTTTTCTCTATGAACCTCAAATTTATTTTATATATTGAGAATAAATTTGGTTTCTTATATAAAAATATTTTAACCTATTTTGCGAAAACAGGAAAATGTTCAAATTGAGAAATGTGATTTCTGTAATGATTTTGCGATCGATACACTTTCCAAAGTAGCAGTAAAAGGTGATTCTAGTATGTAAAAATGTTATATCTTTTTTGAAATAAAAAATTTCATGAATAAAATTTGTGGACAATTTCAAAATTCTGATTATAAGTTCAGTATTATTTGCCAAAACAAGAAGTAACCAACTTTTGGGCGATTGGGAAATTATTCTTTTTATGAAAGGTCTCGATTGTAATAGAAATGTCATTGTCACGATCGGGGTTCGAACCCACGATCTTCGGCTCCGTACGGTCCCTAACCGCTCGAGCTATCGTGACTTCGATGCTGAAAAAAATGGCAAATGAGGTACAATTCGAATGGTTGTACGTTGAGATGAGGAGTTGGTGTAAGAGTGTACCGAAGTAACGATAGTTGAAGTGGTTAGCAACAGCAGCGTATTGAATCGAAGGTGTGGGTTCGAATCCCACAAGTGATACTGACTTTTTGAGCGGACCACGAAAACTAGTGAATTTAGTAAGATAAAATGAAGTATACTTCACTAAAGATCTCGTGGCCATTTCGTTTGTCCCAGAGAAACAAATAGTTTACAAGACATTTGAAGAATGGCAAAATGGAGGGAAAAATAAAAAGGTGGGGTTGAGATGAGAAGTTAGTGTCCGATTGGATCGAATCCACGATAGCTCAACTGGTTAGATAAGCGGCCTATCTAGCCGATGGTGGTGTGTTCGAATCCCGTTCGTGACACTGCCTTTTTTATCTCAACTAAAAACCTTAATTAAGTAGCCGCTTTGTTTTAGGTTTAGTTATTAGTCAGTTTTTATTGAGATGGATGTTGGGATAATTGGCTTAACCACAGCTAAAGAATATATAATAGTCCATAAGATATGAGTATGGTTCGTGTCATCTGCGGATTGACGAATCGGCCAGATTAAAAATGTGTTATGTTATTTGACGAAAGTCAGCAACAAATATAGAAGAAATGAACTGTCATGTAGAGTCGAGTTTGATTCCACATCTGAAAAATCGTTTGCACTGAAAAAATAATGTTTTATGGAAGGTTTTAGTCCATTACTTTCTTTTAAATACACTCTCTGCAATAGGCTTCTTGGTAATATTCCTAATGGAATTAAGAGTTGGTTCCTCCTGAAAAGGGCTGTAAAAACATAAACGGATTTGCCGAGGAGACGCGCTCATCAAAAATGTTGTTTGTCGCTGCGAACCGTCTCGGGGCCGGCCGTTGCACAAGGGATGGTACACAATCTCTTCATTACTGACCCACTCCAACGATAATCGGATCAGCCGCCAAAAACCTCCATTAGTGCATGGGAACGGTTGGGCACTGTATAAACATAAATATTAATTCTATTAGATTTCAATGGGCCACCCCCGGGAAAGGGGACAACGGGGCCTTACTCATCCCCAGACTGTTTGTCAGGGGTGGCCTCCTCTTTTTACACTGTTGACTTGCTGTTGAGTGGAGAGTTTACTGCAAAACAAGGGAGAATACAAGACCCGGTTGGGGAAAGAAATGAACAAAACCGGCTAAAATCCTTTAGCTTTATCTTCCCTGCCAACTGGACCATTCTTTTATGCTAGTAGATGGTTCAAATACCAACTTTTCACAATACGACTCTGTTTCTTACTTCTTTTAAATTTTATTTCTACTATTAAATGAAAACTTCTCTATTTTGACGTTATCGATATCAGCCTTAATATTATATATTAGTGATCTAATTGATCAAATCACTTATTTTAATTAATTATTCTTTTTATTAAGAACTTGGTTGAGATAAAAAATTCAGTGTCACGAGCGGGATTCGAACCCACGACCTTCGGCTTAATTTCCGCTGCGCTACCACTTGAACTATCGTGTCTTTGATCTTCTCGGACACCAAATTTTGACTCTCAATTTGACTTTTTTTGAAACTGTAATTAATTATTTCACCACTCGAATTATTTTATAATATAAATTCGGTATGTCATGTTGGAGAATAACAATTAATATAAAACATTAATAATAATAATATTAATATAATATCTCAATGTTTAGAGGAACTATTGAAAGATGCATGAACGAAGGAAGTATTGGAGCAACAGTTGAATGAAGTTGTAAGCGTGAAATTATCCGAAATGTAAAGATACAAAACGAATGCTGTTTTCTGTTTCTTTCTCGAGGTTTCGGTTGTTAACGTGCCGAGGGACCGGCTGTGTTCACAATCGCCAGGCCCTTCTTTCAATCTCAAGGGCAGTTAAATACCGGCGGGGGCTGGGAAAATTCTATGTGTGGCCGAGGGAGGAAAGTACCTTATCTAATTGAGGAGGGTGAGATAGAGACGTGTAGAGTGATAGATGGCCTCGGTGGATGCCCTCCTAATGGAACCTCTGTCCCTCACTCTGCCCTACACAATTTGTACTGGAATATCTCAACGCCGGCCGGAACTAATCTCACCATAATTGAAACATGTGTTCAACTCAGGTAACCGCGAGATCGGCAAACCCGATACCCCGTTGCGTTACGAGTCGAGGGTACGATTTAGCATAACGATATTCAAAACTTTTGGAACTTTAAACCTCGCTATGGCGCCTCAGGTGGGCATTTCATGCCTAAACCTGAAAGGGAGTTCTGTTGAAACAAATCACAGATTTAGATTTTGAAAGGTAGACTTCATTAGTTTGCTTTGCGTGACGGCACGAAGGTTCGTGAACTATCTGGACAGGTTCTCATGGAATTAGTCAAAGGCGTTCGTCGAGCGAGGGGGCTCTACGGTGATTAGACTAAATGAATATTATTGCGTGTTGATCGGTCCATTGTTAATATCTGAAAAGAATGAGATATCAGACGATCCGGCAGATGTACGATTTCATCGTGCCTTAATGTTCTTTCTCCCGCATTCCGCTATGCTACATTTGTAAGAAACATTACAATAATATGAACCTCATAGTCTAACTAACACACAAAACACATCAATACAGGCATATATTTCATAGAAGCAGTTCAGTTGTAATGTCAATCAATTAATATTGTTCGTATGTTTGGTTAACTTCTTTAAATTAAATTGAGATTAATAAAAAAAAATGTTACAGTAAAATGAAAACAACGGTGCCTGCGTTTTCTCACCATGTCAATTTCTATTTCTGCTTGGCCATCTTTCTTAGAAAAATAGTCAAGTGGGTAGTGACCAGTAAAGAGTCTTTAATTTTTCCTCAAAACCCTGCTGAGAGAGAAGTACGTAGTTGTTTTATCAGATTTATTAATCTTTTAGTTTCTCTCATATTGGAGCATTTGTTCCTTGATTCAATTTTTCTTTCTCAAGCTATTTCGCTCCAACTGAAGAACACCTTCCAGTATACGAAGTTGTGTTTCCAGTTATAGGGGTGAGAGGGCTGCTCCTTGTTTTTCTAATTTGTCCCTGTAAGTTTCTTTCTATCCTTTATCAGGATATAACTTCGACTGATCACTGGTGGTTATGTGGAGATCGTGAGATACGGTCTGACGTAGGTTTATAAACATATTTTCTTTATTGTTCCCATGTATCGAACTTTATTGAGATCATCGTGGGATTTATAAACCTACTAAACCTATGTTCTTAAACCTCTGCTAAACCGTTGTAACACCAGACCGCATCACACAGTCTCCAGACAATCATTAACTAACGGTAACAAAACACATTACTAACCACTGGTATTATTATCGATATGTAAATATATTCGAAAGTGTAAGATAAATGAAGCGCAGGTAAAGAGGGAGTGGTGTTAACGTTTGCGGAGTAAACTTTGTTGCTGATTTTTCTCATTTCTGTCCTGTGTGATCTTACAGAACTCCAACCATTTAAACCTATTTTCTCAAAAATCATCATCGACCATATTACTGACATTCACCCAAGACCACTGAATGAGCGATTTTGAATTTTCAACATGATTTTCTCTCCTTGTGAAGAGTTTTCGGTCAACAGACTAGTGCTTCGTGTACCACCAATTGCCTGACAGTTGTGCTAAACTCGCAAGGTTTTTCTGCATGATCTGCTTCAGCTACTTAGTAGTTGCTGTTAGGTAGGACCAGTCCAAGCTGTTGTGCTACGGTGTACTTCAACCCTTTCACCCCTACTATTGCACCGTCTGTCTCCTCTGGTTAGTTTCTTGCTCATTAAAAGTAAATTCCCATAGTTTTCGTGATCCGGTTGACCAATTAATACCATTCAATTAATTAAGGTTTTATGTTCAGATAAAAAAGGTCATTGTCACGAGCGGGATTTGAACCCACGACCTTCGGCTTGATATGCCCCTGCTCTACCACTTGAGCTATCCTGACTTCGATCTCCTTGGACCTTTTGAATTTTCCCTCCTTTTTTGCCATTTTTCAAATGTCCCATAATCAGATTCTCGTCTTTTAACTTACCAAATTTACTAGTTTTTGTGGTCCCCTTGACCAATTAATATCATTCCCGAATCCCGCTCGTGACACTGACTTTTTTATCTCAACCAAAAACCTTAATTAATTGAATTAATAACTTAATTTTAGTTCGGTTCAATAAAAAGTTTAGGGTTAGCCCACGTCTCTGGTCCTCATTTAATGAGGTTTCAAAATCGATCGTCGGTACGTTACAGATTTCAATAGCCTTTTAGTTTAAGTATCGGGTTTCTGACGTTCTAATGACGTTAGTACCGCTTGATGCATTAACGAGGCAAACTTGGGCCGAACTTGGAGATTCAATTATCCCACGATCGTCCGCGAAATTAATGAGAAGACCCCCCCCTACGTTTAAATTTATTCAAATTCGATCCAGCTGTAGGAGGCCGGCTAAAGGGTTTGATATCGGTCAGGTAGATAGCCGGTTAGCAAGTCAAATACAGACGGGTCGAAGGAAGGGGTCAACGATGAAATATTTGATCAGGCGGCAGTCAAGTTTATACGAGACAGGTTAAAAATTCTTTCTTCAGTATTCTTATTTATCAGCAATCAATAAGTACCCTATTTTTGTTTCTCGACAGCTCTGAAACAACTATTGAAAAAAAAGGCATAATATATAATCTTCCCTATTTTATATGTAAATAATCTATTTTTATGTACAGATGTTAAGAAATAAATATTCCGTAGTTTTAAAACGTCTAGGTTGATTTTCGTCTCATCCAATATAAAAGATCGTTTAAGTGTAGAAGTTCAAGAATTTCTTACATGCGTCGGTCGGCACTTAGTCCGGAGGAAGCAACAGGGGGATGAAGCCGCATTAGGGCTCCGGTACTCAGCATAAAGTAGATTATAGTGAATGCGCCAGCTTACTTAGCCGTCGTATCAGGTTCTTCTCTTCCGCGGATTATCCCGGGGAAGCCAGTATGATTAAGTAGGGGTGGAAAAGGGATTTAGACCCGAGACCGCCTTGACATGTGAATAGTTTGTTTTAAAATGTCTCTTAATTCATTAGTCCTCCGAGAGGATGAATTTATTTTGTGTCATGTGTATTTCATAAACGTTTCAAAAGAAACAAACAAAATTTTCATGATTAAATGCCATGGTGTGATGTTTGGTGACCGTTATTATTATTATATTATTCAGATATCGTGGGATACGGTTTGGTGTGACGTAGGTTTAGAAAAACATTTTCTTTATCGTACCAACGTTTCGGCCTTTAATGAGTTCATCTTCAGGGCCTGAATTTATAAATATTGTTTGAATTTTACAAATACTCGTAGGTTGTGAAAAAATGAATTAATTCAATGCCAGAAAATTTTAGGTTGAAAAATAAGAATTTATACAATGTTAGAAATTTTTAGATAAAAAAATGAATTTACACAAGGATAGAAAAATTTTCTACTTTTTTAAAATTTTACTTTCATCATTTTCAATAAGATATTCCTACGGGCGTCGGTGTTTAGGTTTAGACGTTGACACAACGCTTATTACTGTAAGGTTTAGGACCCGGGTTCGAATCCAGCTGCCCTGCATGATTTTTTCCGTTTTTTTTTTCAAAAATACCGGCACCCTGAGGGATTATATGACCTCTGCTGCTGCGAACTATAGTAAAAAAATGATAAAATGATATATTTATATCGATTATTTGGGGAAATAGCACGTCGAAATAAAAATATTAAAAATCGGGAAATTTCAACTTTCAAATATTTTTTAGCCAAAACTTGAGCCTATTCACAGGACGTGGTATATACGTGAAAGACATTTTAGATTATAGAACGACCAAAAAAACCAACCTGGTCGTTCTCTTGGATATGTTCTTATGTTCTTTTCGCAAGTCTTTGTTGACATGGTGATTTTTGAACCAATTAATTTCTTCTGCTTTAAAAAACGCTGTTTTTTTGACTGTAGGCATTTTTGGATTTGATTCTTTTTGACATCTTTCATTAATTCTGTATAACTAAATTGAAACTTCCAGCTGGTGAGGCTAGTTTGGTCATCCACTTTTTCATTATGGGCAATACCAACGAACAATTTTTAATCAAACAACAACCATAAACATAAAAGGCTAAACTTCACCATGCCTCTAATGTCCAGTCGCATTGTAAACAACGGTAATTGGCGAAATTTTTAGATATAATCAACATCTATCTCAGGGATAATTAAATAAAGCCCTGAATGAATGGTTGGCACATAGCCTCGTCGTGGGGTAGCGTTGAATGTTGGTTAATGTCGCGTGAATAGGCAGGAAGTGCGGAGGGACTGGCAAATGGCTCGGATTCTAAGTCATATGCCGATTGTCTGAGGATGAATTTCATTATCCATCGGACGAGGGGGTCGACTCGTCAGCCCGTCCATTGTCGTCCTATAGAATGAGATGCAGTTTCGCTTGGGTCCGCTCGCTAATGAAATTAGACTTGTTAATAAAACAAGCCAAGCGGTAAAATGAAGCGTCATCGGCCCCAGAAACCGACGACAGTTGTTGCATTAGGCACCATCCGTTCAACAAGTATGCGCGTGAAAACGACACCATTAATAGTTCTTTCCATAGGAGTGCAAATTAAATAGGAATACCCATCAATGTTAATTATGTAACAACAAAAAAGGACACAAATTTATACAAGGATGACACATGTAGTTTTTTGTCCATATTGTTTTTATTGTGAAAAATTTTATTCGATTTTTAGACCTAAAATATTTTGATGAAGTAAATATTTTATACATTTCGGTTTTTGCCGATCAAGATCTGTTTATCATGGGAAAATAGCAGTTAGAATTATTTACAATTTAGAACCAATATTAGATACAATTATCTTAGGAATATTCAAGATGCTTATAAGATGTTAAGTCGTGTTAACTCGATTAGAGAAATATACAGTAGGAATATGGACGCCCTCTTCTTTTCTTAGTAAATTAAACGTTAATTTTTCCGCAAAGTTGTGCATGGCCATTGGTAGAAAAATAAAGCTATAAAGGTCCGTAAAGGCTTGTTGTTGTTCATCTTGGTTTTCATTTTATCAAATTGTAAGATGACAGAAGTTAATTAAAATGGAAAATTAATTTACTCTTTCATTCCAAATTCTATCTAAACCCAAAAATTACTAACAAATCAAAGCTTCAATTCCTGCCGACATATCTAACGTCTAACATAACCTAACTTGACATACCTAATATCTAACAGCCTACAACTTTATAGGTTAGCCTACAAATATCTATTATGAATGAGCCCGTATACATCTAGGCCAGAAATTAATAAAAGCAATATATCGGACTGGTTCAATTAATGCGGATTTATGAATAAACATAAGTGTAAATAAAAAACAGCTGTTAAATTCATGGCTGCCATGTTGGTTACATTCGCCCTAACGGACAGAAATGTGACTACATAGATATAATAATACCGTAAGGAGCCAAATCTCCTTGTATAAATATAAAACTTATTTCCATCTAAATTTTTCATTAAATAAGCAAAGATTACTTACAGAACTAAGGCTGTGTAGTGCTAAGGAAATCAATTTTTTTTTGGAAATAGGCTCAAATATGTAACTGTCACACCATAAATGTACTCTTTGCGTAAATTGTTTGAATAGGAGAACTCGGAATATATAATTTTTAAATTGTCCAATCTTTTAATTTTATTTAAAGAAGTACATAGATACATCTGTAAATAGTAACAATTTAGATAAACTTGAGGTCTTGCTAAAATTTGAAGCAAAAACCCAGGCAATTGATATGTTCGATTTTGTTTACGAATCACTTCAATTGAGAGCTTTTATTGTTAATGATTGATATTTTATTGTTGCGAATTGTAATTATTTATTTTAAGTTCAGCTCTATGTATTTGACAATATAGTTTGGTTAGTAGCCACATTGCAATCCGGTAGGGCGTAGGTAACCAACATGGCAGCCATGAATTAACAGCTGTTTTTTCGTTTACACGTATTTATTTTTTCAGTTGATTAAATCTGACCAGTACATTTGTTTTGTTAATTTTTCATCTGTTCTTATACTCTCATTTTTGATAGTTACATCCATTTTCTTACAACGTTGTAGGCTGTTAGACGTTAGACTACAGGTTATATCGTTAGAAGCGTGTCATTTGTTAGTACTTTCGACTGCATAGATATTTTGAATGAAAGAGTTGATTAATTTTCCGTTTTTAGTAGCTTCTGGCATGTCATAATTTAACACAAAAGAAAACCAAAAATAAATGTATAACAGGCCTTGAATGATTGTTGATGATTGTACAGTACGTTTAGCTTTGATTGAATCTATCAGTTTTAGTTACCACCATTCAAAGGCTGTAAGCTATTTTCTATTGTTAATGTCATCTTAAGCTCTTCAATGATCTTTCATCTAAGATGTTTTTAACAAATTCAACATTTATTTGTTATTTGTTGTGATCTCACGAGTTACATACACTGGAGATGTGCTGAAGGGTGCGAAGAGGGGCGCTGAACCTTTCCACACGAGGTTGCTTTGAGAAATAGGTTTTCACCGACAAAGATCTGCTTTTGAATAATTTCGTATTATATAATTAAACTCATAGGGGGCGGTTGATGAATGAACGAAGGGCCGTTATGATAGTTCTTATAAATTAATCTCCCAACATTTCAAAACCCATTGAATACAAGTTTCTTTGTTCCAGAGAGCAAGGGGGCCGACATATATCAAATTTTCCTTTCCATTTAGCCCCAGAAGGAAGGTTAGTAAATCATATAAGGTAAATTAATTCAGGCCGGCTATAAATTGTAATTAAAGGTCGGGGCCGGGGTTGTAGTTGGCCAGAAGCCGAGGAGTGTGACGCATCTCCATCCTTTTTTAGAAAAAAAAAAACCCTTGTTGCCTGCGAGGTCTATGTCTCGTTTTGTACTTCGGCAATTACTACGTTTATCGTTTCCTGCTAAACTCCACAATTAAAAACGTCAGAGTTATGATATGTTTGTTTTTATCTGCGACCCTAGAACGTTCCGCCAGAAATTTTTGTATGTTTTTATTTAGCTAACATCTTTCTGTATTCAATAAGAAAATATAAAAATTTATTATGCAGGGTGTCTTTTTAGATGCAATGTTGAATGTCTCTTGAACCAATGAAGCTTTTAAAAAAAACTCGTTTAATCCTTTTTAGTTTAGTTTCAAATTTTACCTTTTTAAAGAAAACTTATACAGTGTATCAGGTTTGACTTTTACATTTGAAATACGGCCCTACACATCCTGACCTAACATTTTAAAGGATGCTGTACGCTGAAAATAATGCCGCAATTGGATTTTAATTTGGTCGAAAAATGACAAAGTTATACCAATAAGTTTGAAAAATAGAATAGTGAGCGATCAATGTTCAGTTGTGCCACTTGGTTAGAGATGATTAGTGGCTCCTGGCGAATACCTAAAGAAGCATTTGCGCCCAAGCACTTGCCTATGACCTTCGTTATAACCCCGGCCTCACGGGGTACAAAGGAAAGCGTACAGCATTCGAAGCGTACAGCATTGAGGACGTTCAGACTACTATCTCGGAGTCTCTTGAATGCGTGAGAAATTGCGGATGGGAACGTATAGTGGTCGGTGGTGCCTACATGAGTTTCCTTTCGATGGCAATCTCCCCTAGGCATTAGCAATTCCAATATATACACTATACCGCGGCCGGAGAGGATCCGGAGGTTCTTACGCTTGAGGAAGAGCCTCGATACTCTGGGAGACTCTATATAGGGAATGCTCGTGAGATCAGGCTGATGGATTTCAGCCACCCTTTATGGTCTGATGCTCAATGCAGTTCTGACCAATCGGAATGGGCAAGCGGGGAGAAAGGTTCGTCTTGGCCCTCTGGACTTTCGTCTGTAACATTCAATCGTTAGCTGAGGTGAGTCATCTCTCGCATTGAGAATCACAACGTCCAGGAAGGGCATGAGCCACGTACTGAAGCTAAAGATGTTCATTGTCCTGTTAAGGATCAGCATCTGAGGGGTTCAGGGCACGTGGGAATAGAAGAACGCGGACACTCTCGCAAGGAAAGGGGCTACTACACCGCTGATAGGACTTGAACCTTTCTGTGGCATAGGAAGCCACACTCTACGCGATCAATAAGTATCGCAGAAAGAAGGATAAGAGGAAATTGAAGGAAGATTGAAATTCACTCATTGGACATGGACAATCCATGAATCTCCTAACAAATTTCGGAAAGAAAGAAGTTACAGAATGTGTCAAAGGAAGAAAGAATGAACTGCGAATCCTTACAGGATTCTTAACAGGACACTACAAGATAAATGTATACTTTAAGAAGATTGGAATAATCCAAGACGCAAATTTTGCAAAGAGGCAGAGGAGACACCAACTAACAAATGGTGGTCAGTGCTCATAGAGACCTGCATTTTGTATCTTTGCCTCAGTTCTTAAAATGTGGTTGCTGGGCTATAATTGGCTTAGACACCGTTTTTTAACGGCTCCAGAAGTGGAGAAATAGTGAAGTTGAGTTAAATGACAGAACACGCTAACAGATCGGGCCATGAGATCCAGTCTACCTATCCCGGAAGCGACAATCCATATCACGTCTTACCTGCAAAGAACTGTGTACGGGGCATTGATCAAGCTGGAGGATCATTCTTTGTCGTTGTTGTGGAGGAATCTAATACCGTTGGTAAAACCTCCTTCAAAATGTTGAGGAAATGAACACCAATGTATTTATTTCCGAGAAGTCCCCATCGAAAGTTTATACCGTGTACCACCAGATGATGACTAGAGTACAAAATCCTCGGATACTTACAGCGATTTTTGCAAAGTTTTCCGTTTTGAAAATTCTAAGTTCTATTAGTAATGAATTATTACCGAATTCATGCTTAGGTTTGAAGGTTGTCAATTCAATATTTTTGTTATTTTTATTCAATATGTTATGTCTATATGAAATCATCAAAATGTTTTTATTTAGAGAAATGAAACGTGTATAAAAAGAAAAATATTGACAGAAAATAAGACTTCCTGGATTGACGAGGGTGTGTCGAAGAAATGGGACGTATCGTTGACGTCCTTGCTTATGGTTTGACCCGGGTCAACGGCCAAGAATAAGATGGTTCTGGTTTACAGCTCCCGTGAGCTTCTCAATAACTCGGAGCATAAAGTCATTTCCAGGCCTTCCCCCAGGCATCCGACAACCACCCTGGGATTTTCTCAGGAATACATTTCCCTCCGACTCACAACGCCCCCTCAAGCGCCACCCCCGTCACAAGGCGCTTCCCCCAGGCTCTCAAGGTCTCTTTATGGCATGAAACATTTTTTCAGCAAGTTAATACAATTCTTTTATCGCCGCACCCTCGGGCCTTCGTCTCGTTTACATCTGTCGGAAAAACCGATTACGTCCTTTTATAACTTTTTTTCCCAGCTTTTTCCTTCTCTACAGACGTCATTTCCGTGCCCGCCTGATTCCACATCCTTGTCAAACAATATCGAGAAAGAGAACGAACTGAAAACACATTTTGAAGCAAGTCGAGTTAAATGTGTTTTCTTACAGCAAATGTTATCAATGTAACAATGTAAAAAGGAAAACAATTATTAGCCTCTTCTTTTAGGGAGGCTATAAAACTGTATTATCACAACCTACTGGTTCGGACGTTTTTACAAACATACATCCGTGAAGTATAACATTGGAATAACATCATAAGGTTTAACAGAGTATAAGAAACTAAGGGAAAATCAAAATACAGTGAAACACCCGTCTCTCGTAACGGAAAATTTTCCATAGTCCCAGACTCAGTTATATAGGAAATCAATGTATTTTGAAACCCTCCACAACCGACGTGAACACGCCATTTTTAATGAAATGACGGATAGTTTTTGCTTTGTTTGCCTTTTTTTGTGAATATTTCCTAAAATTTTTTATTATATACATAATTAAAATTTTATTTATTTACTTTCTTTTATTCTGGTAAAGCAGCGTGAAATTTTTCGCGAGGTTATCGTTCTATGTACGTAATAAAAATATTAAGATATACTGTCGTGCCCGCGAGAGGTAGAGCAGCGGCCATTACCCGAAGAGGGTTCGAATCCCACTCGTGACACTGAGTTGTTTACCTCAAACAATACCTTACATAAAAGGATTAATTAATTGACAGTCAATAATGTTATCTTACTTAGAAAAAGGATTGAGACAATAGAAGGGAACTAAAAAACATAAGAATACTTTAATTCGCCACAAGGCATACCAATGCTCAGCTTCCTATACCCACCTCGTCTCATCAAATTATATAATACACTGTTGCTGGACAGATGTTTACAATCATCATGATCGAGACAGTTTGGTGGGAAGAAAAGGCGGTGGAAACCTCATTGCAATTGAGGACTAGCTTCAAACTTGGTTCCAATTCCAAGTATACTTTGATGTACAAAATGCCGTCAGATTCCTCTTTGCTCTCTATTCCAGGAATGTTTTAAGAACAATACAAAACTTCCAGACCTATTTACAATTGAAATTAATCCTTGATATACATGTTGAAACGAGGATGCTTTTTACCCTACGCGTTTTTCCGAAATTAATTCATATCGAACCCCCGTTACGATAAGATGTAACAAGTTGCTATTTTTTTACCGTGCCCGAAACAATAGGCGGACAGTTTGAATAGCTTTGAAAAAACAAGCGAAGGCAGAGAACCCGTTTCCCCGAGTCCGATAAAGCGCAATAGGCTCACAATTCGTCTATTGTTTTCCCTTGGGGCAATACAGTAATGCTTCCCATCGCAGCTATCCTTGTATACACGTGTACTCGTCTATTCAAATTTATAACCGCGTTAGCTTGTACAGAGTTAAAGGGAGTAATTACAGTGAAAGCTAGCGGATGCTATCTTTGTTCTCGGAACAAACGCTTTCGAAATAATGATAGAATTATAAGTGTGATTAATGCTTACGATGCACGCCTACTGGTAATAAATTAGTTTTGTGTTTCACACTGATTTTTACAAAAATTAACTTCATTTACTTAAGCATCACATATATTGAAATTAAGTAATAACGTTTTCATTTCTTTCTAAGAAAAAAATCCCGGTTGAAACTGCTGCTAAAACCGGCACAACCGGAGTTCTAAATAAAACATGCTTTGGCCTGAGAGAGGTGAGCAAGGTGTTTAATAACGCGATACTAGGGTTGTGAGCAGTTTCTAAGAAAACATCTTTTATACCCTTCATATCCTTCCTTGATGAAACTAGCATTAGTAATTTAGTGGCATTATAAACAACGGACACGCTGGATCAAGGTATGGCCTTGAAGAAAAAAATAAATAAGTTGTTTCTTCAAGCTTTCAAATTTTTTTAAGGTCATCATCAGGGCAAAACTAACTTAAATTTGTCTAAACATTGAGATGTTTTTTGACAGGAGAACTCAAATTTCCTTGATGCCCGACTCAGTCCCAATATTGCTAAGGACTGTTGCCAGCCTTCTCGCAAAAACTAAGTACTTATTTCCAAAGTGAACTTATTATATAAGACCAAGGCAGTAATCATTACCCCTTATCCCCCAAAGAAAATTGAATGCTCCGGCTGGGAAGTGTAAATAAAGTCTTCAACAGTACTGAACTGTTGAAGACTTTATTCCACTTTCATCGTGTTTTGTATTAATTTAATTTATGATGAAATGTGTGTTTTTATCATAGTACAATCTTATTGCATAAGATTTTCAGAGAATTAGTTTCAAATGGTACACTTTATTGAGTCTTTTTTGCCACAATGATTATTTAGCTTAGCATAAAATGTTCAGATTTTAAGGAAATTCTTAGCATTGTTGTGAGTAATATATGAGTATTATAAAAGTTTTAAACAGATTTTTAAAAAAAGCTCAGATTTTGATAGAAGGCCATATAATTATAGATAAATTGTCACAAAAGGATTTTTCTAAAAGGTCAAATGAGTCGAAAAAGTCCAACGAAACACGTGTAGCTTGGATGCGCGTTGTAAGAACTCAATAAAATCACATCACACTTCATTACCCGCCTATTAGGCTTCCCTTCATGGTCGCTTCCTCCGCTGGGGTTTTTTCTTTGTGCCTTTCGTCCCTTCCTTCCCCTCATTATTGTCCCGCTTGTGATGAAAATGACCGTAGCCTATTTCCCGCATGAAATATCACCCACGTGAACCCATGAGAATATTTGCGATGAGAGATTTTCAAAATGCCGGGCGCATACGAATCACCTCATGCAGAAAGTCAGGTGTTAAAGAGAAAAATATTGTACGGTTGTGATTTCATAAACATGTCCTTAAAGGCATTCGTACGATATTCGATCTCCTTAATAGCAAGCCATCAGTTTGACTTGTTTATTCGGCTCTTCAAGGTTCATCAAGGTCTCAATTTTATATTACGTGGCTTGCATATAATATAAAGAAAATCTTCACACCCCCCTTTATTACCAAATCTTGAATCAGTAGTGAAGTTCAGAGCCGTTTGGTATTGCGCAGATGTGACATTTAGATCTGGATCTGGTCCACGAAGACATTGCTGCAGAATTTGATCTTCATTACTATTAAACTTCAAATAGTACTGATCATCCTTTCGAGGTCGATTAGAACGACCTCCATATACAAGGACGTTCTCTTGAATGTACCACCAGAGCATATCTTTAACCAATACGGAGTTATAGTTTCAATTCCCAGGGTAATGAGAGAAACAGGCTGTATGCGAATTCATATAAACTTGAACACTTCGAGCTTCAAGAGGAAATCCATTGAGTCTGGCAGCTCCTGAGATGGTATATGAAAGTAAAATAAGAATTTATGTTAGCCTTGGGCAATATGCCACTGCATTAGAGACAGTGTCAAATAGCTGCATATAGAACTGCCATCTACACGGACAGCCAGATGGTGCTAAAGTTACTAAAGGTAGTAAATTCAAGAAAAGTTCGGGATTGCATCAAAGCACTATCAGATATAGAGAAGAATAAACAACTACTAGTTTTGGTACTGAAGCACACTAAACTAAACAAATTTGTTATTCTAAGTTTTTCTGCGGTAGTACTACAGTAATGAATTTAGGCTAGTATTTGTCCTGGTTTCTTCCACAGATTATGTTTTGCAATTTCATCCTCTATTGTAACACTTCTTTTTTTATGGCAGTATTACAGTTTACAAAATGAAAACCCACATAGGAGTGGCAACTAGGAGGCCGATATATAAGGGCAGTTTGATGACAAGTATTCGCCATGAGTTATCTATAGGTATATCAAATTGCCAAAAGGTAAACAAAATGGTATAGCATGATAAAAGGATACTAGGAAGCGGGGTTTGCGCTCCCCAAGCACTGCAGCCTTCTGAGTTATTGTAACTTCCTAGTTCCTTAGTGCAGTGCAATAGATTCTGTCCTTCTCCATAGAAGTATCAGGTCATTGTCTGCAGCTGCTGCAATTTGATTCCGTACGTTAGTTTTAAATCTCCATTGAGCAGTTGCTTTGCATTCGAAAATAATATGAGTGGCTGTTGTTTCACCCTCATTATATAATCTGCAAATTGGATCATCTTTGTTTATACCCATGTTGTGTACATGTTTTCTCAGATGCCAGTGACCGGTTAGTAGTCCTAACACTCCTCTGAGTATGACTCTCTCTAATTGCAGCAATGCTTATGCCAGTCTTGGTGGGGGTTGTTTCACCATAAGCTTACTATGTTTGGCACTGTTAGAGTTTATTCAATTCTCCTTTTGTTTTGTTTGGATCCATTCTGCGATGGACGATTCTATTCTTGTTTGTGCTAGCCCAAGTTCTGGGCCTATGTATGATGTTGTAAATTTTCATCTAGTCAGACTGTCAAGTTGTCAACAGAAGGGTTTTGGGATAATATAATCACTCCAAAGTATTTTCCAAATTTGTTTAACTACTGAACCGCGGTATTTGATATGACCTAGGCTGACGAAAGCCATCTGATTAAAGAAAAAGTATTGTTTTCAACATATTACTTTACCCCATTTTTTAAAATCTCCTTTTTTTATTGACGTAATTTTTACAGTTGTGACCTGCGTTTTGACAAGGTAAAAATGGTGAATTAAGGTTTCGTGCTTGTTCTTTTCTCTACGATTTATGATTACAGTAGTTTTTGTCTGTAATTCTCTCAGGCTGGCGTAAATCGCACACACCTTCCTGGCAATCATTGAACACCCGCGTTATCAACAGTACGAAAAAAAATAACGAAAAATTCACGTTGTACAGAATATAATTCAATTACAATAAGAAAAAAGTTTAACAGAATGAGTAAAATAATAGATAAAATAAATCATATTTACAGAATATTCTTAAATTATAATTATTGTCATGTCAAATCAAGGTTAAAATTTTGTACATAGGGTAGGAAGGATGTAGATCCAAGTGTAAAACGGAATCAGTAAGATAATAGATACAGGAAAATAAGTTTTACTGTCGTGGCATATGAAGGAAAAAATGCCAATATACATAGTTTATAAAGGCTAGGGCAGCTATAAATTTTTTCAATGTTTGGAGAAAAGACAAATTTAACGAAGTTGCATCTTGTTTAAAAGTTCCGATTCATTAAATGCTTTTATTAGGAAGTCAGTACGTTTGCATTTTTTTAATTTTAACCAATTTATTGAATTGTTTTTGTTAAAGTGTGTAGAGATTAGTGACCGTTCATCGATAATTATTCAGATATCGCGAGATGCGGCCTGGTGTGATGTAGGCTTCAGAAAAACATTTTCTTTATCCTGCCAACGTTTCGATCTTTATTGAGATCACCTTCAGGGTCTGAGATTTGCAAATATTGTTTACATTTAACAAATACATTTAGGATGTGTAGAAGTGAATGTATAAATTTTATAAATGTCAAATTATTGTATAAATGTCAAATTATTGTATATCTCGTATAAATGTAAAATTATTGTATAAATTGTATAAATGTCAAATTATCTTATAAATTGTATAAATGTCAAATTATTGTGTAAATGCCAAATCATTGTATAAATTATATTAACCATTGTTTAAATTCACTTTTACACATCCTAAATGTATTTGCTAAATGTAAACAATGTTTGTAAATCCCAGGCCCTGAAGATGATCTCAATAAAGATCGAAACGTTGACACAATTAAGAAAATGTTTTTCTGAAACCTATATCACACCAGACCGCATCTTACGATTTCTGAATAATTGTTTTTACTAAGTTGGAATGTAATACTTTCGTTTTACCGCGTGTAAAATTTTTTGAAAAGCTTCTCATCAAAGTCTTTATACAATACTTAATTTTCTTCATTTAATACTTGATAATCTGTTTGGTTTCCGACATCAGCACTCTACAGTTCAATAATGACACCGATTATATTATCCATCATTAACAAAGGCAATTTTTAATTCAATTGTCAAATTAAATTACAGCTGAATGCGGAAATCATAACTCGATGTGAGCGTTGGATTAAAGAAGTTAACCATTTTTGGACAAAGGCTGGTGCCGACAATAACGAAAGCCTTCCATGCGTTCCGTTTGGCAAAATTGGTTTATTACATTAGCGCGTCAGTGTCATTTTTCTAATTTCCTGTCCCGACTGGCTTAACCCTCCATTTCGTGGTGTAACGTGGTCGGGCTTGAAATCAACTTTGACTTGATTTAATTAATCATGTTTTGCCGAGAGGGGGGACCCCACACGAGAGGCGGTGGGGGGCCTCGGACCGAAGCCTTCATCTGAGAGGAAATCTTGTCCTTCTAAAAGAGAAAACCGGGGATTGGCCAGTTCATGTCACAAAGTCAGAGTTTATTGATCGGCCCCCTAAATTATACATTTTGAACCCATTGATGAGTTCAAAGTCAAAATTTTTATGTAACATGTGAAAGTGGCAAATCATATTTAAATAGAGAATAAACTTAAAAATAATAGTGCATTGTTTATATATATTTTACAAAACGAAAATAATTGTTTTCTTGCTATATTGCTTCATAACTGATCGTTTATTTAAAATTTTGAAATTAAAATTATGAAATTACTAAGTTACTCATTAAAACTTCATTTTTCGACGGACGACAAGCACAATAAAAAACCGTAATCTTGGTAAACGGAGAGCAAAACAGGTATTTCGAGAGGCATGAGAGGAAACAAGGAGGCTATTAGCAAAACAACCCAATGAGACAATGAGGTGCTACTTGGTACACGTTGGATAAAATTAATACTTTCATTCATTATTATGACAAAAGGAACACAAAATAACTAGTAAAAATGAATATTAAAACTAGTAATATCATTGAAGATAAATGGTATTTAATGGTGATATTATGCAGGTTGCTGTCTAAAGATTGTTGCTCCGGATGTTAATTCGAAGAGGATTGAGAAAACCAGTGGGCTTAATCGTTTGATTAACCGATTGCGGCTGATATTACACCGTTGCAATAACGCACCGGAGGATGTTGAGCGGCGATGCAATATAATTAATAAATGGGTATAGCGGGGCAATTAAGGAGGGGTGGCTCAATAACGCGGGATTAGCCTAAAATATTTCAAGCATTAGGCAAAACGCGTTGCCGCTACCGGGTCCCTTAAGCAGAGCCGACCTAATTGGGAGAAACGTGTAAGGCATTTAGCCGAACTGATAAACAGCGTTAGCGCCGCCGTGTGTGGATATTGGGCCAATAACCATTAGGGCTGGCACGTGCGGGGGGTAATACCTAACTAGGTATAGTTATGTTGTGCATTATCCCTCCGCAGGGCATTGTGAGAGGGAACCGGCCGCTACAATTACACAAAACACAATATCCAACACCGCGTTAGCTCCGCATAGCTGTGCCTCTAATGTCCAAAGCATCGCCCTTAAACCGCTTTATTCACTCAATACTCACTGGATAAATGAACGGTGTATACTCTTTCCCTTTTTTCCTCGACAAGGGTTTGTCTGGAAACTGCCGACTTGCTTTAAATCCTTTTCATTTTGCTGTCGACGATGATATCAGCTTTCCGTATCGTACTTTTTGTTTTATAATTTTCAATCCATACAGAAAAGATAGCCAGACTGAAATGATGACACTCATATTTACAGGTTCAACATATAAATCACACTTCGATAAAGTGAGATATACTGAACTAATCAGGTTTCGTTTAATTGTAAAAGTTTGTCCGGCGATACCACCTAGAAAACACCAAAAACTCTAACCACCTCATCGGTCTTCACCATAAATTTAAACCGTCCAAAAATGAATACTGATACTGCAAATTTTGTAGTCTTTACATTCCCTAGCATTTTATATTATTTTTACTTTTAATTTTTTAATTACATAAATTTGTTTATTGGGCACAACGAAGTTTTTAAAAAGTTAATACCTAGTATAATGTCCTCTGTTAGGCATACGTTTAAAAGAAGTTGTCACTACTTTCATGGGAAATTTCACTCCATTGTTGTAGCGTCGGTGCACTCAGATGTTGCAGGTCAACTGGTTTCGGATGGTGATTGAAATATTATAAAAACAGTCTCACAGCCTGAAAATTTTTTTATAACACTCCACTTACATCAGTGTATAGCATACATACTGCACCTAATAGCACATTGACATAAAACTTTAGACCTTCATAGTTCCTATCAGGTCAAAAGTTATCCTTTTGTCTATCCCTGTTAAAATTCTAGAAAAACACTACAGGTTCCAAAATTCAAAAGATGGGGTTCAGATGGGAAGTTAGTGTCCGATTGAACGTAGGTAACGACAGCTCAAGTGGTAGTGGTGCATTTATCCGAAGATCGTGGGTTCAAATCCCGCTCGTGACAATGATATTTTTATCTCAACTGAATATTGTAATTAATTAAAAGATATTAATTGGCCAAGCGGACCACGAAACTAATGAATTTAATAAGTTAAAATGAAAAATATCTTCACTAATGCTCTTCGCGGCCATTTTATTTGTCGCCGAGAATCAAATAGATTAAACGACGTTTGAAAAACGGCAAAAGGGAGGGAAAATTCAAAAGATGGGGTTGAGATGGGAAGTTAGGGTCCGAGTGGATCGAGGTCACGACAGCCTCAAGTGATAAAGCAGTGATGTATCAAGCCGAATATAATGGGTTCGAATCCCGCACACTGAATTTTCTATCTGAACTCAAAACCTTAATTACTTTTCCATAAAACTGTACAATCCTGTCGGTCCAAAATGATTGGTACCGAGATGATGGATCAGTAAAATTTAGATCGGGCACTCTCGACACGACACGCAGGAATGGTACAATTCCACAGAAGACAAACACTTTTAGCCCTGAAGATGATCTCAATAAAGATCGAAACGTTGACACGATAAAGAAAATGTTTTTCTTAAACCTACGTCACACCAGATCGCATCTCACGATTTCTAAATAAATACATATAGCTAATGTAGAAGCAAGTACAATAGTAAAGAAGTTCAACCTTTTTTTTTAAATATAGTCCTTACACACGGTACGTTGTTTTCCAACGATACGGATTTCGAGCTCTTAGCTCATCGTTTGGTTGAAGGATTTCTACAACCTGACGATGAGCGAAGGGCTCACCGTTTTTAGTAAACCATTTCTAATAGGCACATAGGGCTATCCGTGGACTTAGAAAAATTATCTTTTGAAAAAGCAGAGGTCTTAGTTCGGTTAGGTTTGTTTTATGGTATTTTGATCTAGAATATGCACAGCTTAAGCTATCTTCTTCTTCAGTTTTTAATCATCAGTTTTTAATTATAATTTTGTTAGAAATAAAAATGAAAATAACGCTATGTTGGAACGCGTTTGACAGACCCTAACTATTTCAACTAAAAACGTTAATAATTGAAAGATATTGATTGGTCAAGCGGACCACGAAACCTAATAAAAATAACAAGCAAAATGTAGTATGCTTCAATCAACAATCAAATAGATTAAACGACATTTGAAAAATGGCAAGAAGTTCTGAAAAATGAAAGGATGGGTTGAAATGGGAAGTTAGTGTCCGAGTGGTGGAAGTCACCAAAGTTGAAGTGGTAGAGCAGCGGCGTATTTAGCCGAAGGTCGTGGGTTCGAATCCCGTTCGTGACATTGACTTTTTTAATCTCATTTAAAGGCCTTAATTAATTGTTTTGATCTTTCTTGAGATTATCTTTTGAGTTCAAATAGTTTGTTTTCTGTGTAGATATGTCCTTATTGTGTGTCGTGTTAGGAGTGTCCACTGGGAAAAACGGTATCTGGACACCGCACACGTTTCAAAAAAAGCTGCCTTACAGTATAAAACCTCCGTTTAAAATACATATTGATTTGAAAGATTTCGCGGTTAATTTACTGTTGATGTAGCCGTAAGGCAGGGAGTATAATTAGATTGTAAAGTTTTAAATATTTCCTTATTTATATTTATGCGATTTTCCAGAGATACATTGCATATTGCATAAAACGCATTCTATACTTTTTTAATATTAATATCAAACTTCTTTTGATGGAACTCGGAATCGTATCAACATTAGTCAATACCCATCGCACTGTGAGAAATGGTGTTTGATGTCTCCTATGATATATATGCATGTAAAGTACTAATCGAATACATGTTTGTGGTGTTTTTTTTTAACCCTGAACATATTTCAACCGTGTGTAAAGAATATCGCTTTGTCCCGGATTGTATATTTACTATAAATCCATTTTCTAAATGTGTTGTCGCCTTGTCGGTCGGGACCATCTATCACTTAGGGACATGCTCGCGTTACATAAAACATGAGAGATCTCGCTCTGAAAGAACTTGACTCTATTTATCTTTCATAGAGCCTCAATCCAGAAGGACAGGATCTTTCGAGGAACCACCCTGGCCAATTTTATAATATTAGGTTTAAAGAATGAAAAATAATCTTAGCGGACGTGTAGTATCGGCTTACTTAGGTTTATTTTGGTTTATAGAGCAATTAATTTATCAATGTTTATAAAATTTATACAATTTTATTTTTTGTTTAAAAGTAACAAATACAAATATACAATTCCCGAATTGAAACAGGGCGGATTATATTTACCTCTTCTTACCTACTTGAGTTGAAACATTTTGTCGGCAAATAGGGCGGAGGGAATGTCCGAATACGGACGATGATTCAGCTCGTTCAATTATTCCTCCCTGATGAAATCAAGGGCCGTATTTGGAAAGAGGGTTGCTAATGGTACAGGGAATAATATTATCAGATAAGTACCAGTACTTCATTTCTACTTTTATGCAAAAATAATCTCGTTAATTGGTGGGATATCATTTTATATTTAAATCTCGTCTATTTCAAAATTTAATTGTTTATATTTAATTTAGCCGGATGGAAGAGGTTTTATTGAATGTACCTTTTATGTTATGTTTTGGTCAATTTAAGCAGTGACCAATCTGCTAACGTGAGATCTTCTTTTTTGTGACACTAATTTTGAAAATATTTTTCAATATTTTCCGTGAATTTTAGCCAATGAAAATAACTTAATCTTTGTTTGCTTTGTCGCTCCCTTTTATTCATTGTATAGTCATTAATTGTTCACCAAAAACTAGCAGTCCCTAGCTGCCGGTTGGGTGCGTACATCCAACTATTTCTATATTCTAACTTGTTTAAATATGTCAGAAAGAGTATCTACAAATAAATAAGTTCAAAACAGTCCATATACACAGGCCATTAAAAAAAACACTGGTTTTTGCACCAAAAATGACCAAATTTGTTTATGATTGTCTCATTGTTAGTCTATTAGGTAACAGATCTGCGCCAGGTCTCATTTAAAAAAAAATCACGCTAAACAAGATGTCTTTTGTAGTTTTCCTATTCCTAACTTCTGTCATTTTTTAAATTAAATTAATTTAGTAAATGAAAAAATTTGGATATATTGATTTTTGCACTTGTTTACGAAAATTTCATGTTGTACTGTGGAACCAGGAAATTATCCTTGTCACAGATCTGCGCAAGGTCTCATTTTTTAGAAAATTTCACGCTGAACAAGGTGTTTTTTTAGTTTTCCTATTCCTAACTTCTGTTATTTTTTAAAAATTAAATTAATTTAGTAAATGAAAAAATTTGGATATATTGATTTTTGCACTTGTTTACGAAAATTTCATATTGAGCTATGGAACCAAGAGATTGCCTTGGATCGGCGCCGTATAACAGTGCAATATAAATTGTAATGAACATTCAATTGGTTTCCCTCGAATCTTCCACTTTGCCCGATTTCTAAACCGTTTGCGAGTTATGCGACTTTTTGACAAAAACGCGGTTTTTAGAACGAATGAAAAACTCTCTCTCCCGATTTTCAGGAATGCATAATTTTTGACCCTTTATGTTTTCCCAAATTTTACGCTCTACAACTTTTGTTCCGAGTCCTTTTTGAAAAAAAAAAAATGAACATAGAAACGACAATTCTTGCTTTTTCTTACCGTGACCTTTTGGGATGTGAAAAGCTCCAGCTGGCGGTAAGCCGGTAACCAATTGTTTACCTCATCACGGAAATTCAAATTTTCCTTCCCATTTCAGCTGTTTCGCTTCGTATAATATATTGGAAGGTGGCCGTCACGGTTTAGGAGTTGACATGGCGCTCATCACTCAGCGGTAAAGGTTCCTGGTTCGAATTTGGGGCGGCTGGATTCGAACCCGACTTACTTACAAATGGGATTTTTTTTTCAAAAACACCTGCACTCTGAGGGTTTGTACGACCTCTGATATAGTGAACCCTCGTAAAAAAGACAATAAAGCATAACATATTGAAACATTAGGATTATGTATGGTAAAATCGGGAGAGTGGTCGGTTTTACCATGAACACGTAAAATTCAAAACTTTTCGCAACGTGATCGTGAATCACTCGAAAACAGTTGAGAAATCTGGCAAAGTAAAATTAACCAATTAAAAGCTTATAAAAATTCTTTTCGTTTCTTAAAGGGCGCCGGTCCACGACGATTTTCTGGCACCTCAGCACAATTTCAAGTATTCGTAAAAAGTGCAAAAAATAACATGTTCCCCAAAATTTTTTAATTCATTGATGAATGACTGAAAAGATTATAAAACACCATTTTGTTCAACGTAAAATTTTCTAAAAAATTAGACCTAGCGCTCGTCTGTAATTAAAAAGCCGAAAAAATACGCGTTTCAAAAGTCAGCCAATTTTTCGTGCAAAACCAGGGTGGTCGGTTTATATATTTGTCCATGTGTATGTATTGTGTTTTTTGAATTTATAATCCAACCTATTTTGTCCTTATTACTTATTTATGGCCATAGAAAATGCTAGACGGCCTGGGAATTGCAATTCAAACAAAGGGCATTTCGGTATCTCCTTGTGTGACTAAATAAAATATTCAAAGGATGTGAACAATATCTCCAGTTTTATTCCCAGTTAATGTCTCTCAGGGTAGCATCATCCTATCAATTTTTCTTACTACCAAACTTGTCCAGGTACACAAACCGTCTCCTGTGCATAAATTTCCCAATGGCACTACTATCCAACTTTCAAGCACAGTTCTGCAAAAGGCAAACCTGCAGGTTTCATTGATTATAAATATTCAATGAGATACTGCAGTAACTTACGTTTTCATTGTCGGCAATGTCACCACCTAGTGACTCAGCATGATCTATGAAACACACTTAACAATTTCCCCTGGTAGTCGTTTCAAAATAAAATGACTGATTCGTTTCTCACATCTTATGTAGCACCTTTTATTCTTTTTTTTTTGTCAGTTAAATGTAATCAGTTAAATTATCTCATAAGAATTCTTGTGGTATTTAATTTTTAAAATGATATGTTTTCCAATATCTAATAAACAACCTTAGAATTCAATGGAATCTTCATCTGTTCACCTATTCTTGGATAATTTGAAATGCTGAAAGCTATTTCCTAGGAAACTAGTTTTTAAGCATGCTTCATAAATATTTTCTTGTTTGTTCGCATTGCACCCTCCCTCTTATGGCCTATGTAAAACATACAGTTATCACTACCGCCAGGGCATCTGCACATTACACTCTCCTTCAGATTTGGGGAAGGTTAGAGTTAAGTTTGAAAACATCATCACCGATCACTGATTGCTAAATTCGTGACTGAACACAGATGTGAGGAATATTTCTGGTTGTTCTTGCTCTTATCGTAATGAATCATATGTAGATAGACTTACTCTCTTTCTTACGATTTGCTTCACACATTGTCACACGAACTTGGACATCCACTTTCTTTCTATCGTATTAGTCTAGAACAACTTTGGTTTGTTACACACTAGATGCCAACTCTGCTTAAAAAACGTCCTCTACTCTACAACCCGGGGTGCGACCATCCTGGGTACCTGCGTATTCAGACTCGTCGACGAGGTCTTAACACTCACTAGGCCGTCGGCTGTGCCTTTCATTTTTGCAGCACCTAGGCCATATCTGACTCTGCAGCTGCTTGGCTTGCATTTCTATAAAACTTATTGGTGTATAGACGGAAGCTAGCTCTCACTCCATCTGCGAGCTCCAAGTCACTGCGTCCAGGATGGGCCTCGTGGAGGCGGCTCACTAGTGATTTTAGGTGGAGGAAGAGTAGGTTTTTTCATTCTCTAAATCATACACATTAAAGATTTCACACTGGCTTATGTTAGGCTGGGTACTTTTCGCATACGAAGTCCACATGCATCGAGCATGTCGCACTCGCAGAATGGGCTGTCTTTCGGTTCAAATCCATGGAGCTTGGTCTCCATGCCCCGGTAACAACTGGGGCATGTAATGGTCCGTCTTCATAAAAATCAGGCCCAAGTGTATAACGATCTTTGGTGAATCCCTTTCACTCGATGCATATAAATCTTCTAAATTGTGTAACAATGAAAAATAAGAAACAAATATTTATAATTCCAAAAAAATGAAAAGGAATTTTTGTGCCACAAAAAAAAACTAAGGTCTCGATAAATAATATATTCAAATACTAGTTGATAAAATAAAATATGTGACAAATAAAAAAAAACATACTCTGCCAACTCCTTGCCCTTAAAAATTGAAAATACCGCAGGTTGTTCGATTTAAAAAAAAGATGAGAGACAGTCCTTCCTCGTCCTCTGAAATCTCAACTCACACTCTCTGTCCGATCCTGCTGTAGGGGATTAGCTTATCCTTTGAGATAACTTCCGTTTTTAAAAATATTGTTATAAGTGTCTCTCTTTATGTTGTCGGACAACCGATAAGATACTTTCCTTTGGGGGATATTTCCAAGCGATGCATCTCTCAGCCACGCGGCGACTTCTTCTTTTAATCGAACGGGGACGCAGGGCTGGTGTCCATTGGCCAACTCCCAACTCACACAGGTGGCTCTAGCTTGGAGGTTAAGCGAGGGTCGTCCAACTATCGCATGCAAGCCGATTTAGAGATATTTCGGTAAGCCGGCTTGACCCAAGCAAGGCCGCTCACAGTGCACTTCAAAACTTAACCCACTCCGCCTCGCTCAATCCTCGTGTCCACAAAGCAAAACCGACTGGCATAGAGCCGAATAATATATTTGCCTTGTTTTCCAACTGATGCCCCATGAGGCACCGCTCATATCCATGATAGCTGCAATTATGGCCGGCATTTCTTCTTGGGTTTAACTGGCATTAGCTCCAAATTGAAAATCCGCAGTCAGTTTTACAACCAAGTACTTCAGAACTGTGGTGGTTTAATGGTTCGGCTTAACTAACTATAGTCGTACTTTTCTGCACCGATTGCCCACAACGGTTACCGCCATCTCACCTTGGACTTCCAGGCCGCTTTCGTGTTCTCCTGAATGGAGACTACAAGGCCAGTAAAGTATGTCCTCGCTCGTTACCGAGTACAGCATTTTTCTGTATCAGACATCGTTTCATAAAAATCAGTTCTTGTACATGAAACGTCATAACCCCGGGCATTTTCAAGGCCACCAAAAACCCCGTTCAGTAATGACGCAACTCTATATTATTAAAAGCGCCAAGAGTCCCTTCCTTTCAATGCCTTAAATTGTTAAACCATTTAGGCTAGGTATATAGACTGGTCTGTCTGATAATTTATATTGCCTAGCGTTGCGCGGATAGTTCATTATTAATACCGTGCTTCTTGCATAGGTTACAACAATATTTTAGGAGTTTACAAGAATTGACCCTGATTATGACTGAACTAAATGTGTGACCATGGACATTCAAATTTTAAAATTGTTTTCTTCATTATTGATCCACTTTCGCTTTTATAGTCCAATGTAAAATGCAGAACGGACTACATAAAAAAAATAGTGTTAGGAGAACTTAGTTAACAGGACTATGCAAAATTCATTGTGTAAATTATTTATTTTCTCCTCGGAGAAAGCGCACGCAATCAATTTGTTTTAAAAGTCGTATTATTGTTTATTGACTGGATTTAAAAAAATAACAGTTTAGTATTTCTTATACAAGAATAAATCATGGACACGTATAAACGATGCTCTAGGGAGAGATTTGTGTTTTTAATAATATGGATCGTGCACTGTGGTCTAGGGGGGGTCACAACATTTCGGCTTTAATGACCGAAGGTTTGCATTGCAGATATTCTCTATCCCCTTGGTCATTAACCGAGGATATGGCTGCCAATTAGTCACGTATTAAACTGATATCTCCTTATTAATACCCGTCCTAAACAGGTCCTCGGCGTGACCCTTTCTGGCCTGTCCCATTATTTCCTCCATTAGCAGACTGATCGAAAGCTATTTTTCACCATGGAAATCAATGTTGTATTTTAAAGGAAGAATAAATATTTTTTCAGGCTGCCAAAGGAAAAGCGAGAGTTTCAATAATTCAGGAAACGTTGACTAAGAGATGTGTAGGCGTTCCTGAGGTGGCTCTAATCCTCTGGGATAAGCCTTCTATTATTATACCCCTTCCATGGTCCCCCTCTTTAACTTACACCCCCTTCCATGGTTGCAGGAGGCACGGGCACCCACGGGGATTGATTCACTCCACAAAGCAAAATGCTCCCCAATACTGACAGTTTTATTACGTTACTGAAGTAGGACGTTTCCTTCGTCTGCAAATGTTCATACTGTGCTAGTAAAAACACTGCAATGTTACAAACTCAATACCAAACCTAGAATTAACCTGCAAACATTTATAATGGGCGTTCGTTATTTTTTATTGGGGGTCGGGTCACAAACTTGGCCGGTGATTGCACATTCAAAACAGAATCAAAAAGTCCTAATTAACTACGGTTTAACTTTTTCTGATTTTTCAAGATTTCAAGACTTCGCTTCAAATAAACAATGAAAACGACGTTAAATTTCCAATAACATGTACTCAATACAAAACTTTGAAAAGTTCGTGAAATAAGAGTTTTGTAGTCAGAAAATGAAAAACTTACTATGGTGATTGTAAACTACTATGTATATACAAACCTAGACACCAGCAAGTTTCAGAAAACATATTCCACCTAATATCCTTTCTTGTGGTGTAATTACTTTTTTAAAGATGAAGAAATTGATGGGGGAAAGGAAAAAAACTGTTGCTGACGGATCCATATTGGTGAAATTCGCTGTATTATCTAATTTTTCATTTCTTCTACCTTTCTTTTTTTGTGAAATTTTTTTTGTTCATGTTCTACCAGCATCAGCTTTTACTCAAGCTACAACTACTTTTTTATCTTTTCTTTTAATATAATCTATTTGTTTTCTTTTATTTCATATATTAGATGGTTGCCCGACGCATGTCTCTTTTTGGGTTTTAGCTGGGAATTTAGACTAGGGGTATCCGCAATCGTGTTAACCCTTTTAACTCTGTTACGTCCTGCTAGATCGAGAAAAATGATGACGTAATGTTAATTTGTTAGTAGGTTTTTGTGATAGTTTGAAAATTATTGTTGATGCTAACCGTCAACCTGCTTTGGCGATGTTTTGCAGATGTGCATATCATTTGTAGTCGTATTCTATCTATCCTGCCATAAATCAATTTTATTATGAGGTTGCACTTTCAAAAAGTCTACTGTGATTGATGACTTATGGCTGTACCGGGTATTTTAGCGAAGGTTACTTTTTTTAAATAACAGAGATATAATTTATATATTAAAAGTGTCAGCAGCTCTACGTTGGTTATAGCAGAAACTGAAAAATCTAGGTAATTAATGTTTCAGTGAGGTTAGGTGGATCAAGATGGTTCGAAACCGACAGAACTTTTGTGTTTTACTTGGCTGACGATAATCAAGGCCTTTCTCTTTTATACTTTCACTTAATAAAACAACATTAAATTTAAATCAATGTATTATTATTTCTTATGGTATGTTTCTGATGTAACAAAAGATAACCAGATTATAGTAGAAAGGGATCATGGAAGGGCGAGACTGTTCCAATCCGACACAACGTCAAAGGGAGTCATTTAAAAAAACCTTCCTAGCAATGCGAGCATTGAATACAGATAAGGGTGTTTTGATAAATCTTATGATTGCGAAAGCGGAAAGTGATAGGGGTTTGCCATGGTGGCCACGTAGTCGCGATCTCGGGGGGACGTTTTCCCTCGAGACACGACTCAGACACAAGTCCTATATGTTTACACCAGTCATTTAGGATCGGTGAAATTCATAACAAACGAGAGAAAAAGAAACGGAATATAATCTGTTGTTGGACAGTTAAATTATAACATAAGGAATATTATTACCCAGTAGTTTAGTTGTTTCCAATAATTCTGTATTCAATAAGAGTATTTGTTTTCTTTCTGCCTTTATGTTCAAATTTTTGTTCATTTTGGGCATTGGAAATAAGCAAATTTTTTAATATGCTTTTGACCGATGCAACAGGTGTACCACAAGAGAGTATTCTTTGTCCCATACCTTAAATAAATTATACTGCTGACCATCATGATCACCTACGCGAATGATAACTCAAGTTGTCCTCTAATCCTAATTCTATCTCAAATCGAAGAATGCTTTGAGCCTGTCGAATAAAGTTGCGAAATTGGAAAGCAAGTCTTTTGAAGAAAAATGTACTCAGTGCACGTCACCATGGACATAAACTCCTCAGTAGATAAAATATGAAATTAAAGAGGCTTATTTGAAATAAATTTCATTATAACATCAATGGTTTACGGGTATTTTACCACCATAAACACCTCTCTCGTTGAACGCACATAGGGCCCATGGGGTCTGACACCTCTACCATTACCACCACAAACACCTCTTTCATGAACACACATAGGTCTTACGTGTTCTGACAACACCTCCACCTCTTCCATCTCCACCACGAACACCTCTCACGGAACGCACATAGGGCTCATGGGGTCTGACAACAACTCCACCATACCACCACAAACACCTCTCTCATGGAACGCACATAGGGCCCATGAGGTCTGACAACACCTCCACGTCCACCTCCACCTATGCCAGAACCCCTATACTCACCTCCTTGCCCCTTAGTCCTCACACTGACGCTAGAATTGACTGCTTTCCCATGCCATGTGTCCATATGTCCCTTGGGGTTAGCGCTGGCATTTGTGCCCTGTGATAAAGCAAACTGAACATGTTGGTAATATTTATACGTTAGAATTTAAAATAATTAAAAGTAAACATTTAAAATCTACGGTGTTGTATCTGTACGTCTGACTATTGATCAACTATCTATAAAACATTAGGAATTAATTCTTTTGCTACGCTAGAACGGTTTAAATTAAAACAGAAGTGTACATCAATAATCTTTACTATTAACATTATTTAAGAAAGGTTTTATTTCAAGAAATGGTATATATATATATATATAAAAGTTGACCGAGTCTAAAAAACATAAACTCAGATCTTTTTCGAACCCCATTGCTAAGGATAGGTGAACGCTGAAGGAGTAGATGGCTAAGGTAGCACCTCCCAACCAAGCTCATTATTACTTCTAGCTGTAAATGGTCTTGCATTGTCCTGATGAAAACATAAACCTCTTCTGTTCATGAGGGCAGGTGGTTTCTGTGTTAGGACAAGAGAAGGGTTGCGGTTGGTATTTTTTCGCTGGATTTTCGCTCCAACGGGTACGAATGGTACGACGTCCTGGTACAACAAGATCCATTTTTCTATGCATGTGAAAAATCCGGTCAAAAATCCCCACGCTGTGCTGTGAAAATAAATGTTTCGAGTGTGAAGCTTGTTACCGTTGATAAATTGATGTGCGTTGGAGAACATATTGACTGAGCTTTCACTTCTTTCCAAGTCGATGTAAGCTAGAGCGAATGGTACGACACGAATCAGGTTTTATCACTTCGCGCAATTCGTCGTCAGTCACAGTTTACGAAAACGTGGTTCATCTTCAATCCCCCTCAATACCATAAGAAAACGTTTTGCACCAATTTTGGGAGTGGGCTCAAATATTGTTCCATCGCCGAATGAAGTGAACATTTTACTAGTTAACTGGGCCACCCTTGTAACGAGCTAAATTCATACAATAAACACGCACGAATTATAGGTTTTGATTTCGTAAGAATAAGAATTTTTTTATTGACAGTGAAATCATGTATATGATTGGGCAAGTATTATTTTTTATGATATTTTTAATGGGATAGCATTAGCAACTATTTTATACAAAGCGTACATATAAAAGTTAAACATCAAGTCTCTGCTCTTGTTGTGAACCCATTCGGGAACTTGTTTTTACTGGAAAATGCAGAATACAGGATCCTCTCTATTTTGATCGCCGTAGAACATAAAATCCACCATCTCACTGCACGAGTGCGTTTCGTATTCAAAGTATTTCTCATTTTACACCTACAGCGGTTACACAATTAGATTTCAAAGCAGTTCACCTGTCGCATTGTTAAGGTTTGCTTCCCGCTGCCAGGGATTAGGCTAAAGCTGAAAGGCGAGACTTGACGAAACCTTACAACCAAGGGGCTTCCCACGCTCAACTCCTATATTACATTACGGCTAACCCTTTCGAAAAAACGTTTTGCAGCGTGTACATTTTCAACTTCATTCTTGGCAAAGCGACTGAAAAGACTAGATTAGAGACGATATCAACTACCGTAGGGAACAGGTTCATCAACCAGCAGACCTATAAATAATAAAAAATTATAATTAAACATATAGATAAAACTAAACCCGGGTCATTTAGACAGTTTTTATACAGGGGATGAAGAGGCAACAGATGGGCCCGCCGCCCTGAAGCCACTGCAGGTTTAATGAGCCTAACGAGATTTCCGACCAGTGAGGAAGAGAAGCCACTAATGCCACCTATTGTTAACAATGAAAATCCTCCCTTTTTCCCTCAATCAACTTATCGGTTTAAAAATACAATGGACTATAAAGAGACACCCCGGGTTAGTGTTTACAATGAATAAGAATACACAGCAAATGAACCTTGAGTGATAATGATTACGTTGTCTCTACCCACAACGTAATCCCTTTATAATCTTTAAAGAACAAGTGATTTACACCACAAGAAACGATTGATTGCTGTTTTGTCAAGAATTTATTAGAGAAAACATGACTAACTCCTTCATAAGAGTGTTCTGTCTGCATTGTTTGTTTAGTTTCTCTTCTTTATCGTCGTGCGTAATTAATGTGCATAGACAGAAAATCGGGGTATTCACGATCTTTGTGTTATCCTTAACTCTTTATTCGGAGATCGTGAGATTCAGTCTGGTGGAACGTAGGAATTGAAAAAAAGTTTCTTTATCGTGACAACGATTTTATCTTTCAATTAATTAAAGTTTTTAGTTGAGATAAAAAAAAATCAACTTTACATCTCAACCCCACCTTTGGTGTTTTCCTTCCTTTTGCCATTTTTCAAATGCCGTGTAATCCGTTTGGATTCTTGAAGGCAGTCGAAATGGCGACGGAGACCTTTCGTGAAGTGTACTTCATTGTAAATTCTTTAATTCACTACTTTTGTGGTCCACTTGACTAATTAATATATTACGATTATTTAAGGGTTTTGATTAAGATAAAAAAGTCAATGGCACGAGCGAGAGCCGGATTCGAACACACGACCTACGACTTGATACGCCGCTGCTTTACCACTTGTGCTATCGGGATCGATTCACTCGGACATCAACTGCCCCTCTCAACCTCACCTTTTAAATTTTCCCCTCTTTTTGCCATTTTTTTTTCAAATTATGAAATTCCAGCATTATCAGCAGTCACCAACCACCGATTAAAAATCTACAATAGATTAACTTAGTTAGGCACTCTTCACACTAGTCAATTCCCAATTGACGAGAGCTAACAATTCAGCATTACGTGTATACTCGATGAAAAATCTATTTGAGTATCTTTTCCGATACTACAAGTATTCAATACGGTAATTGTATTAAATGAATATATTACATTCCAAAATTACTCGGTATCGAAAGAAAATACTCGATACTTTATTCGTATCGATTGGTATCACACGTCATTATCTAAATATAGCAAGGCAAAGCGACGTTTTCCATTTGGGCCACTTCCGGTGCCGAAGGATCGCCTTCGCCGATGAAAAAGGGCGATGTCCAGATGAACCTGTTTGCTGGACAAATGACCGGCTAATTTGACGGCTCCTCATTACGTAATGAGGGAGTGGAGTTACGGCCGGCCGGTCGTTTGTTATGATTTGGTAGAAGAGAGTGGTCGCGGACATGCCGTTACTGACACGGGGGCTAATGTAGATTGCCACGGACCAGTGGAGATAACGGCAATAAATCACGACTCCTATCAATTATTGTAAAGTTGATTAAAGTGATGTGGAAGGGCACGGCTCCCTTGAAACCTTGATCACTTTAACCCCAATTACGAATAACCTCGATACCTTAACCCCATTCAACTAAGATATTAATAAAATCATTGGGTTAAATTTCATAAATCTTCCAAAAACGAAACTTACAGTTTAATAAAAACCAATTGGAGAGTTAGTGGTCATATCGACCAAAGAACTTCTTGCAATTAATTAAACTTTAAGGTATGCGTTGAGAAGAAAAAGTGTCACGAGCGGGATTCGAACCCACGACCTTCGGGTAAATACGCGTTATATGCCACTTGAGCTATCGACTACGATCCACTCCGAGAAAACATCCCAACTCAGCCCACCTTTCGAATTGAAAAATTGAAAAAGGGGGGAAAATTTGATACGTTGGAGATGGGAAGTTGGTGTCCGAATGGATCGAATTCAATCTAGCTCAAGTGATAGAACAGCGGTGTATTTATCCGAAGGTCCTGGATTCGAATCTCACTCGTGCCTTTGATTTTTTCTTTTCAAACAAAATCGTACATAAAAAGATTAACTAATTGAAAGAAGTGAATTTGGTCAGTAGACCATTAAATATAATGGATTTTTGATAAAATTGTTTTACACATGTTATTTATTTTTCTAAAATTAGCAATGTTGTATATTTTTAAATATCTTTTTATATCGTTATAATTATTATAACATACTTATTTCAATATACAGCAAATTAAAGGACATTAAAAATTTATAGGTTTTGACAAAAAATAATTAATTATTTAATTAATCTTGTTTAACGTTTTGGTTGAAAGGAAAACGTTAGTGTTACGAGTGCGATTCGATCCTACGACCTTTTGGCTCAATACGTCTCTATCTAATACATGAATTATACTCCATCTTCTGCATATTTCGCCGACATTGAGCCCTGATAACACGATATTTGAAAAATGGTAAAAAGGAGTGAAAATTCTATAGTTTTTAGGGTTCGAATCCCACTTGTGACACTGAATTTTTTAACTCAATCAATACCTTGATTTTCCGTAGAGTCTATTTAATAAAAAACGTTTAAGTTATAAGCTGCCTCAAAATAGAAGCAAGATATTCTCAAAAGAAATCAATAAATATAAAAAGTGGATAATCATCAGTAATTACAAGCCGTATTCTTTCCAAGGTTTGAAAAGTTTGTTTGTTTAATTAAAACTGTTCTCCTTCCGTTGTAAGGCTGTCGTTCGTTCAAAGTTTTAGAACAAGAGTAAATAATGTCGTAAGTAAACTGCTACATTTCTTCTTTTTCTTTTTTCCCCGGGCCGAAAATCAATTTTCCGATAAGGATCAACAAGTTAATTAAACTTGGGTGGAACTTGGTTCGGGATCGTTCCCTGGACGATCTTAGTGTCTTATTGCCTTAAATTTCTTCCCGTCGGCATCGTGGGTTAACAATAAAAGTTTCTTCTTTTCCCAAGGCCCTCTCCTTTCTTCTTTTGGATGTCCAGTTATGTCCGACTGTCCGGAGATGGGTGGAAGAGGGCGGTTAAACCTTTGTCCCTATGAAAAATACTATTTATACTTAATTCCGATTTATGACAGTTAACTTCCCAGAAGTCCTTTTTTACAGTTTTATAAATTTTATAAGGGGGATCAAATTATATTTTTAAACAAAAAACAACAATCTGTGAAATATCTGTGGTAATTTGTGTTTGCCCTCATCTCCCTATTCTTGTTGTTTCAGCCTGTCATATTATCATCTGTAGTATTTGGCCGTTTTCAGAGGTTGAGGGGGTTGAGGGATCTCGAGGAAAAAGGGAACTTGGGCTTGCCGTTTGACGTAGGGTCGTCGCTCACACATTTGGCGCACGTCCCACATTTTCCTCATCAAGATATGACACACGTTTTAACGCCGAGTGTCTCGGCTGCAGAGCCGTTCGTTTTACTGTCGCCGCCGGGGGCGTACAAATTCACCGTCGGCTCCTGGCCGGCTCCGTTTACGACTCCTTTGCCTCACGTTTCCAACCACTTAACGACTTGGATCAGACTCGGTGGCAACCCTTCCCTTCTTCAGTATAAAGTTTAACACCTTCGGTGAATCAAACGCTCAGTAAGGAGTACTTCTCTTCCCCTCTTTTTTTAGCCACCTGTGAAATTGAACAAAATTGTGGTTTTTAATTTGTTTTATTTTATTGAAAATGTACATTTATACGTAAGAACGTATTACCTACGTAAAAAAGTTGAACATTTTGTGGAAAATATAATTTTTTATAGCTTTATGTACTATGCTTATTAGCCAATGCCGGACAATATGTTAGGCGTATTCGTTTTGGGGGAAAGGGATGGCAGAGTCGACGGCGGGAATTGAACCCACAAGCCGAGAGTCTCTCACGCTAACCACTAGGCGACTGCGGCCCCCCACCTCCTGCTTCGTTCAATTAAAATCTGGTGTTCCCAAGGCTATTGCTTCGTCCTTTTTAGCATGTACATTAACTACCTCACCAAGTCTATCCAGTTCTGCAAATATCACTTTTATGCTGAAAGAACCCAAATCTACCTGCCCATCTATCCTTCTGAACTACCATTGGCCATCCCTAAGATCCAGAAAAACATAAAGTCCATCAATAACTGGGCTCACAATCATCCCCTCAACCTCATTCCTACAAAGTCCAGAGCTATCATCAGGACCAAATCATCACCCTCTCCCACATCCCTCCCTTACCATCAATAACCAGCCAATTTCCTTTCGCCCCTCCATTCAAAACCTTGGAGTTATCCTTGACCCAAAACCCCACAGTGCTCAAATTTCCAGTTGCGGTAGTGATTCCCTCATCCAATTGCCGGTTCTGGCTCTTTCTACCGTGTACTCCTGGTCTCCTAATCTTCCTCTTCTTCGACAACAGGTGTGTTTCCTTCCCAGCATTCGAGGGAGCAAAATCAGGTTATGGCTAGTTCGGACCTATCTTAGGGGAGGGGAGGGATTTATCCCTCTTCCCAACTGTCCAAATTTCCTTGGTTCCTTTCTTTACCATGCTATTAACATCCATCATCATTATTACATTACACAGTCAGAACCAAATCTTCTTTCCACACTTACAATAGTCACTAATCACCTTTTGATCTACTCCTTCCCCGGCATAAAATACGCACTTTTAAACGGTTTTTCCTTGTCCGAGGACCAAGATTCTGGAACTTCCTTCATCTCCTGTAATTGCACCTTCTCTCC
Organism: Cimex hemipterus; assembly: GCA_039619505.1. Classification (NCBI taxonomy): domain Eukaryota; kingdom Metazoa; phylum Arthropoda; class Insecta; order Hemiptera; family Cimicidae; genus Cimex; species Cimex hemipterus. The sequence continues at coordinate 13,831,944 of CM077111.1, read as the reverse complement.
ATCCAACGTGAATTTATTTAACCACAGTTGAAATTTACTCGGCAATTATTATTTTTTGTTGATTGTCAAAGTAATTTATTTTTATTTTAATCCCTTTTTTATTGCGTTACCCAAGGTTATTACATTGATCACGGTTTCAGGAAAACATTTTCTTTATGGCGCCAACGTTTCGATCTTTATTCAGATCACAGAGCTCAAAGTGTTTGTCTTCCGTGTAGATGTCTCATTCTTGTGGGTTTTGTGGGCACACTCAACTCGAAACACAAGAATGACAGAAGAGAAATACTTTGAGCTCTGAAGATGATCTCAATGAAGATCGAAAAGCTGGCAGGATAAATAAAATATTTTTCTGAAACGTAGATCACACCAGACCGTATCTCACGATTTCTGCTTAATCAACGTAATAGCAATGGACTTATAAAAAACCTATGTGTTTTTCTAACGAGACACTCATTTTCCAAAATAAATTGTTTTTTTGTCTTCTTATGTATGATAAGTTATATCTGTTATAATCTAATACTGATTTTTTTGGTTGTAATTTAGTTTTTTATTTGGGAACATACGAGGTGTCCCGTGAATGAATGTGAGTTTTTCAGAAATCTACCAAATGTGAAATTGAACTACAAAATCCCTATTGCTCAGAGGCTAATTCTCAGTTTGAATGTGATTTCAACTGTTTATAACTTTATCCCATAAAGTCCTTCATGTCACATAAAATCATAAAAGGTTAATCGTACTGTAAATTTGATTTCATCACCTTAAGAGATTTTTTAAATTCAAAACTTGAGCAAAATATGAAATCACGTGAAATTTAATCTTTTACGATTTTTGTCTTGTCTAAATTTGATGAAAATTTTTCTGCAATTAATGGCAAGATGTCAAAGATTAATTATTTCTATGTAAAATTAATATTTAATTGCTAAAAATCTGATTGTTTTTTAACCAATACCTTCTAAATAAAAACTTCTAAAAATGAAATCAATATTTCTTCTATGTTTATTCAGATATGGTGAGATGTGGTGTGATGTATATCATCTTCAGCGCCTGGGATTGACAAATATGGTTTACTGCCAAATGTAAAATATTGAAACACCAATGCTTTTATAAACAATTATTACTCAGAAATCGTGAGATGGGGTCTGATGGTAATGTAGGTTTCAGAAAATCATTTTCTTTAATGTACCATCGTTTCGATCTTTTATTCGATTCGATCATCTTCACAGCTCAAAGGGTTTGTCTTTTGTGTCGTGTGGACACATACAAAATACATCACACCAGACCGCATCTCACGATATCTGAATAATTATCTATTAACGGTCATTAATCTCTACACATTACTTCTAGGGCAAAAATCGTTGTGACGGAATAAACATTTCCAGGCCAATTTTCGGTTTCACCTATTAGAATTTTTCGCCTTCGTTTTTCTTTTTTACCCTTTACCCGTCAAGAAATGTTTGCCCGCCGGGGTTCCTAAATTCGATTTCACCCGGCTGTAAAGGAATGAGGGAAAAAAGAGGAGACAATAAAGTCCCTATAGATTTGACAAGGATAAGGGCCCAGGACAATATCAGGGCGAAGTCCCCCGTGACCCGCTGTCACACCTCGGCATCCTTTAAACACATACGATCCTCTCCTTATCTCAGTGTATGAATCTTTCCCGGATCTCTTCGGTTGACACCCGAACCTTATTTCGATATGACTTTCTTTATGCCTGAATATATATTAAATCCTCCGATTCCGCCACGATTTGCACCCATTTTCTTTTTGAAATCATGTTATTTTTTTTCATTTTTGTCTAGCCTATAACTAAAAATAAGAGCTTACATAGTCAATAACGATAATTTTCATTTTATTGCAGGGCTACTTGTTATACTATCAGATTATATTTGTTTGAAACTAGAAAGAACACAGGTCTTTAGGGAACAGGTCTGGTTTATAACACCTGATATATTTTTAAATAATTTTCCATGAAGATTGCGTTGATTTTATGAAATGAGACACCAAGGGATCATAAAAATCAAATCCTCCTTTAACCCAGAGCCACCTTTCAAGCGGAAAGAGCGATATTGCGTTTAAAAAAATATAATGGAATTTCCTTGTACTTCGAAAAGAAAATTCCTCTGGAGGCCAGTTTGAAACCATTTTGACCCTGTCTATAAAGAGCCACGCTGTTATTGTACCCTTTTGTGGTTACAAAAGAGTTTAAGGGTCTATTCCTGGCTTCTTTGCCGGAATTCACCCGGAGGAAGAAGGGTGGCCCGCCACCACGCCGCAGCCCCCTCCCCTTTTGTTTTATCTGAAGGAACTGTCTCAGAAGTTGCAGAATTCAATAACGCCGGATGAAATGGGGAGAGGGATATATATGATTTCTTGTCAACTGAACACTTCCCTTTCTCGATGGCGATCAATATTATTCACAAAAATATTTTTTTGATCTGAAGACTTAAATCGCTATTGTTTTATGGAGCTCGACCTGATTTCGAGCTTACAATGAAGCAAACACTATTTTGTATACAGCTGATATAATTGTTGCCTTGTTGCCCTAATTTCCATTTAGGGGCTGCTTTGCATTGCATAAGATATGGAAGTTGTTTCTTTCTAGTTGCATAACCTACAAATGGCTGAATATGCTCATGATGATGAACGAAAACTAGGAAACTCTGTTTATTTTTTAGTCTAAGTATTATCTAAGTCTAAGTAGCTTATTGTACTTTTTTTAGTTCTTTAATTCAGTTCAATTGTATATTGCTGTACTGAACCTTATAACACCCCCTAGTTATTTGAAGAGTTAGGGTTGAATTGAACATTGTTTGTAGTTGATTGAATTATTGAAATGAAGAATCTGTTTTTTCAGGTTCTCTAATGGCCAATTTTAAGGGTTTTTTGCCCAAATTTTTTTGTACCCTGGAAGCTAAGATATGTTATATTCGAATATGTATGTTGTGTCAAAATTTCACATACAATAGGGGTATTCACGATATTTGTGCTAGCCCTGCTAACTCTGTTAGGTCCTGTTAGCTCGGGAAAAACTATGACGTAAATTTGTAAGAATCGACTAGTTAATATTGCTCGATCTAGGCAACGGCTAATATTAAATGTTAGGTCGAAAATTTAGTCACATTGCCGTCCGTTAGGGCGTAGGTAACAACATGGCGGCCATGAATTTAACAGCTGTTTTTATGTTGACGGTTTTTTATTCTTAAATAAGCATTAATTCAATCAGACCAATACATTTTTTCTAACCTGTCTTTATACTTCAATTTATTTTCCTTCTTTTTTGTCATTTTTCAAATGTCCTGTAATCAGAATTCAAATGAAATGGCTATGGAAAGATTTAGTAAAGATATACTTCGTTTTACTTATTATACTCAGTATAGTTCGTGGTCAGATTGACCAAATAACTTGTTTCAATTAATTAATCTTTATGTAAATTTTTGGTTGAAATGAAAACGCTAGTGACACGAGCGGGATTCGAACCCAGACCATCGGCTCAATACGCCGCTGCTCTAACACTTGAGCTATCGCGAAAATTCGAAAGGTCAGTTGAGATGGGAATTAATGAGGATCGAAGCCAGCCGAAGGTCGTGGGTTCGAATCCTGCTCGTGACATTAGCTTTTTCATTTCAACCAATACCTTACAAAAAGATTAATTAATTGAAAGAAGTTATTTGGACAATCGCACCGCGAAATATAATAGGCACATCAAGTACTACTAAGCTCCGATTTCCGGTTGACTAGGGCTCCGACTAGTAATTAGCCAATCTAGCGGTTCTGGGTTCGAATCCTGGGTTAACCTTTGGATGTTTATCTGAAGCAATTTGAGAAATAAATATAGTAAAGTGGGTCTGAATCCTTCTTCCGGATACAAGCAGGTGAAGAAACGTTGGACTTCCTGTATGATAGGGAATTTTCATCTTTTCTTGTTGCTTTATTTGGTACAATGACTGCTTTGGTTAACTTTTTAGTTTTCTCTTAATTAAGAGGGCACTGGTATGTGTACTCTGAGAGGAGTTGCTTTATTGCAAATGCAGTTAGTGGAGCGAGGTGATAAATGTTTATGGGCTGTCATGTTAAAGGAGATAAAACGTTTTAATTACTTTCGCACTATACCGTGAGAGGTTATTAAAAGAAAAAAAGGGAAAAAAGTCAGTAGCATAAAAGGAAACCAATTTAAAAAGTAAGTCGGTCCAAGGAAAACAGCGGCCAGCCCTGGGAGCCGAAACCGCACAGGTTGTAATCTGTTGTGGCTTTCATTAGAGCCGGTGGGGCAGTGGAGAATGAAGGAGATAACGAAACAAAGGGCCCCGCTGGGCGGGCTAACGACAAAAAGTTACATCGTTACGGACAAGTCATTAACTTGGGGCAATCGAGTGGTAAACCCGCTTGTGGGAAATTTTATAGGAGGGACATCTTATCGTTCGCCACGAGATAGAGACGTTCAACTTTCCCTGCTTTTATTCATGGGTCGTGTACTTCTTCAAAGGCTTGTTACACGTTCGTCAGTAACAGCGCATGTTGTCGTTGCAGTTTTGACAATTGTTTTCCATGGGGTTATTCTGACAACGGCTGATCTTGAAATTTATAACTTCAATCACTTAGATGTTACTGCCAAAACATAAAATTTCAGGATATTTTTAATACATATACATAATAGTATAAAGCAAAAAATGTATTGACAAAAAATATGTGACACATCTTAACATCTACCAAGCATATTAAAACATATAAGCGTCAATCAATTCTAATAAACGATGTGCATACACCTTAAAAATACTCTAATAAACTTCTATAACCATAACACATAACTTTCATACATAATTTAATGGTTACAAAATTCTCTTTATAAAGTCAATGTATGTCGAAAAAATTCTATGTATGCCAGTGCTTTACCCATTAAGATTAAAAGGAAGCGTCAGGCGTAATTCTTTGTAAACAATTTTTTTCAAAAAAGAGAACGAAAAATCATGAGTGATCCAATAACGCGTTCATAGAATGTCATATTTTGTTACTCAGCTTGTGATGTTTGTTTTGACAATTAAGGTAAACATATAGAATAATTTGACCATTGTGTGTTGTCCAAGCGCCTCTAGGTTTGGTCAGACGCGTTTCTGCATATCGCTGTATTTAAGGGAGGGAGAGTAAAAGAGAAAGAAACCGAATGCGAGTGATAAAGAAAGTAAGAGAAGAAGGAGAAAAAAGAAGTTTAATGTCGGATAGATAGGGAGAGCAAGAGTGAGCGGGAGATTGATTTATTAACGATTTATTTTTCAAAATACACGTAAAAGTTAGGCCTGAAGAAACTTATTTACATTTGACGTTTAATTACAATTATAATATTTGGTTATAGTCAATACAGACAAAATAAATGTAACAATTTATTGTAAAATGAACATAGAAGTAGATGAATCTGGTGAGATTAAGTTGAATTTGTAAGCGATATTTTTATATATATCACATTACGACCTTGAAAGAGAGGATGAGAGAGAGAGAGAGAGAGAGAGAGAGAGAGAGAGAGAGAGAGATAGAGATGGTTGGAGAGAAGGAGGGAGAGGAGCTCTCTAATACAGTAGAGAAAAAAAGAAAACTTTATTACGTCCTGCGAACAGGTTCCAACAACAAGAAACATGACAGATACATAAAACAGCTCTCTGAGATCGAAAAAAAACAAGTCAAAATACAATAATAGAACAATGTAGTATTAACAATGTAATAATGTATATAACGACATATATATGTACAAGTATATTTTGTTATCATCTACATATACATATATACATACATACACATATACATATACATACATTTATATGTACATAAAAATTTGTATATAACGTAATAGTATTATAATAACAATGCAATAGCAAATAAAACGAGAAAAAATTAAAACAACCAAATAAATATATCATTTATTTTTTATATTATTTCTCTTTTAACTAGTTAATTAATTAATTTTTACTGTACTTTTAAATGATAATTTTATTTTTATTCTTTTTGCGTTTATTGTTGATAGAAAAGTCAATATTTGCATAAGAGATAATTTTGTTAGATGTAACTGTATATTGCGGTTTTAAATGTTTATTGGGTTTTTTGGTTGAGAGGGAGTTCTACAATTTGAGGGTTAGTTAGGTAGATAGAAAGAGAAAGCAAACGAGAGAACGAAAGTGTGGGAGAGATTGAGTGAGTGAGAGAGAGTGATTGAGTAAACGAGGTTTTTTATATAAATTCCTCAGGACTCTCTTTTCCTTATTGCTTTTGGTTTCTTTCTATATGTAAAGTATAACATTGTACAACTAAATTTTACACTAATTACTTACACACCCTGAAGATTCCGATACGACTGAACGACTGACAAACACCATAAGGAAATCTGACGATTTATGGTAGACTAAGTTTGGAAATCATTTTAACGTAAAATTTACACCTGGATGTTTTGTTTAATTTCTCGATGCCTTTAAAATCTGTCGAGTTTTCTTAGTTATAATACGGACAAGAGGTTACAATGATCCTAATACTATTGTATGTAGTATTTTGTTGGAACTGGGTCTGAAGTACCCTGTACGTTTTTACAGGAGAAAATGCTAAAAAATTGAAAGTAGACTAAAAAATTGAACACGTTTTTTACATCATTGGTCCCAAAGAATTTCATTTCTTAATTTATCAAATATTTTCTGATATCTATTGACTTTCTTTTATAAATTAAATACGAAATAATTGCCTTTGCTGCCCTAGTACAGACCTTAAAGGTTGAAAGCTTGGCGCAAGTTAAAAAATCTGCTTCTTCTGATTACCGAATCTCTGGTCTTCAACTTACTGATAAAAAAACTTTATAAAATGAACTCACTATACAAATTATCCAAATTCTTTAGATGCATTCTCAAATAATCTTTTTCCTAATACGAAAAATAAAACAAAATACTCAAAAAAGTTTGTTCTTTTTGTATTATTTTCATTATTTTTTAATAAATGTTACAACTATTTATGACTATTTTTCAATCGTTTCATGCGGAAAAATAAATTTTTTATCAATTATACGTTTTTTTTACATTGGTGACAACTGGTTATTTAAAAATATTTATATATGGCTAGAAGGGGTCACACTTTTGTAAGGGTCTGTATTTACAGTATTTACATAACCAATAAAATCATACTTAAACTTTAGCCAGTAACATCGGAAAATCTATATTCTGAGTGAGTTTATGTTTTGGCGGATTATGCTTACAATAAAAAAGAATTCGTTTAGAATTTCCACAGCTATTTCTACTAGTTTAAATCAAGGTTAATATTTTATGTGTAAATTTCATTGTTTTCAGCCTGTATGGAATAAAGTTGTAAAAGGTTGTTGCAACATAAAACTGAATTATCTCCAGTATAAATGATAATCGAACTTGGGGCAATAAAGATTTTTTTGTTCAATTTGATATGACGGATAATCTCCCGATGTATTGATATCGTTTAACGGGACACTTTATAAAAGTGATATGGTGTTATTCTAATTAACAATATTTTCTTGCAAGAATTTTATTTGTAGGTGTTCAAAACATAATTTAAATTTAGAAAAACAAGTTGTGGTTAGCTTTTAAATAACAAGAAACTTCCTTAACAAAAAAATACAAGTTCTTACTACATTTTAAGGCAGCTAGGTGCTGGTACCCATGCAAATTTCATTTAAGAGACAGAAGATTAAGAAAAGGGCCCCGGAAGCATAATCCTGGAATAAAGAATACGAAATTACAACACGGCTTATGAGGTGTCGAGGATGAATCCGCTTGTGGGAGCGTTTAAAGGGGGAAGGGGCTCGGCTAAACCGGCAAGACTCTCCGGCATTGCCGGTGAGGAACAACAACGAAATCTTAACGCCTTACCATCTCGGGTGGGCGAGCTTGCCAAACTTATTTCTTAAAATTCCAACATCCGATTTCCTAACGAATCAGCTTAAAACTTCTTTCCAAATAAAGTATGATTTAACAATTATACAAACAGCTTATCTTAGTTATATAATTACTTAATTATATTATAACCTTCTATACTTATGAACAAATAAATGGCATTAATAAGATACATGAAAACAATTAAATAATAATTAAATTCCTTAAATAAAAAATATGAAACATGTATTTTTTTATGATAGCATCATTGTTTCAAAAAAATTCATCCAATCATGAATTTCTGATATAATAATAATGAATTTTTACACAATATATGTATATATATTATTGTATATGTATTATATTATTATTATATATGTATATATATTTTATTATTATGTATGTATTTGTGTGTATATACTAAAGGAAATACATGACCGGATTCTTTCCGGTATTTCTTTTGAAACAATGACTCTATAAAAAAACTGAAAAAAACGAGTGTTTCCTATTTTTTATTTAAAGATTTCAATAATTATTTAATTAATTCGTTCACCAAAAGACGAGATAGGAATGGACAAATGTATTTTTGCTATATTTGTATCAGTAATTTTAAAACTACTCGAAGAGATTCTTTTGAAGTAGAAGAAAAATGAAACATGACACACTTGAATGTGTAATGTAATAATTAACCATCTATAATGTAATTCGGAGAAGGTGGAAATGTGGCCATTACAGTCGAACAACTACTCTGTAATAATAATAAAAAAGGTGATTAGGAGATGGCGAGATGCGGTCTGGTGTGATGTAGATTTTTTAAAAACATTTTCACTTACATGGCAACGTTTCGATTATCATTGAGATCATTTCCAGAGCTCAAAGTGTACATGTATCATTCTTGTGTTTCGAGTTGAGTCCACAAGACAGACAAGATGATATATCTACACGGAATACAAACACTTTGAGCCCTGAAGATGATCTCAATGAAGTTCGAAACATTGGCATGATAAAGAAAATATTTTTCTAAAACCTGCGTCACACCAGACCGCATCTCATGATCTCCGAATAATCACTGCCTAACGATAAATAAACACCACACAATAATATCATTAATAAAAACTACCCGTCTGTCTGGGGGCAAAAGATCGAACTTATTGTGGGTCCTACGAGGAAGAATGATATTCCGTTTTAATGTTTGATTAACCATCTTGAGGCCGGTGATCTGCCTCAAAATCAAAGGAATTTTGATTGGAAATAAACTATGGACACAATTTCAAGGGGTCACCTCAATTTGTTTCTTTAAAAAAATGTATTTACTTATGAAGTAAGATAGGTCATATAAGGATATATAAAAAAATATGAACGTATGTTTACAAACTAACAATATGAAAATAATTAGATGCTATGGGAATAATATGAGCCTGAAGGGCAAAATTAAAAAATTAAAATAATGAACCTTGATAACCAAAATGGAAAAATGCCATAAAAGAAATAATAAATGAAAATGGGCAACAGAAATAATTTACAATTGATAAAAATCAAAGTGGATACAAATCTTATTCGGGTGGCTTTCAGGTGGATCTTTTCTTATTATTTTTTCTTCCAATGCCTAGGCTAGACTGAACTACGGGTCCTCGCTTTCCTGCCTCTTGCATTGAGGGGAGAGCCTGGACATAATTTGTTGTTATAAACTTAAATAATTTTGGTTATTAGAGATCGTGAGTTCTTGGTTTGAAAAAACATTCTATTTAACATGCCAATGTTTCGATCCTTATTGAGATCATCCTCAGGTCAAGAATTAAATATCCCACACCAGTAACAAAGAAGACTGATGTAATTTACAAACCCAATTGTATAAATTTTCCGGGAAGTATATCCCAATAAGATTCCTGGACAAGAGGGTAAAATAGCATATCTATGATTGCAAAAAACCCAAACAAAATCCTACAGCACTGGCTACCCACCATTTTGAACACCAACACTATTTCACTTTTAACATTCCAAAAATATTGAACACAACGCAAATCCAACATAAATTTAACTTTTTAAAAATGGTTTATATCAACAGAGATAAAGTCAACATCAATTACTACAACCACCTAGCCGCATCTGCTCTAATATCATAAATCAAATTCAATATCAATAACACATAAAACACATAATGCAATATATTACGCAATCATTACACTCCACACATCAAACAATTCTACATAGTCTAACCTTTTACAATTTATCTCTACTTTTCCGAAAAATCCTCGTCTGTAATAATCCTGAAAGGCTATCTAGGCACGAACGACAAACCATTACCTATTTTTTCCCATTGTTGGCAAAATTTCACCTCAAAGAAGAATTGGATTTATATCACTACGTCCTTCCCCTTTTTTTCAGAATCGAACGTATATAAACAAAAACCATTAATATATCACTAAAACTCTCTACACGACCGACAAGAACGACATATCTACACAAAAAACAAAAACTTTGAGTGCTTCCAATTACTTCGATTAAACCAAAAATTTCTATACTGTGCATACTACATATCATTGTACAAATTCAATTTCACATCTTACATTTGTGTCTACAATATAAACAATGTTTTTAAATCCCCGGCACTGAAGATGATCTCAATAAAGTTCGAAACGTTGGCACGACAAAGAAAATGTTTTTCTAAACGCATTCTCACCACACTCCATCTCACAATCTCTTAATGATCATTAACAATCATTAACACTACACGTTTAATATTTTTCGAAACAAAAATCCAAGACTAATGCTAAGATTCGAACTCGCAAACGTGGCAAAAGCGGGAATCGTTTACATCCACCCCCTTCAGTATATAAGTAACTAGATTTCAACGAACATTCAACAATCTTAGACCGAACAACTGTTAAAAAAATCATTGAACTCCAGAGCCAGTTGGCAGTCGCCGTGTGAAATATTAAAGCGAAGCCTGCTCAGCCGGTGGCTCTAGAAAGAGGTTAGATAAATAAAGTAAGGGGGTGGCTCTTTGGCAAAAGTTTGTGATAGTAAATCGATATGAGGTCTGCAAGTGAAGCGGCTTTTACTGATCCCCGGTTGAACGTGCCACATACTATCAGATGTTCGCTCATATTCAACAGTTAGAAAACCTCATTGTGCAACAGGGCTCTAGTTATCCGCTAATTAAATCGCAAAGAGCACGTGATCTTTCATTCTCGGTCGTATCGTACCGAGTACAAAAAAAAGCTCATTTACTGAATACTATTTATCCATCATTATCAAGGAGTGAAAGTTTTTTGCTTCTATGGTAAAACGTAATATTGAAAAATTAAATGCATTTTTATTGAAATTGGTGCTTTTAAAAATTAATTAAATTTAAAAATAAATAAAAAGATTCACATTGATATGTCACAAGCATCAACGGACAAAAGGACAAAGAGAGAACTTTTTATTTATTTTTACCTTTGTTACATGTTTCATTCATTTATTTCGTACAAAACATATTTTAAATATACAAAAGTTTGTACAATTCTTTTGTGAAAGTATAATGTTTTCAAAGAGAAGTTAAACTCAAATATGCGAGCAGACATTTTTTTTATTATTCCCAGTTACCCTTGTGTTTGAATTAGTAGGGTAATATATATAGGGAAAGTCTACTGCCTCTTATCCCCCCTAAATTCCCTCAGCTCAGTGAGGGCTGAAGGAACGGTTTTGTATGTAAATTCCCCAGGACTCGTTTATTCGGTGGTCTTTTGAAAAGGGGGCCCGGTGGAGGTGGGGGGGGAGAGGCTCCTAGGTCAAAAAAGGAAGGGAATGAAGCATTTGCGGATCAAAGGGCTACCTGCTTACGACTCCCTCCCACGGTAGCCCTGCATACGAATTCGATATAAAGTCAAATGACAAGTTTCCGGAAATAAGGTCAAACTATTGTACGAGAATCGGTCTAAACCTCGTTCTATTTCGCACCAAGCTGCATAGACAGGCGGGTATTTCTTTTCAACCTTTCTAAAAAGAAAACAACCCAACCATTCCACTTTTTTAAAATAAACCACAGTATTATAAATAATTTAAATATTTTATTGAATAATTTTTATTACATCATTACACACATTATAATATATGTACAGTTACATTTTAAACATGGCGTTTCCTAGTTAATTTCAACTCAATTTTGGTATATTATACCGAAATTCTTATAAAATTTCTTTCTTTCAAAATAAATACTGCAAAATGTTTGTGTTAGATAACCACGGGCCGAAATAGAAAGTTTTTTTTTCGAAAAGTCCAAAAAGAAAAACGGTAAGGGTTGATATTTGTTATAACAGCTTACCCGCTTTTACGGGATGGTTTTAAAATCACACATGTAAGAAAAAATAGTAGACAAATAAAAACGAGAAATCATTAAGAAATGTACAATGTAATGGCTGTTTTCCTCGCCGTTAACCCATAAGACATGAGAAACTTAGGATCCCGAGCGGGATTCGAATTCACCAACTTCGGCTCGGACAAATTCTGGTCAGTGACCGCTAAACATACAGATGTCCTTTTTTTAAATGGTCCTCCTAATTTTCTCTTGAACCAGTGACGCTATAATTAAAAAAATACTTGTTTAATTTTTTTAGTTGAGTTTCAAATTTTTACGTCATTTTGGAAAAAATACAGGTTAAAATTTCAAATACCATCAAATACCAAAGTGAGTATTAATTGCCTTTATTTTTTCATTCTGTTATTTTATTAAAAAAATAAAAACCTAGGTAATACCTAAAAAAGATATTTCGTTAAAAAAAAAAAAAAAGATGAAAAACCGTTTCATGTGATCTTCCATAGCACACGATACTTTCACTTTGTTTAAGGTAAAACCTTATAAAGATATTTTCTTAAAAAATAAAAATAAAAAACTAGGTAATTCACAATAAAGATTTTTGTTAAAAATGAATAAAAACCCGATCAATGTGACCTTTCATCACACACGATACTTTCAATTTCTTTACCTTATGAAGATATTGTGTTTAAAAAAATTAAAAAACCGATTGCTGTGACCGTTCATCGCACATAACACTTTCAATTTTTTTAGGTTTACAAAATAAATAATTGAAACAATTAAATACAGTCAATTATGACCGCTAAACATACGGGCGTCCTTTTTAAATGGCCCCGCTAAATTTCTCGCGAAGCTGTGACGCTACTAGTAAAAACATACGTGCTTAATATTTGTAGTTTAATTTCAAATTTTTACGTTTTTTTTGGGGGGGAGGGGGAATATACAGGATATTTCAGGCTCGGTTCAATTTCAACATTTCAATTTCGGTACTATACATCCTGACAAATTAATTTTAAGAAATTTTCACGAACGAAAGAACGTCGCAATCGGATTTTAAATCTGTCGTAAATGACAAAGTAATGGCAATTAGTTTGAAAAAACTCGTTTCGTACGTTTGCTTGCTTTGTCCACTAATACACTTCTTTACTAAAATAAACATTAATTGGCTTTATTTTTACAGTCTGTCATTTCATTAAAAAATAAAACGTAGGTAATACCTAATAAAGATATTTCGTAAAAAAAATGAAAAATCCGATTGATGTGACTTTCCATCCCACACGATACATTCGATTTATTTTAGGTAAAACCTTATAAAGATATTTTGTTAAAAAATAAAAAAAATCTAGGTAATACCTAATAAAGATATTTAGTAAAAAAAATTACCAAACCGATTGATGTGACCTTCCATCGCACACGATACATTAACTATCTCTACGTAAACTTTATAAAGAGATTTTAGTAAAAATAAAAACAAAAACTAGGTAATAACTTATAAAGATATGTTGTTTAAAAAATACATCAAAACCTATTGATGTGACCTTCCATCGCACATAAAAGTTTAAAACTTTGGCATGTAAAACCAGATCAAGATATTTCGTTAGAAAATAAAAATTCAAAAACTGGGTAATACCTTATAAACATATTTTTTTTAAATAAATAAAAGACCGATTGATGTGGCCTTCCATCGCACTCAATACTTTCAATTTTTGTAGGTCAATTATGACCGTTAAACATACAGTTGCCCTTTTTAGATGGCGCCCCTAAATTTTTCTTGAACCAGTGTCTCTATTAATAAAAAAATACGTGTTTAATATGTGTTAGTTTAGTTTCAAATTTGTACGTTTTTTGGGGAGAAATATACAGGGTAGTTTAAGATCAAAATTTGAAGTTGATTTTTTTAGTTTCAAAAATACTATCCCATACACACATTATTTTAAAGGAATTTTCATGCTTAAAAAAACATCGGTGTTTAAATCTGTCAAAAAATGACGAAATTGTAGCAAATAGTTTGAAAAACCTCATTTCGTATGTTCGTTGGCCTTCATTGTTTACAGTTTGACATCATTTGTCAAACTCGCATTGTGAGAGCAAATCTTTATTCTTGGCAGTAAATAAATTTTACATTAGTACTTATTCGTAGCACCATTCTGAAAAATATTGGTATATAGCAAGTAAACCTTTTGCTTTTCATTTAATACTGATATTCTATTGTGACTTTAAAATAACTATATAAGACTAAGATATATTGATTTAGTTGCAATCTTTCTAGTTTACCTATGCCAGCTCTTTTCAAATAACTTTGTGACTGTCCGTAGTAGCAATTTCAGTTTTTACAATATGACTTCACTTTATTTTACTCTGATTGGCTGATGGGTTTATTGGTATATATTTGCCTGATATGAAAATCTTAGTAATATTAAAAATTTTAATTCAGTTCAATATATGAATATCGGAAGGAGTGAGTGTAGATAAAATTTCAGAGGCGAGGCTGGGATTCGAACCCACGACCGAGGAGTATTATAATCTGACAAATCGGGCACCGTTGTATTTTTCCGTTAAAGTAGGTTTTAATTCACTGCGAAATTTCTTTATATTTATATTATTAAGTTTTATATTTTCACGTAGGCCTTCATTAATTTTTCAGTGGTTTGAATATCTACAAGGTGGCAAATTGGACTTTTCCTTGATGGTTTCTGGCCATGTCATCTTTTCTAATTAGTGGAATTTGTGCTATTGGCCATTTTAGTTATTTTTATATATATGGAATGAAATATGAAAACAATAAGGAAATTTGCGGAAAATATGCAAATGAATACATCTGTTACTTATAATTTCTTAATTAAAAATGAATGAAATAAGACCTTAAGAATGGATTAGATCTCCATGGTGCGTCGGTTGTTCGTTATGGGCGGAGTTAATAGATAGTGTCGCCGGCGAGAAGTTTTTAATTGCCTGAGGGTGCCATTTGGAACGGGAAATCGATCCCCCTGTGAATTATGCCCACTGGATTCACTGTCCCACAGCCCCCGCCGCCCCCGAAAACGTTCTTTTTCCGCTTTTCCGCTCCGGCTGGTTTCCAATATCGCGAGGTGGCCCCCGGGGACGGCGCCGAGGCGGCCTAATGAAAAATGCGCCTGTTGCTTCCCTCGAGTCTTCTCCCCCTCGGCCCCGAAAATCTATCCCGCCCTCTTTCCCTCCGGAATCCACCTCCAAAGGGCAGATAAACCCTACCAGGAAGAAAAAGAAGAAAGGGACCGCTATCTCGTGAAATATTTCAACCCCTATCTCCATCCAGTTGTCCTCCACTCTTTCAGCCTATCTTCAAAACACGTTTGTTACCACTATGGTCCTCACACAGACCTGACATTTTTTCGAATATTTAACAAAAATTTCATAAAAAGAATATAGTTTGAAGGATAGTAGGAAAATAATATAAATTGCCTGACCTTGTGCGTTATCTTGGAGTTTTCATGGATAAACGACTGACTTCGAAACCCCATAAAAGGCTGAAAGATAGCAAACTAACCGAAGTAATAAAATATGTCTTTCAATTAATTCTTCTTTATACGTAAGACCTTGGATGAGAAGAAAAAGTATGAAGGACAGGATTCGAACTCACGACCATCGGGTTCGAACGAAACACTAGCTTTTTCATCTCATTCAAGACATTACATAAAAAGTATAATTAATTGAAAAAAGAAATTTAGAAGAAAAATAAAATGGTTATAAATTATTAAAAAGACAACGTGACTCATGATTAAAATTAGGCATTAAAAAAATCCATTTTATTCGTAGTCCGATTGACCAAATAATTTCTTTCAGTTAATATACTTCTTTATGTAAGGTATTAGTTGAAATGAAGAAGTTAGTTTTACGAGGGAGGTTCGAACCCACAACTTTCGGCTAAATAAGCAGCTACCACTTGAACTATCATGACACTTAGTACATGGTCGTCGGTTCGAATCCCGTTCGTAACACTAGCTTTATCATCTCATCCAAGACATTACATAAAAAGTATAATTAATTGAAAAAAGAAATTTGTTTAATTACACCATTAAACGTAATTTTAATATAAATTATTAAAAAGACAAAATTAGACATTTAAAAACATCCATTATATTTCGTGGTCCAATTGACTAAATATTTTCTTTCAATTAATTAATATTTATGGAAGGTATTGGTTGAAATGAAAAAAAGTTAATGTTACGGGCGGGGTTCGAACCCGAGAATTTAAAGAAAAACTTTTACAAGACAATGATTTGTCTTTTCTGGGCATACGGTTGTGAATTGCGTGGCTCGACCAATTTCCAAAATTTTCATTCAATCCATTGTAAAATTAACCGTCAAATCACAAACAACGTTCAAATGACACTACGCATAACGGCCTACACATCCCGTTTGTACATGAACTCATGAAAACCCTCTATAAAAAATTTCATCAATCATTGGACACTCACGATATTCTACCCGAAAATCCTCCATGACGGTTGAAGCGAGATTAGGCCCGATACCTCCTCATTGAGTGAAGACTGATAAGGTTTCTGTGTGAAGGAGTGTTGTCAATGGGCAAATCTTCTTCAAATGACTCAAAGGAAAAATTCAACATATACGAACATATTTACTTAATACTTAATAAAGTATTTTTGGTTATTAAGATCAAATAAATCTAATTAAAAAAATTACGCTCGATTCTCGACGATTGCTTGCTTTTCTGACTTTTGCACGAAAGCTTTTTTTTCCTCCTTGTCCCAGAAGTTCTTTCCCAGCTTTTTTTAAAACTCCCTAACTGTAATATGTAATTTTATGAGCTGTTTTATGTTCCAACTTGCTGGACAAATTTGTCGTCGACTGAATGTCGTCGGAACAGCCGGTCTATTAAGGTTAAAAATTGCGGTCCATTTCGCACTAGTCTGAGAGATTTAAAAAAAAAATAAATAACTTGACAAATGTTTCAAGAACTAAGGAAGCTGTATTATTCCATTTCAACTTATTTTGGTTGAATATGAGTTTTATAATAGACTGTCCTAGTTTGGGGTTTTGTCTCTATTTGTACTAATTCGATGGGTATATTAAAAAATATTGATGTTTCATTCGTTATGAAAAGGTTTAGTAAATTCTGCTTTTGTCCAACCAAAAACACAGTTCTGAAGAGTTGAACAGTCATGTAACTCTGAACCATTAATCTAAAAATATGGATATTATAAAAACATTTACATTTGAACTCCATCGAACACGAAACTTTCACTTTCTTATTTTATGAAAAAATTAAAATAAACAAATTAGGCAATATCTAAGGATAATTCGTTAAAAAAAATAAAATAAAAAAAACTGAACAATATGACCTTCAATCATACACGATACTGTCAATTTCTTTAGGTAAAATCTTATAGAGATATTTTATGAAAAAATTTAAAATAAAAAATTAGGCAATATCTAAAGATAATTAGTTTAAAAAAAAATAAAACCCCGACCGATGTGACCTTCAATCACACACGATACAGTCAATTTCTTTAGGTAAAACCTTGTAGAGATATTTTATGAAAAAATTAAAATAAAAAAATTACGTAATACCTAAAGATAATTCGTTAAAAAAATAGAAAAACAGATCGATGTGACTTTCAATCACAATGGATAATCAATTTCTTTAGGTAAAACCTTATAAAGATATTTTATGAAAAACTCAAAATCAAAAAATTAGGTAATGCCTTATAAGGTTTTGTATAATTATAAGGCGATAAATAACGATAATAATTAAAAAATAAATAAAAACCGATCTATGTGACCTTCCATAAACACGATACTTTCGATTCCTATAGGAAAAACTTTATAAAGATATTTCATTAAAAAAAAAAGATTGATGTGTCCACGATACTTTCAATTTCTTTAGTTATTACCAGATAAAGAGATTTTGTTAAAAAAATAAAAATAAAAGCCATATTTTTTGGATAGAATTATTACGGATAGGGCAGAACCCTGTTTTCTTAAAAAAGGACAAACATTAACGTGATTGCTGTAAAACAAGACGAATGGTTAAGGGTCAACTCACTATGGGCATCACTCAAAGATTGCTGACTAAAAACAGGGGGGCCGATTGTTAAGGGGGCGATGACAAACTGGCGAAAATAAACCTTACTCCATTATTATCTGCTTAGCTAGCAGGGTTTTTTAATAAATACGAAAGGATCAAAATCACCGTTTATCCTGTTGTTATTATCATACTCTTCGCTCAGTTAAGATTCAGTAGTTTTATTTATTGTCGTCTAACTTATTAAATTCACTATTTTTCCTGGCTCTCTTGACCAATTAATATCTTTCATTTAATTAAGGTTTTAATTTGAGATAAAAAAATTAGTGTCACGAGCGGGATTCGAAGCTACGACCTTCGACCGCTGTAAACTAAATTAAACAAGATAAAATTTTTATAAGTTTTTATACAAAATATTTGATTATGTTGATTAGGAAGAAAATTCATCAAAACACCGGAATAACTTTAATAAAAACGTGTGTAGAGATTAGTGACCGTTAATCGATAATAATTGAGATGTCGTGAGATGCGGTCTGGTGTGATGTAAGTTTCAGAAAAACATGTTCTTTATCGTACCAACGTTTTGATCTTTATTGAGATCATCTTCAGGGCTCAAAGTGTTTGTCTTCTGTGTACTTGTGCCATTCACATAACACGCGAGAACCTTTCGACAAAACTTTATTATTTAATAAAACCTATTAATTTTAACTAACCGTTTATTACATTCTTATTCTAATAAAATTTACCTAACGATTAATTACATGGTTTAAAAGAAATACATTAAGAACAAAAGAAGCCTTGCGATTGCAATACTGATTTCTGATACACGCTGTGTGACGGTATGCAAAGTGCACTTGACGTCGCATAGATGTGCACACCCTACCAAAACAAGGCGTCTGGTAGCGTCGCATTGCGCTGTATAGGGTAAGTGTGCTCCTTGCCCAATGTGGTACATGCCACCTCTGACAGGAGGAACCAGATATTAGCAAATACCCTGGAATATTGTGCTATTTAATGGTTGTAAATGAATGTAAATCACTCTAAGAGGGATAGTTAAAATATCACAACATAGTTTGCAATAAGCCCTATAAATTAAGGGTGTGCTGAATCTTCACTTCACGCTAAAAACATATTTTACGCTATGAATCATTCTGTTTTTGACTGTAGAAAGCGATTTGATGTGAATGGTTACACGATCTAATTTGACACGAGAGAGGAATAGAGAAAAACCTTTCGTAACTTTCCTGAAGAAAAAAAAAACTTTCCTCAGTGCGCTGTAGTAAATCTGAACTCTATCAAAATCGTCGTTTACGTTTATAGCGAAAGTTTGAAATTTGACTCTAATGGTCCAAGTTTGAATGAGATATTTACTACAAATTTATTGGCTTAAACGCTGTATCGTGTAGGACTACACTAAATCTAACCGTATTGCTTGCAAATAAATTTCAAATACTTCAAAACCGGCTTCCTTTTATTATTTTGGGCTACATTTAGTGTAATATATCTGTAGAGAATAAAAGACGCAAATTTTAAGCGAGCTGAAATAGTGTGAGTTTTCGTTTATGGAAAGGAAATTTAGTAATGCCGTGGGAAGTGGAAATGATATTATTGTGATAAATGTACTTGTAGAGTCTTATTGAACGTGGGATGTTCGCGTGTTGGGGTCTAATAATCCCCGCGAACCCGGCTCGAAGGCAAAAACTACCGTGTTGTAATCCACGGACCATTGAAGATTTGTGTTAGACACTTGTTTCTTTAGGCCCCATCAAGATAGGTCGTTATCGTCTTGTTTAATTTGGCCGGGCACGATACAGCGGGGTTTTTTCCCCGTCGAAACCCTGCGTCGTCGTGTGCCGGTTTATCAACCCTTTCTCAGGGTATACCCCGTGGTATCGTATTGTCAAGGCGAGATTCAATCTTTGGCGGATGTCGGCGGATGTAGGGCGTGACTCCCGGTGGGAACTGATCAAGGACTCAGTCCCCTCGGGGCCCAGTACAAATACCCGGGTTTTTTATTGTTCCGATTTCCCCCGAGGTGCGCTCCGAGAAACTGCATTTCAAAAAAAGCTCTCTCGGACATACCAAAGTTTTATATTTTCTAACTTACGAACAATAGTCTTTGTATTCAAATTGAATGGATATTTGGAAATTTACTCAGAATGACAAATAGTACACCGCTCCCTTCATAAAACTTTACGTTAAAACCATAAATGATATTTAAACAAACCGATATGATAATTAAATTATGAAGACTGAGAAAACCTGTGGTTGTCATCCATAAAATCCTATAAAAATTGAAAAGATATTGTATAAATTCATTTTTTCCACATCCAAAATGTATTTGTTAAATTTAAACAATGTATGAAAATTCCAAGCTCTGAAGATGATCTCAATAAAGATCGAAACGTTGGCACGACAAAGATAATGTTTTTCTGAAACTTACGTCATACCAGACCGCATATCAAGATTTATGAATTATAGATTAACGGTCACTAATTACTCCAATAAAAAAATACAGTTTGTAAGTAATTAATTACAGAAAAGCCTCTATTATGAACCGATATTAAATTCAATCCAATATATTTCATGGTAGATTCACCAAATAACTTCTCGCAATTAATTAATTATTATGTAAGGTATTGGTTGAATAGAAAAATTGAGTGTCACGAGCGGGATTCGAACTCACGACGTATATCGTGACCTCGATAGCTCGATCTACTTGGACACCAGCTTCCTATCTCAACCCCACCGTTTGAATTTTCCCTCCTTTTTGCCATTTTTGACATTTGCCATTGTCAATTGGGTGGATCTTAAATATTTAATCAAATCTATTTTTTTTAATTCACTGGTTTTCGTAGTCCAGTTCTTTTTTTGTGTTTTTAGTTGATAGAAAAAATTATTGTCACAAGCCGGGATTCGATCGTACGACCTTCGGCATGATACGCCGCTGCTCTACCACTTAAGCTATCGTGATTTGGATCCACTTGGACCCTAACTTCCTATCCCAACCCCACCTTTTGAATTTTACCTAACTCCATTTCTGCCCTTTTTTTAAATCTCAACAAAAAAGTTTAATTAATTGAAAGATAATAATTGGTCAAGCCACAAAAACTAGTGATTTTGATATTTATAATGATATTTAGTTTATTAGGACCTCTATTTTTTATTTATTTTTTGAAAGTTTAATACAGAGTGAAAATCGTTAGCTGATATGTTTTTTATTTGATTTTTTAAATAACCTTACGCGCAATTTCCCAATTTTTTATTCTAATTTTAATTTCAAAGCCTTTACATATGTAAAATTGCTCACATGATGTCATTGTTTACACAGCATTTTTATACAAAATTTAATTTAATTGGTTACAGTAACAAAAAAAGTTAAATGGGGATGGTACACGGTTACAATTTGTATGTTTTTAGTATCAAGACGTCAACAGAATCCTTTCACGGTTAGCAACTCGATTTGTCCGTAGATGATATGTATGTTTAGAAAAGGAAAAGCAGTATACGATGTCGAGACGTGACGATTTAAACGTCGATGAGATAATTAGCAGTCTTTTGGAAGCTCGCCACCTGAAACCAGGTAAATATATCAATTTGGATGAAAGCGACATAATCGGACTCTGCACAAAATCGATGGATATATTTCTCTCACAGCCGAATCTACTGGAATTGAAAGCCCCACTTAAAATCTGCGGCGACACGCATGGACAGTACTTCGATCTACTTCGACTCTTCGAAGCTTGCGGCTTCCCGCCCGAGTCCAATTATTTATTCCTGGGAGATTACGTCGACAGGGGTAAGCAATCTATAGAGACGATTTGTTTACTTTTGGCTTACAAAATTAAATACCCGGAGAACTTTTTCTTGCTTCGAGGAAACCACGAGTGCGCAACGATCAGCAGAGTTTACGGCTTTTTCGATGAGTGCGTGCGCAGGTACAATGTGAGGTTGTGGAAAATTTTCACCGACTGTTTTAACTGTTTTCCCGTGGTGGCTATAGTGAGCAGCAAAATTTTCTGTTGTCACGGCGGCCTCAGCCCGTCGTTGGTCAACATGGCCCAGATAAGAAACTTAAAACGGCCGATGCCCATTCCGGATCACGGCTTGATGTGCGACCTCCTCTGGTCGGATCCAGACGAAAACGTCACGGGATGGGGGAAAAACGACCGCGGCATATCGTACACTTTCGGCGCCGACGTTGTCAACGAATTCCTGGAAAAACACGACTTAGACATTATTTGCAGAGCTCACCAAGTGGTGGAGGACGGCTACGAGTTCTTCGCCGATAAAAAATTAGTCACGGTATTTTCAGCCCCCAATTATTGCGGAGAATTTAACAACGCAGCGGCCATCATGTCCGTCGACGATTCGCTTCTCTGCTCCTTCCAAATCCTGGAACCCTGACGAAAAATATACATAATGAATTTTGTGCCGAATAAAACAGAAAGCCGTCGTGAATGTGCATTGCTCCTTGTTTTCTTTTTTACCACATGTTTTGTGCAAAATAAAACAAAAAAAAAGTGAGCATCTGTAAAGACGAATTTATACTAACTTTTACAAGGCGGTCGAAATTTTATACTAACGAGCAGTGGCGTATCTAGCCGAAAGTCTTGGGTTCGAATCCCGCTCGTGCTCATTAACTTTTTTCATCTCAACTAAAAGCCTTAATTAATTGTAATGTATTAATTGGTTAGCGGACCACGAAATTAGTGAATTTTATACTAATGTATTATTCTCAAAACATTCTCCATTTTTATATGTAATATAATTAATATAATTTAGTCATAAATTATTTTTTGAGGAACTATAAAACACGATGCATTTTACATAATATATTTTAAAAAAGAGACTTGGTTCTTGTTTTAAAGTAAAAACGGTTGTTCGAAAAAAAAAAAAAATGCCGGTTTCGATACAGTTCTCTCAACATGATGGCACTTCAACACGACAAATTCTGTAAATTTGTAAATTGATGAATTATTTGTTTTATGCTTTAAACGTAGCCCAGGTGTCTGGAAAAATCTTAGTTGGTAGGCGAGAGGTTTTGAGAATAGAGAGGGTGAGGCAGAACCGAGATCCAACAGTTGTCACATGTCGCATACTCACATGAAAAGGTGACACGAGTAATATCTAACCTAAAATCCGTCATTTATCAGAAGTTTCATCATCCTTACCCTGGTCCTTCAATTCCCGGTACTATAAAATTTTCAATACAATTTTTTATTTGGGTTTTCTGGGCATTACTCATATCTACCAGGAAGTTACTTTTATGTCAGAAAATCATTTAGATTTTAAAATACTTTAGAGTTTCTTAATTTATGTTCGATAGTAACGAAGCAGTTTAATTTATAAATAAGCTAAGATTTATTATGAAATGTTGTCGCTTTCTTGACCCAGAACATTCATGCCGCTTACATTATATTTCGTGGTTCTTCTTTCAATCAATTAATCTTTATGTAAGGTATTGGTTGAAATGAAAAAGTTAGTGTCATGAGCGGGATTCGAACCCACGACTTTCGGCTTAATACGCCGCTGCTCTACCGCCTGAGCTATCGTTATTTCGATCTAGCCGAACACCAACTTCCCATTTCAACCCATCTTTCGATAAAAATCGAGTGGTGCGAGAGGGATTCGAACCCACGACCTTCGGCTTAATACACCGCTGCTCTACCGATTGAGCTATCAAAAAGAAATTAATAACTTTGTAGTCATTCATTGCCCACCATTACCTATAGGGCAACCAAGCTAACATAAATTACTGAGAGCCAATATATGGCATAAAAGTGTCACAACTAAAAAAGGTGTGGGGTTTTTTACAGATAGTACAACTGGATCTTTAACGTTTTTTGTTTTTCCTTGAAAATGTCTTGGACGAACGAAAGACTAATGGTGACAGGTTTTATTAAAAACAACCTTAATTAAGTGTATTTAATGCATGTGTAAAATATAAGTAAACTTTCATCTGTCTTTCCTGGAAAATTTTCTATTTTTTTGAGCTGTGACACTTTTCTTGCGGGTGTGAGATGTGATACTCGGGAATCGAGCGTTGTCGGGTAACAGAAATGTCCTTCCCCAATTCACCAAAGATCTTTCTGGTGTTTTTGTTTCGCTAGGATTTAAGTATATGTAGTGACCATCACCTTTTTTTGATGAGTTATTAGTCACGCTTAGGATGTGGTGCTGCTTCTTCTTTGTAAAACCAATGTCCTGAACATCTGCTGTTATCGTAGTGAATCCGTTTTTTAAAATGTTCCCTAACAGCTCCGCAATACGTTAAAAGTGTGTTAGAAGGTTTTCATTATATGCAAATTATTGGAGACGGTTTTATTTTTAAACATGAGAATGCCAGGCTCCGTTCAGATTGGTTGGTGACTTCTTGGAACGGGCATCAATGTTTGGAGTGGCTAGGATATAGTCGCAACTGAAACCCCATAGATCTCCCTTCGGACGAGTTGTCAAATAGGGTAAAAGTCGCCCAGTAATGCCAAAGAATGTGAAGCAATTAGGTAAGGCGCTGTTGGTGAATATGCACAAATTCAACAGAATTACATTCAAAACCTCAAAATTGGTGCAACGCCAAATACAAGCGGTGGTCAACGAAAAAGGTAGAAAGGCGTCGTAGCAACTTTTTTGGTAAAATCGTTTTATTTAGCTATACTTTATATTTTTTTTAAATATCCAGTAAACAACAAAACTAAAAATTAGAACGATTGCTGGTATTTATTGTATATTATGATGGTGCCTACTTTTTTGCCTTTCAGTGTACTTGGTCCTTTAGGAAAGGCGAAAAAAAGTTTAGCGCATAAAAATTTATAACATTGGGTGAAAGGAAAATCATCTTGAGGAAAGAAATAAAAAGAAAAAAGAGCCTCCATGGTATATTTTTCAAAAGGGATAAACGCCGCTCGGAATATGATGCAAAGGATCATAATACAAAATAGATTGAAGCCGGCCGACACTTCTTCTTAACTGGTAAATCCCGTACGGAGACACTTTTTTCCACCCCAGGCCCGGCTTTGATATACTGAGGAGGTTGAAGGGTGGGGATGTAAACAAAACCTGGCAGATCTCACCGGATCCGGGGGAGGCTCGGGAATGATGAATAGGCAATTTCCAGGAGTGTAGGTCGGGACGTGATCTCATACCGGACCCTGAGTAATGTCCCGCTCGCCGAAAACACGCCTCGCATGGATCTGATCCCTTCTACTGAAAAAAAAAAAAAAGAAAATAAGAGAAACAAATTCTCTGTATTTATACACGCAGTGAAATAACCAGACACTGTGAACCATCAAGATGTAACTGAGGCTAATCCGTTTTCTTTTAATAGCTAATACACTGAGAAGCTAAAAAGTTTTTGTCGGTTAATGTATATTTTTAAAGAAAAATATAAGAAATACCAAAAGTAAACAAATGAAAAATTAAACTGAGTAAACCAATTTTACCCAAAATGTTGCTATGGAAACTATGATTGGTATAGGGATAGGGATAGAAAAGGCGGCCACAAATTCTACTGCACCTCGATCTTATCTATCGGGCTCCTCTGTTATTCCAAATTCACTAGCCAGATGCAGGGTATTTATGAGCCTCCACAGCTTTTCCAGCGGCACTTTAGTATAGCATCTTGCTTGTGGCTTTTGATGTTCTAGTTGCAAGAACCTGCACCTACATGGACCTTCATAGAAACATAAAAAGAGTTCGGCGGTCTCCTCGTCTTCCCGGGAGTATCCGCATAGTTGTTCTTCTTTCTGTATTTCTATCCGGTGCATGTGACTTCTCAAGAGAAGTGCCATGTTCTTACTTCCCACCCTGAGAGCCACAGCCTATTATATGAGGACCTACGGCGACGAGGGTAGTGTATAGTGTGGTTTGATACCCCGCAACGTTCCACCTCGTACTCCAATCCGCAGTTGGTGTGGAGAAAGTTTGCGTGAGATTTTTTCAAATGTCATTTGCCTGTCCCTTTTCTTGGATGTTGTTCCAAGAAACTAGCTCCGGTTATCTTCCATGGCCCGTTTCTCTCAATCTGAGCTCCTTCATTCTATCCTGTGACCCCTCCCAACCCTTGGTTGCAAGGGGGATATCCCAGAGGGCGTGGCAACCTCTCTAAAGCACGAGTTGTACTCGTGTCGGCCCAGGGTCGGCACGGGCGTCGGGTGCCCTAGCAGAGTCATACGAGGGCCAGTGCACTAGACCCTGTCTGCATAGTCGGGGGAGGGTGTATGGTCATCTGTACCATTGAGTGACTAAATTGTTTCCAAATTCAGCCCTAGTCCCAATGGGAATGGATTAATGGTGGAGCGTGGTGACGCCCCTGGCGGGAACGTAGGCTGTCTTCGACCTTCGTGAAGCTTGCATATGGGGCCCTAGGGGCTGGGACGCCTCTACACCAATGATGCGCCGGTAACACTATTCCATCATATGCAGATAGTTATGATAGTCATATGCTCTCATCAGGGGAATCAAAACGTTCGATAAAGCCTCCTTGATGATGAGTACTCGGGAACGACTGCTATATTCTTACGCTGGAAGAGCACTAATACTTTGGAAGATAGAGCCTTCTCTATCTAGGGAGTGCGTGGGAGACCAGACGATGAATTTCATCCATCTTTGGTAGCAGCCCCGTACGGTATGATGCACAATGCAGACCCGACCACTCGGAATTGGCGAGCGGGGCGCGAGGTCCTTCTGGGTCCCTCGGAGCTTGGACGGCTTCTACACCAACGCTTCTAGTAGGCCAAGTATTAGGTTTAGACGCTAAAGATGCTCATTTTCCATTTAAAGACGACCAGACCAAGTATTTTGGAACATACGCCCTGTCAAGAGTCCTGGTTCGGTTGCGGTTCCCTTTTTTGTAATTTTTGCGGATGGTCTTTCTACGAATCTCTTACCGTGCCTCATACCTATGGTATTGTTTCACCAGGTTTTGAACTTATGGATAGGTTTCGAAATGAGTATTACATTTAATTATAAATAATTGTAGTGCTCCATTAAAAAATATTATTTGATGTAGACAAGCCTGAAGGTTTGCTAGGTAAATGAAAATGGAATTTTATTAGTTTTGGTGTTGTCTCTGCTTGCAAAAACAAATGATTGCGTCCCATATGCAATTCGTTATTATTAATTTTAACCGGTCATGTTGTATGCGAATAAATAAATAAATGAATAATGCAATTGTGTTTCTTTTTCAGAAAAAGTTAATTAAAACGATCCGTTATTTTATTATGAATAATTCATTATTTTTACACATTTTCTGAACCGTTGCTGTGGCATGTTCTCAAAGAAAACAGACCCGCGAGGAAGACAAACAAATGTGGTAAAATCGGGCGTAGGCGGGATACCGCATTGGAAATGATCTTCGTGTCGGATCGCCGGGGGGGGGGGGATCAGATTTAGATATTAAAACTCGCGTGTCAGTTCGGCCGTGTCAGTGCTGGAAAAAATTCCTTTTTGACATAAAAAATGGAAAAATCCACCGGAAATGTTTCATGAGACCTTGTATTATTTACCGCGGAGGTTTGCGGTATTTACGGTTTTAGGAAACAAAGTGATTTAAAAACAAAACTTTAGACTTATGTTTTTCTGAATGTAAGACATTATGAGCTGAATTAATTGCTAATTAATTAATTACTGCCTATTAATTTTTCAATGATTGTCTAACAGTATTGCCATATATATTTTTCCTCTACACGCTCGTTATGACGGATGTCCTGGGGTAGTTGTTAAATTCTTTAATAAATGTGTATTTAGGACCTTTGAGTTAACAATCCTAACTCTGTTCGGCCCTAGATGGAGAAAAATTATGACGTAGACTTGTTGGCCTGATGGCCCATTCGCCGTGGCCATTGTTACATGGTTCGTCGAAAATGTAGTCACTTTGCTAGCCGTTAGGGCGAAGGTAACCAACAGGGTAGCAACAAATTTAACATCTGTGTTTTTGTTTACACGTATTTTTATTCTTAAATTTGCATTAATTGAACCAGTCCAATATATTTCTTTCTTTAATTTCTGATCTGTCCTTATACAGGCTCATTCTGAATAGATAGATCCCCTAACCTATAAAGTTGTCAAGTTAGGTTATGTTACAAGTTAGGTGTATCGGCAGGAATTGAATTTTGTTAGAATTTTTTGAGCGCATAGATAGAATTTTGAATGAAAGAGTTTATTAATTTTATTTTTTATTAACTTCTGTCATCTTACAATTTAACACACAAAACCAAATCGAACAACAAGAAGCCTTCAAGGATAGTTATAGCTTTATTTTTGGTTCTACCAATTGCCACGTGCAGCATTGCGAATAAAGTCAAATTTTAACACGCTAAAAAAAACAATGGGGCATTCATCATCTTACTGGACATTTCTCCATTCGCAGTAACACGAGTTAAAATCTTACAAGCATGAATCTTCCAGAGTTGATAAAAATTACTGCTTAAACCTCCTTGTCATTCAAGCAGTTTCAAATGACATCTTGACCGTAAGAGGAATAAACTAGGCGTGGCAAAGGGGGCCCTGCGGCCAGGTGCCGTGGCTAATCGGATTCAAAGCGAGATCACTCGGAGCTTTGCGTCGAGCCCGGCTCACGATTGACCAGGATAACAAAATTAATCTAAAGAGGTTCGGGATAATGAGAGCCCTCGTGGGTGCACCGCAAAAGGTCGGGCCTCGACAAAGGGCCCGTTGACATTAAAAGGTCCCCTCACTTAATTCTATCCGTATGGCAAGGTCCCTGTGGTAATACGTATACGACATTTCGACCGAATATCAACAAGAACGTAATTAGCTGCGACGAGACTGATAAAGCTGTTAACCAGTTGCTAATAGGACGGAAATAACCTTCAAAGAACAGCCTCATAGTCATAAATCTCATATTTTTATGACTTGTTTTATATGTCCACGGAACAGAAAGGATGAACCTTCGAAGAAATATAACGTTCTCCGAGTACAGCATTGCTATAATACTAAAGAGGATCTTTTCTGTATATTTTATTTTTATTAATTGTGTACTTCAGCCAGTTCGCTCCCAACATATCATCCCATAGACAAACATCGCATTCTGCAGTATAAATTTTCCTTAAACGAGTAGAAAGATCCAGTGATGATCCAATAACTTTTTCTTGTACAACAGTAACTTTTTCAAAAATCTTCTCAGAGATTAGCTATCTAGCTGAAACAGCACTACTTTACGGTTAGCTTAAGCTGACTAATGGTTGGTAGGTAGGTATAGAATGAAGTAGCTACAAAGCACGTTGCACCGCGTTCATCATGGGACACATCTACCTATGGGTTGTAGCTTTTTATGAATCTCCATAGTCATGATAGTCGCTCCATCGCTATATTCGCTAGATCTTGTTTTTTGCATCATTTTTCTAGTCAGCCATTCACTGTAGGATATACTATGCGCTCTATTTTTTCTTATTCTTAGCACGACATAAATTGGCTATTTATTTTCTGCCTCCAATCCTTTTTTGGATATTTCATTGTTGTTATTGAAACACCATGCATGGGTATGATACAGTGATTCTGAGCTTTATACTTGATCAAGCAGGCCTATATTAATTATGTTATTTCAAATAGTTTTACATCCCTATTGAATTCGGCAATGTCCTGTTACTAGACATTCAACAATCCTGACTTCTAATCAGAATTTACACAGCTGGTGTAGAGAAAGCTTGTGGGGGGCATTCTTTATTCTCATTTGTCTGTCTCTGTTTTTGGATGTTGTTCCAGAAGTTTTTAAAATGATTCGTTAAGCACTTGATTATTTTTATAGCAGTGCGGATTATTACAGAAGGTTGTCTTACTATTAATACTACTTATGACCTTCGTTACCATCCTATGTGCATAGAACTGTTTAGATCACATACAAGAAACAGTTTGTAATTAGGTCATTACCGATTATTCGTCAGTAGGTCCAGTAGGGCAGAACTGTGTAAAATGCTGCACAGCCTTAAAAAGCGAGAAATTAACGGTTAGTTCATTTGCCTGGTGAAACAACCGCCCAGCACAGAAACAAGGCAAAAGGTTCGTTTAGGAAGTCCCGCTACAATAAATCTTTCTGAATACAATCAAAGCCATTTCTTTGTTGTGGCATATTCTTTTCAAAACTATACATGAAAAAATAAGTTGAAGAAACTACACGAAGATTTCGATCGGATGAGATTTCGGTGTTCTTCATAAATTTGGCTGTAAATAATAACCATTTAAATGAGATAGTAATGAACGCATGGTTAAAGCGACATATTTATTTTGAAATGCCTTCGATTTTGAGTTTGAGTCTCATAGTAAACCCTAATGTTTTAATTAAAAATAGTAGGAAAAAGGCATTTCAAAATGATTTGTTCCCCGTCCGCGGCACCCAATGGGTTGTTAGGCATTATGTTCTCTTTTACAAGTACCGATTTTAAATTAGCAATCGACTAGATCATACTTTATACTTAGGTAGGTACATTTATACGAGAGGCTGTTACACACTGGGCTCAATAAATATAACTGTAGTGGTGCTCCTCAACGTGTGTGCTCCCTTTCCAGCTATACGCTTTTTTATCAGTCTTCATAGCTTGGATGGTTCCTATGCTGTATTTGCGGAATTCGGCTTTTCTTTGGTTAGAGTAAACAAACCTTGCCTAGTCAGGCGGTCACGGCTGATAGTGAAACTGCTCGTTGGGTATCGGTGAAGGAGGGTCAAGGGTCAATCCTTATTACAATTCAAAATCCATGGGTTGTGCCGGAATTCGAACCCATAAATGCAAGTGCAGCAAGTAACAGTTCCTAACTATACAACCACCGCTAGGCTATATATATATATATATA
>CM077111.1:13786626-13800550 GCA_039619505.1 Cimex hemipterus | reverse complement strand
GTAATAAATAAATAAATATATATATATATAAAGATGAGCGGCTTTGATGCTTTAGTAAGCTAAGGCGAAACTTCCTGAAATAGAACTTTTGCCAGTTTCTGTACTGGGCTGTTGCTTTACCAGGTTAGTACTGTAGTACTGTACTAAAGAAGTACTGTACGCGACCTTATCTCTAGAGAGGCCAAGTCTTTGAACAAAGCTTGGTGGATATTTGGTATTTCCTAAAACGATTTTTTAAAACTAATTTAATAATTGGATAATGCCATCTTACCAATGCCAACCGAGACGCCAAAAAACCAGCTTTTTATCATACATGATAATGCTTTGTTCAATTTTAATTTTTCATGGGCTTTTCAAAACATTTGTGTTTCTGCTCTTTTAGCTGGAAAGTTCGTCCGGAAAACAATTGAATGCGATTGTTCACCTTCCATATGTCGTTTGGGACTAATGGTATCTGTCGACAGTTCAAATTATCTGGCAAGTACGTGATTACTTGAAGATAAATTTGGTCCTAGAGAATGATGTAAAACCTCATCAATATCCATTGATGTTCGCTCTGAGCAATTTTTCTTTTCCAAGGACGAATCTTCACTGTTTAATCTAATACCATGACGTGTGCTAGACACTTTTCTCTTCAACTTTAATTTCACAAGGTGCGGAAGCATCTGTAATTTAAAAAAAATAAAATCCATTAGATTTCGTGGTCCGATTGAACAAATAACTTATTTCATACGTTTAAACTTTATATAAGGTATGGGTTGAGATGAAAAAGTCAGTGTCACGAGCGAGATTCGAACCCAAGATCTTCGGCTAAATACGCCACTGCTCTACTACTTGAGCATTCACTCGGGCACTTACATCCCTTGGAAAATGGCAAAAAGGTGGGAAAATTGGGAAGGTAAGGTTCAGATGGGAAGTGTCCGATATTACAACTTCCTTACTGCGGCTGCACGTACGTTGGCGGTAGCTCAGTGGTGAAGGGGGGTGTGTTGAATGGAGAGACAAGTGATGGTCGATGGAGAGGTGAAAGTTTATTTATAGGTGTTATGTTGAGCGACACGGTATTTTTGGGGAAGGATAAATACCGAAACCAGGGGATAAAAGGGAAAAGGAAGGGTAGCGGTCCAGCCCTTCTGGCTCTCTTCTTTCTGATGGTGCTTCCAACCAGGATCGTGGGAGCCAAATGATGAAGTTATTCCTGCTTCTACCCAAGTTAATTCGTTAACACAAGCAAGATATCTTAAGGTATTATCTTACCTAAGGTTTAAAACTACGATTTTAATAAAACGAATACTAATCGCAACTATTCTGTTTACAAGTACATAGACAAATCTTTTTAAATTAAAAGCTAAGTCCGAAACTTATAGCTAATTTCTCTAGTCCGGAATTATCTGGCTTGATAAGAAATTGGAAATGTACCAAATCACGGGATCAGCCAGTTCCGCTTCGTAGGAACTCTTCGATCCGCATGACTAAGTTAAACAAACCATACACACACGTACACTTAAAAAAATATATTTTCTTTTCTTCGCGGAGACCACTTCTTCCTCGGAACGTCTATACCCAATTGACTCTCCTTGCTTTTTTTCCAATCTCGGACCCAGTGCCATCCCGATCAGGATCTTGCAGGCCGTGAATTGCTTCCTGCTTCTCGCGTTTCTCTTCTCGGTTCGTCACGCCACTATTTAAATTTTATTTTATTTTTTCCCGAGAAGAAGGAAAAAAAGTAATATCGATTGGATCGAAGTCACGGTTGCTTAAGTGGTAGAGCAGCGGCGTATTCAGCCGAAGGACATGGGTCGAATCCCGCTCGTGACATAGACTTTTTTCATTTCAGCCAAAATCTTACGTAAATAAAATAAAATAAACGTTTGTACAAAAAAAGTATTATCGGGCTCGTTTCAAAAGATCAGTCAAGAATTTATAAAAGCGACCCTCGACGGCCGTAGATGGTGACATTCAGAGGTGGCGAAGTAGAAAAGATGAGCAAGCGATGAGGGTAGTTAGCAGTACCTGTAGAGGAGTTCCCGTGGGAATGCGGACAGACATGCGGGCTTTCAGCTAACTCTTTTATCCTCCTCCCTCACCGTTCTCGGTTTAATCATGTTACAACGCTTTTCTAATCCCAACACACCTTTCCTACGTGTCAAAGCGTAGACTTGCCAATTAACCATTCCGTTTCGTACCTCTGCATAACAATAATAAAACACTCTTAAAATAAAAGAACGGCGCATAATTTTCTGTATGAAATAAACTATCAATATTTTTATTAAGCCATAAACGATATAAAAGAGGGCAGAAAGATGAAAGGGAATGCTTTATTTTACGATTTGATTTTCTAAAGGCGGTCCCAGACTGGAAACAGAGACAGGACGAACAATGGTCTGTTGAAATGACAATGATTGGCCTAATGGCTCGAACTCGACAGGAATCGTTGTGAACAAAGCAGCGGTAGCAACAAGTACACAACTCTGCCCCATCCAGATCGTCATGTTTATTTATGCAGCCGACATCCATCAGCGATGACAGGCCTTGGGAACCCAATTTAAATGAACGTGATATTTCTGTTAAAAATTGATTTTCTTTAAAACTAAAAGTTTAATTATATCAAATTAAATAGATCAAAAACCGATCGACTTTAGGTTATCGGTTGATAATATGGCTCATAGCAATGAAATTAGAAAAACAGTTAAATTGAACCGATAAAAATGCATCATATATTAACAACCCGATTCAGAAAAAAACAACAACAAATGATTGACGATTTTACGAGAAGTTAATAGAAAATCAACAAAGGAAATGTCCATATTTTGGTACGACTCATTTAGAAAGTCAATGTTTTATTCATGCGTAACAAAGCCGCATTGTAATTACGTTTTTTATAAAAATTTATGACAGAAGTTTGTACGAAACCTGAAAAATAAAACAACAATTCAAAACAGATATATTTTTACCTCTGAGTGGAGAAATTTACTTTATGTTGTAAATAATTCAAGAAAATAATTTTTTATGACACGTATATTTTTGAAGTAAAACGAACGTTCAATTTTTGAAAGCGTTGAAAAATGCTGGAAATTATTTTGTACCAGGTACCCATTACATTTTCGTATGGATCTATCATTAGGGAGATTTCATTTTAAGGTTAATGTGAACGGTAACGCTAAATGATAGATTTAACGTTATTGGAAATAGCGTCTGACATTTCTCTTAGCGCGCTTGTTAACGGATGACGGTAACGTTAGCAAAGTAGTTTTTTGTTTGAGATATCGTCCAGTTAAAAAAAAAAAAAATAATATTGTGTATGTAGAAATTTAAAATTGTTTGTTTTATTGTTAAAATATTACAATTCGTAGCAGTTTTGATAAATACTGACTACTAAATGTACATATTGCTCGTTTTCTAATCATAAAATATTTAGCTCTTTTATTTAAATTCAACCAGAATGAAATTAAAAACAAAAGGATTCGCAACAGGTTTTATCAACCCTGTCGATGCCGGTTTTTTCGAAAAAAAAACAACAACAAAACATTTGTGAGTATGTCGGGTTCGAATCCAGCGGCCCTCGATTCGAACACGGGACCTTCACCTTACAGTAACATCTCAACAGTATTCCTTTTTGACATTTTTCAAATGTCGTGAAATCGGATTGGATTTTCGACGGCAAATGAAATGTCCACGGAGAGCTTTAGTGAAGTGAAATCATTACGTTCACTAATTACGCTTGACCAATTAATTATTATTTACATGTAACGAATATTAGTAGTGATAAAAAATATATATTAGTTAGTGCACGAGGGGATCGAAGTCACGATAGCTCAAGTGGTAGAGCAGCGTCGTATCAAGCCGAAGGTCGTGGGTTCGAATCCCGCTCGTGACACTGACTTTTTTATCTCATACCTTACGATTTATGTCAAATCCCATGTTCATTTCTGTTTCCTTTATAGACACGAAAACTACTGAACCGCTTTCGCTGAAAATTTTACAAAGGACATATTGCAAATAAGGGATATCAGGATAAAATAATATTGTCGCAAAAACTACTGGATCGTTTCTCTATTGTAAAGATAGGAAGATACAACATACTTCACTTCTGTCAGTATAATTAATTTTTTGGCAGCAGTGATGCTAAACCGTCATAATTGAGAAAGTGCTCGGACTGAAGGTTTATTTAGTGTACAAAGACGAAAACTATAAAAACCAATTTTATTTTACAATTATGTATTGAAAAATGTGTAAAATATTCGTAATAGCTTTATACAGGCAGTTTAAATTAAGACCGATACGTAGTGATTTTTCTCAATCTAACAATAGATTCTTAACATAATGTGTAAAATAAAACATTTTTTGATCCCCCGACAAGCGCTGCGTTATACAGCTAGTTATGTATAAAATCCAATAAAAAGGCAGAAGTTTTAATAAGGAAATTTAAAAATGTAAAATTTCCCACAATAGATAAACAGTTGAAGTTGATTTATTTATTTTTTAATAGAGTTTTGCCTATGTATTAAAAATTGATCCCCGTTTAAAAAACTAAATGAGACAGTATCGTTCCAGTTTGCCACGGTTCGTTTGGATTTTTTATTAAACCCCGACGGTAAAGTTTTCCCTGGTTTTCGAGGGGTGCCGTCATGTCACTTCATTTGCATGGGGGATAAGGTCTGGGCTGAGATATTGTTATGCGGACGACCGCACCCGCCAGGAGTTTGACGACGTTTATTAGAGTCATCCCTTACTGCAGAGTAGATAGCGTGGAAACTACCAGAGATTTACAAAGGATATAACCTCTTATAATGGGTCTTATAAACAAGAATTCTGGATTTTTTTCACCCCTCGCCACCTTCATCGCGCCTACGTTAAATATACGGCTAGTGATTTTTGCATAAGTAACAGCTTTACATAAAATGCCGCGAAGTACAGTGTAACACACTGCAGCACTTTTTTTCAGGAGTGCGAAGACCTCTTCTCGACGTAAAATCTCGTTAAGGACATCCCTTATCATAACGGCACACTTGTGTGTTACATGTTACATAAATCGGTCATCCTGTGGAATTAGAGCCAAATTACATAGCCTGAAACTGTGTAAATAGCCAAATAAACTGGCATCCCCCTAATAATGTTAGTTGTTAATTAGCAGATACCAGGTATATAAAGGGAGCGGATTTTGCTATTGTAGGCCCAATTTTCCATTGTGTATATAGGGCATGGATAACAGAGGATGAGAGAAAGATGAATAGATATAGTGAGCGAATTTTTGTCGTCGGCATAAACGTCAGCCACAATAATAGAGAATCCGGTTGCGTAACATGGTTTACAAGTCCGAAACACCTTCTGATTTGTTACGCCATTATTAGGCTGGCAGTACTAATTTTGTCAGGAAAGCGTATTACAGCGCAACTAGCGAGCATAGGAAAAGTCATAGACCGGTAACGGAAGAATTTCATGATTTGGAGCTATCGAGATAGTCCGAAAGCTGTGCACCCAGAAATAGAGGTTTCTTTACAGTCGTAGCAAAAAGAAAGATTTCGTTTCAACTTGGTTGTGTTACGGAGTAAGCCAACCTTTTCGTTTCTAAGTTTTTATTTCCGCATTTCGTACTTGTCACTAACGCAAGGTTGTCACCCCCTTTAGAGCTGTCTGTAGAGGTCGCCTCACGCATCCTCTAAATGCATAAATAAAAACACAAACAAAAAGGTTGGTTTACTTTATAAAAAAAAATTATATACGAAGAATTATAGATTTCGTCCTATGCACTTGAATTTTTGGTTTATTCTGTCCAATCCCTGCTTTCGGGTTTATTCACTTCGTCTGACGAACCAACACAGCGAAGATAGGCGGATCGAAATTATCGGTAACGACCAAATTTCGATTAATCACGTCTCTCTCTCTCTCTCTCATTCTCCCTCTTTCCCTCTCACTCTCACTCTCTATCTATCTACCTCTCTCTCTATCTGTTTCTTTCTTTTTGTTTTTTCTCTCTCTCTCTCTCTCTCGTTCTAACAAATTCAAAAGCTATTCAAGCAAAATAAGTCTATCTATCTAAAACAATCGCAATATAAAAATTTACCTGTTAAGAGAAAAATCTCCCACTGATGATGATTAGAGGCTGACAGACGCCAACCAGCAATGAAATGAAAACCAAAACGATCGGCAGCGACAAAACATTGAGTTCATCACCTTGCAGAACTGTCTGCGGTTTGTAATACCTCCGTCTGATCTATAAAAAACGGATCACAATACAAAAAGGACAAAAGTAGTTCAAAACCATCACTGAAGATCGCATCTGAATGACCAATGAACGGAGATGGGTAAAACCATCATATCTGTAAATCTCGGACAGAAATCTCACTGCAAGAAAAAAGGTGAACAAACGAAATTCACGTATAACCATTATTGAAGATGACATGCCAAAACGACTCAATTGACGAAGATAGCAAGGAAATGTAGAATAAAAAAAAATCCTTAATACAAATCCACTGTTATTTTATTGTCGCCAAGTATATGGCCTGCCCTACATTGTCCACATTTGTTTACATTTATTCGCTGTCCCGAGTTTCGTTTCGAGAAGAACCTTTCATTTCTTTTTTTCCTTTCCAGAAGTCCTCTTATGCATGAAGATAAACAAACAAAACAATTATCGCCGAGTTGGTAAGCCGACGCCGCAAAACCGGTAGGAGTCGCAATCTGTTTTTGTGACTCACTGGCCAAGTGAGGGAACATTTGCCAACGGGAGCGTAACAAGTAGATATTTTCCTGAAACGAAGCGAAAGGGGGCGGACGGTTTGGCGTAAGGGCAAGATCCTGCCCGTTTTGGACATAATCCAGGTCGCCGGTGTGAAACCGGCTACTGCAATGCGTACATCCGCCGCCGGCGAACTATCAACATTTCATATCTGTTTTTTTATTAACAATCCCCTCGATCCTTCCACGACACCTTACCCGGTTCCTAGAGTCGGATGTTCTATTTGTTATGAAGCCATAGCCAGTGTTTTGGAATAGGTTCGCCCTGTTCAATTTTAAAACTTGGTGATAACGGTGTGAAAAAAAATCAATAAATTTCTTGTAAATAGAGTTGATGTTGCATGCCGTATGCCAATCTGTCACTGGTTCACTTAGTTCATCATCACTCTCGAGTAAAACACGTGTCGACCCTAATTGAAGAAAGATCCTCAATGAAGACAATTCCGAAACACGTTTAAGCAGTACATCAAAGCCGCGTGTAAAGACTGACCAAATAAGTGAATCAGTGCCTGTTCAGCTGTTCTTGTGAATAGATGACCAATGGAATTTCCTTATGGTACATCGAGGAACGATGAACGCAAAACACACGATGGAAAAGTATAAAATATACACATATAGACATTTGAAAATTGGCCAAAAGGAAAGAAATCTCGGAAGGTGGGTTGAGATGGGAAGTTGGTGTCCGAGTGGATCGAAGATAGCTCGAGTGATTAGAGCAGCGGCGAATTAAGCCGAAGGTCGTTGGTTCGAATCCCGCTCGTGACAACGACATTTTCATTTCAACTAATACCTTACATAAAAAAATTAAGTAATTAGGTCAATCATAACATCAAATATAATGGATTAAATAAAATATATATTTAAATTTTACATGCATTTTGAATATTAAATTAGCATTTCTGTAAATGTATTCAACTGGCATGTACGTTTTCGTTTCAGCTTTCTTTTATCCGTCCGCATTTTAAGAGATAACGGCCTAGCGAGGGAATTTTCTTTTGTTCCAAACAAATACTCCTGATCCAACAGTAAATATTTCAATCTCTTCAACTTCCCAGTCTACCCTCCTCGAATTTGAATTTAAATCCTTTCCGGGGAAGTTGGGGAATAATTTATCGGCGAGCTTTGAGCCGGGGCGTATTTAGTATTCATTACTTTGGGGATTTCAAGTGCCGATATTAGGGAATTGTCGCTGAAAGGGAAAAAACTTTTCCATTTACGGCCTCTGTTTAATTTGCTTATCAAAGTGGGCCAGACGGAGGGTCCCCGTCCTCCTCGAATCGCTCCAATCACAACAGAGTTATTTTTAATATTTTCCCGATTCTGTCCATTTCCTTTTTGTAACGGTTAAAGAAAATATTTTTCCTCCGGCAATTCAAAGGTTTGCTAGAGAAACAAGGAGAGGAACGGGTTATTCTTTACTTCGGCCAGAAAAAAGTTCACAATTTCACGTTTGACATCACTAGTACTCTTGACGATCTGGTTCTTGTTTAAGTTATCAATGACGTATGTTAACAATTGATTAAAATAAAACATTAAGCACTACAAATAAAATAGAGATTTTCCCGCTCTTTAAACATTTTTGGCACGTTGGCAATCTGCTAATTTGATAAGAAGATAAACTAACCAACAAAAACAAAGGTGGAGAATGAAAATTACAATATTTTAGTGGCGTGTGTGTGTGGTGATAAACCTGTAGTTTGATTGTTCGTTATGGTCTGCTTGCCTTCTGCATGGATGCGTTTATTTTTTCATACATCCTAATTAATTGGTCAAAAACAAAAAAAATCTAGGAAAGACGGCTGACCAAAATAATTGCAAATACGGAACTCATGGTTAGAACCAAAATCGACTAGGAACAGATGAAACCCCTTTATGAAAAGTAATCCCAATTATTTTTCATTAAGTTGCCCCGTTAGTAAAGGTGCTCGATCAATTCCGCCCTTCACGTCCTGTAATGACGATCAAAAGGTCATTAAGATCCGATAGACAGGTGCGATATGGGAAGCGGCAGATGACCGGTGAGATGCCATATGCCACCGATGACACTGTTACGTAGGCAAATGGCACGGAGCAGGTGTCAATGTTATTTAATCGCTGGAGGATCCATGTGTTTAAAGGATGTTTCTATATTTTAGTGTGAGAACGGATCGGCGATGAGAAACGGTTTCTGCAATTACAGCCGGATGCCCGTTCCGAGTGTTATTTTGTTCGTTCTTCCCTTCGATGATAAACAGGTGGATCCGTTGTTTTGTCGTTATCGATTTT
Source organism: Cimex hemipterus (assembly GCA_039619505.1). Lineage (NCBI taxonomy): Eukaryota > Metazoa > Arthropoda > Insecta > Hemiptera > Cimicidae > Cimex > Cimex hemipterus. Next base: position 13,791,547 of record CM077111.1, on the reverse strand, counting down.
TAAAGTATAATAGTCATATGTAGACTCCCTTTACAACAGCTTATAAATGTTTGATTTTACAATATGTCTTCTCTCCCGAGGTGAGAGTTGTCGACTTCAAATTTTTTCATTCTTAGACATACATTTTAACTTACTACTGGCATACAGGGAAATATTTTGTGTAACTTTTTTGAACAAAAATTACTGGTCGTGAAGAATGTATTTTCTAGCACCTCAGAGGAACAGGAAAGATTTTGACCTTTTGCTTAATGCCTCTTGTTGTAGTGGCTTTCTGTTGAAAAATCTTTTTGGAATTTTTTTATGCGCCGAAATGGGGTCGGGCAACAAGGACAATTTAAAAGTAAAAGTATTTTGGCCATATTTTAATCATTTTGGATCAGTCGGACCACGGCTTCAGCATCTCGCCATCTTTAGTGGAACAGAAACTACCAAAACGTCATCAGTCTCCTGACCCCCAAGAAGAAATTTCAGAACTGAAAAACACATTGTCATCCAACTATTTTCTATCAAAATTGGTGTAAAAGGGGAATTTTGAGGGGCGAATTGAACTTTTTTGGCAGTTGGATCCATAGCTCATATTCATGAAACTAATATATTGTCGGATTGTACAGCGACACACGCCTGACGTGGAATCCTCACACAAGAACGTCAGCAGGTTATGACACGATTTAGAATTCTTGCACGACTTCTTGACAAACGCTCGAATTTACGTTTCAAAAATAAAACGCTGCTTTACAACACCATAGTTAAACCGATTTGGACTTACGGACTGGAAGTAACAGGCAAACATTTCAATGTCCACCGCATTCAAACTGCCCAGTCCTTACTACGAAAAATACTAGATGTTCCATTTTATGTATCGAACCAAACTACATATACGGGTTTGCATATTCATTTCGTACAAGACGAAATACGTTTCCTGAACCGTAAATTTCATAAAAACCTCCCAACTAACGTGAACCAACACATCAGAAACTTCGCATCCCGTCGAATCCCCTCAAACCCTCCTCGCAGACTGAAGAGAAAATTGCCGCGAGATCTCTTAGGAAGTGATGGTGATGACAGTGAAAGTGATAACGACACACGTATCAATTGAACAAATAATATTATTGTAACATTGGAGAAATAAGAATGGGTGTTTTTTCCAATCTTGCTTTTAGTTTTTTTTAAATTACTGTTCTCACTGTTACTTATTACCTACTTTTAAGGTAATTGTAATTCACAACAAATATATATTATATATTATAATTTGTTAAATATGTTATTTCGGTGTTATGAAAGTAAAAAAACCCTTGGACGACATGTCGAGATTTTTACGACAAGTGTAATAACGATAAGTTTTTATTTAAATTTTATGCTCTATGATTTTATATTTAAAATTCATTGAAGGTCAATGTAAAATAAATCAACGAAAGTAGCCTCACTAAAACTCACTAGTTTAGTTTAGAACCGCTGGACCAATTAATATCTTTCAATTAATTAAGGTTTTTAGTTGGGATAAAAAAAGTCAGTGTCAAGAACGGGATTCGAACCCACGATCTTCGGCTCAATAGGCCGCTACTCTACCATTTCATCCAGCTTAGAATACATTTCTGTTTTTTCCTTTAATTGATTTTGTTTCTTTTTTTACTTATTTTATGAATAACCAATATAACCAACTAACACTGGTAAATGAACCAAATCTTAACCTAAAAGAAGTAAATACAGAGGCTTATTCTTTATATCTATGGTTTTTGGTTGAGACGAAAAATTAGTGTCACGAGCGGGATTCGAACCCATGACCTTCGGCTAAATACGCCACTCCTCGACCACTTGAGGTATCGTGACTTCAATCCACTCGGACACCAGCTTCCCATCTCAACCCATCTGTTGAATTTTTTCTCTTTTTTTGTCATATTTCAAATGTCGTATAATCTTACTTTTTATTACGAAGAATTGCTTGACCAATCTTTAAGATATTTCATTATTTTTATATTTTATTTACGTGCAAGATAATAATAACACCGACTACAGATATATATTATGTACACAAGCTCTACGAAAAAAAAGACGCAAATCGAAAATAGAGTCAGTTTACTTAACTGTTTTGCAGTCAGTAAGCGACTGAGTAACATTAAATAAAACTTGTTCGAAAGGAGCTTGAATTTCGGTTAATGTTCTAAAAAGGTGGGTCTGTTGTTCATAATGGGTCGAGAGGTAAAAGTCTGCATGCGGCCAATATGCAGTAACCGTTTGGATTTTGGAGAAAGACCATCGGAACAAAATTGCTTTCCCAGGTAAAGGAACCGTGAAGGGCGGCTCGACTTTGATGGGTACTTATTCAGATAATGAAATGAAGAGTTCATCCTTTCTCCCGTCTGGGATAACAGTCGGCCCTGTTTCAAAATGAAACGATCACTGTTTCCACTGTTCAATTATACATTTGAATTTCCGCAGACGTAGGGACCTCGAGGCCGGCAATGCGTAGATTGAAATATTCATAACCCCTTTGTTTTCCCGGCCTCCCCATCGGACGCCACAATACACGGAATACATTTTCAAAAGGATATATCGATTGGGATGGTGGGTGCGCGGAGGCGGTGAAAAATTAAAGCCGGAAAAGGGGGACGACTAGGAGAAACAGGTCGATAAGAGGCAGCCGAGTAACAGGTACCGCCTGTAACCACTTAGTCAAACAATGGGGTCTGTTTACTGTGATAAATGTACATCGGCCGACGGAAGGAAAATTTAGAGAGCACGGAAACTATACCGACTTGTTGCATTTTGTTAACTATTTCTATCATAAAACAATTGACATTATCTGGATATTGTTAACAAGAGGACGTAGGAGAAAGTGTTTATACTCTTGGTGGTCATACTACCATGAAAAGAAGGTAATTTTAAGAACAAATAACAGTGCGTCTTTTAAAATTTATAACTTTTCTGCTAGATTGTGAAATTATAAATTTTTTCTATATGTAGGTCAAAACCTATGTTTTCAAATGGGTAGCTTTTCTGGTACGGTTTTATACGTGGACTATTGGTTTGTCAGTTAAAGTTTGACGATCAATCAGTTTTAATGATTTCATTCAATTGGTCCATTCGAAAAGAAGCGAACTCTGAAGAAAGGACGAAAAAATATGCAGAAGTGGTTCAACCGATTCAAAACCGTCAACACGAGGATGAAGGTCGAGAAGGTCCGGTCATCACTCGGTGGTAAACAACCATGTTTTACGCCAAAAAAATCGACATAGGTAAAAAAAATCTTTTGGTGATGTTCATCATGTCTCAGGCTGTGGGTTTCTTTTTAAACATCAAACTTGTAAAATCACAATAATGACCGTTTTGCATGATGAGTTATGGAAACTTCACAGTAATCCTAAAGCATCAGTTCAGCATGACCAATACTGACAGCAGAATGACCAATGTCACCCTGTTCTTCTAGCATCAAAACGAGGTGAATTTGTGAAAAAGTCATGGAAAAAAAGAAAATCTGATAAAGTTAGCAATTTTAGTCACCGCTCATATATAATATAGTAATATATATATATAATTAATTAATTTAAGTTTTAGTGGTGGACCAAGTCGAATAATAATTATTTTTATGTAAGGTGTTGGTTGAGATAAAAAAGTCAGTGCCACGTGTGGGGTTCGAACCCACGACCTTCGGCTAAATAAGCCAATGCTCTACGTATTGAGCCCATCGAAGTCATGATACCTCAAGTGGTTAGAGCAGCGGCGTATTGAGCCGAAGGTCGTGGGTTCGAATCCCGTTCCTGACAATGATTTTTTTTATCTCAACCAAGACCTTACTGTAGATCTAGGCAAATCCGTAAATAAATGAACGTGGAATTCACACCCAAGGCTATGAAAATGACTGTCATATTAGTCAGTGGAATTCGACTCAACATTTAAAGAGCTCACCCAAAGCTAAACCTGGCGGAACAATGGTGTTCAAATCGGGTTCTTAAAGTAAACCCCTCAAAAACCGTTGTTGGTGTCCGAGTGGATCGAATGGGATTGTTAAGTGAGAGAAGCTGCGGATTTAACCAACCGAAGGTCATGGGTTCGAATCCCGCTCGTGACACTGACTTTTCTATCCCAACCAAGACTTTACATAAAAAGAATAATTGATTGAAAAAAGAAGTATCAATTCCCTAAACAGCTCCCCGTGGCCAGTTTATAAGTTTCTTAGAATCGAATCCGATTACACGAAATTTGAAAATGGCAAAAACAGGGAAGTTGCGAACGGTTGTAGGTTGAGAAGGAGAGTTGGGGTCCGAGAGGATCGAAGTCACGTTAGCTCAAGTTGTAGAGCAGTCGCGTATCTAGCCGAAGATCGTGGGTTCGAATCCCGTTCGTGCGACTGAATATTTTATCTCAACCAAGACCTTACATAAAAAGAATATATACTTAATCCTTACGTATAATTTATTAGTTTACTACTCATAATAATATGTTCATGTTTGTTCACGAAAACCTCAACCATGGTCCAGACAACCACCGGCTATATTATAAATGCTTACAGACTTTCTACAAGGTTTTCCTAGTTTGGAAATAGATCAGACCTCCTGTTGACACAACTAGTTACACCTCGTACCTGTTACGCTTGAATCGATACATGTGCCGATTAATAATATCAGACGGATATATAACAGGCTTTACGGTCGTAAATAAATTAGCCCGTCTCCGCACAGGTTTGCCGAATCAATATGGAAATTATTACGTCGATGTCTTTTCGTTACAGCTTTTCCTGAAGGTAAACGAAAATCAATTATCTGCATTAGTAAATTTCGGCCAAAACGATAATGTGCCTGTATATCTTTATGTATATCTAATACTCAAATGCTTACACTGATAAAAAAATGAAGATAAAAGTATTGATAAATTAAAATAAAAGCAGATAAAAAGATATAATAATATGTAAAGCAAAAGATAAAAA
>CM077111.1:13757331-13786226 GCA_039619505.1 Cimex hemipterus | reverse complement strand
TACAAAAATCAAGATCGAGACAGACTGGCAGTTATTTTTTCCTGTTGAGTTTTCGAACCTGAAAATGAAAATGAAAATCTTCTTGCAAGAATCTTTAAATAAACAAAATAGGGGTCTTTATTTTCGTTGAGAAATCAACACTTAATACATCATTAACAGGTTTAACGTATAGCAGAAAACAAAGTGAAATGTTCAGTATTCTTCACATTACTATTAAATTTTTGAATTCTTTTCTTAATTATAACGAGGCCCATCCGTTTGTGTGTGAGTGAATTTGGGATGAACCAAATCCCATCTAATTATAAAAAACAAGCACTTTCGCACGGAGCTTGTTAGAACGCTGTTTCAACCACATGAAAACTTACTTTCTTAGCTTACTGGAATCAAGGGCCTCTTGAAACACTGAAGGCTAAATGCTAAGTCGCCAGTCTGACGCTTTTTAATTGTTAATTAGCTTCGTTTGACGAAGTGTACAATTTTGCGCTTTAACTAGATTCCTAGCCAAGCGACCTCTAACTTACAAGAATAGTGCTTGTATGGTCATATTGGAAAAACAGTGTTGCCCACTGTACATGAACATCAAAGATATAAAAATATCGATTCAAGTCAACAATTTAGGAGTGCGTAGATACCCAAGACTTAAGAGGTAACAATTTCACAGAAGACTTGAACAACTGTGATGACTTTTAGGACCAAAATTAGTCTTGACCGTCCACGCTAAATTAACGTAAAGATTAGTTTATTGAGACTAATTTGGGCATAAGAACTGTAGACTGTAGGGTTCTACTATCCCATTCAACATCTACGCGCAATCAAAATTTCTTAGACAAATCATCAAAGCGCCTCACTATGTCGTCTCACTATCTTCAACGACCTCAACTTCTCCCTTCCAAAAATTTGAAACCAATGCCAACAACCCTCTACTCTCTATTCATCCTCATCCCGAGAATCCACCATGTTGCACATTTGATTTAGGCGTTAAACCGTATCCATGTTTATTTGTTTGTCAGTTCGTAATGGTATTACCTTCTCCGGTTATCGGACCGCTGAGCCTCATCCCTCCCCGGAGGAGACGGCAGATGCACCGGACTCAGGAAGCTTCCCCGCTATTGAGGGGGGTTGTTTAATTTTAACCTGCGCAAGGTACTATTTTTTTAGGTAACTCATGGACAACCACTGAAGTTGAAGGGGAAACAATTTATTTATAGGTTCGTCAACCCCCAAATTCCTAGATTGTAGTTGAATTTTGGGGAAAATCTTCCGACTGGAAAGATCTATGTTCTATTGTTTTAGTGTGCGTTAAGGATGTAAGAAATTTAGCATTCTACACTGCCTGTGAAAAAAAACGGACCACTTGATTTTTGGATGAAAAAGTTTAACCTCATTTCAGACCTATGCAAGGTCTCATTTTTGCGAATATTTTGCGCTGAACAAGATGTTTTTAACTTGTTTTCTTAGCTTCGGTAATTCATCAGTTAAATTGAAAATTTCGGGATAATGTTAATTGTTTCACTTTTTATGAAAACTTCGAGTTTAGCTGTGGAGCCAGGTAATCACTGTTGGAGGAACAAGGGAAAAATATCGATATCCTAAAAACTAAAATTTTTTAAATTCCAATCCACTTTTTGTATAGGTTTTGAGTCAGAGAATAAGGTTGTAATAATAGTTTTACCTTTAAAAATTGATCAAAACCAGTAATCACTACTGAACAACACCCCTATCCGAACGGTTCGTTGTAAAAACTATTTTCCTAATTTTCATCTGTATATACTCCGAAGTATGAGATAAAGACAAAAATCCAGGGAAAACAGACATTTTCAAAGAATACTTGGTTGTTAAGACGTTCAAAGAAATGGTTGTTGATTTGGTGCCGTATTTTTTACTGTTCAATACACATCGAAGTACCATCTCTGTGCTTTTCAGCTGTTTAAGGTTTTCATTCTCTAAACGTTTTTCGTGCTGTATATTCTTTAAATTGATTTTGGTGCGATATTCATTATTTATTTCGTGGCACGCCCTGAATCTACATGTTTTATCAGGTGCTTTATTAACTTTCTATTTATTCAACCATGAACTCTTTTGACATCTGGATAAAATCGTTTGTAAAATAGTTCTTTTCATGATTCCTTATACCTTGTCTTTCATATACTTATAATTTTTATTTAACTGTAAGTTTCATGATAAAAAATTTCAAACGGTTTGGTTCATCTTGGTTAATTGCCTGTTTTTGTAATACGTCCATTTTATCTTTATTTTTCATACCAGCTTCAGCATACTCCATCATTCCATTTTTTGTTGAGGTATGTAGTTTACGTTTGAGGTAGAACAATTTTGATAATAAATCGGACGGTCTCGAGTCCTCCAAGCCCAATGACATCATTGGTTGATTGATTTTCCTGTCGTGTTTTCCGCGCGCAGTGCCGGTATTAGTGCCCTGACAATGTGAAAACAAGTTTTGTGATCTCATTTGTGATACACAAAAAAGTAATATTAATTTCAATTAATTAATATTTCTTTGTAAGGTTTTTGGTTGAATGAAAAAGCTAGCCACAAAGCGGGATTCGAACCCATGACCTTCGGCTCAGTACGCCGCTGCTCAAACCATTTGACCTAACATGATGTCGATCCACTTCAACAAACTTCCCATCTCAGCCTAGAACCTTTCGAATTTCCCCTCGTTTTTGCCATTTTTCAATATTCCTATTTGCAACTTTTTGGTGGGTTCGAATCTCGCTCGTGACACTAACGTTTTCATTTCAACCAAAAACCTTACGTCAAAAGATTACTTAATTAAAAGTAGTAATTTGAGTCAATAAAACACTCAATAAAAATACATAATGAATTTAATATTAATGTTATTTCCATAATTAAAAATAAAACATGCTGTTGTATTCTTAAAAAACCTCATCCTAAATAACTTATTTTGCCGAGAAGCCAATTAAAAACCAAAACAAATCCTTATAATCCTGTATAATCCGGACTACAATCAATTATTCTTAATAGTTAAACAGGCACAAAACCGTTTATTAGCCTAGAAAGGGTAAATACTCGTCAAGGTAAGTTGACTATTTTCGTTTACTCTGCCTGTTTGCGGACATTTACCTGTTCTGGGAATCAATGCTGGAACGGGAGAGCGCTGTTCGGAAAAGCATGTTTATGTTTAAGTGGAAATAAATACAATCAGAAGAGGTTCCGTATTGAAATAAGGCAGTCAAATATTGATCTACCGGCTGAAAATCAACTGGAAACTTTTATAACATGGCAAATTCGAAAACGTTGTTCTATCTGGTAGGCCATAGACGAAAACTGAAAACTAAAAAAAAATTAATGAAAACACAAAAATTAAACACACAAATCTTCGAGTAAATAAATAAAATAAATTAAAGTTAAAACGTTACTGACTGGCCTGTATCTTTCGGCACTGCAAAGAGCGCTAGTAGGCATTACAAACGACCAAACTTCAGTTCCATCGTTAGGCATTAATTGATACTAAACCATCAATGATGATGGCAATAAGCTATCGCTTGTGACATATCAAACAGCAAGGATGTGTAGAGAAAACTATCGGGATGGATCTAACTACAGGTTCTTCGACCAGGAAATATTTTTAAAAAAATCTCCACATTGTATGTTAAAAAAGGATATTAGGAAGAGGGGTTTGCACCATCAGGCACTACATCCTTCTGTTTTTTTGTACCTTCCTAGTACCTTAGTTCATTGCAATAGACTCCTTCCTTCTTCATAGAAGTATCAGGTCATTGACTGTAGCTGCTGCAATTTGGTTCCCTGACTCTTTTCCGTACGTTAGATTAAACCTCCATTGAGCTGTTGCTTTTCATTCGAAGATGACATGAGTGGCTGTTGCTTCCTCTTCATTACATAATCTGCAAATGATAGCATCGTTGTTTATACCCATGTTTGTACATGTTTTCTCAGATGCCAGTGACCGGTTAGTAGTCCTAGCACTCCTCTGAGTTTAGTGCTCTCCAGTTGCCACATAGATTTTGCTTGGTGTGGGTTGTATCATCATAAGTTTACCATGTCTAGCACCGCAACCTATAGTTTATCCACTTCTCCTTTGTTTTGGATCCAATCTGCGATGAAGGATTCTATATTTGTTTCTGTTATCCCAAGTATAGGTTTGGGGCCTATGTATTGCAGATCCTGTTCTGGCCAGACTGACTGCTTTCTCATTACCTGAGCACGATATGAGACTTTCGACAGTGAGCAGTGCTCATCTAGGGGGTGGGTAGCAATCTCCCTTAAATCCGAAACCGTTGTCGGGGCGTTCCCGAAAGTTTCTACACTGGGGAAGCCTCCACACTCAGAGAGATAGCGTTCGCCTTCTCTATCTAGGGAGTATGCGGGAGAGCGGGCCGATTTATTTCGATTTTCTAGCTCTTTGCATGCGATATTCCAATTCGGACAGGATGAGATCGAGGTGGTAACAGCCTCTAGGGGTGGGCAGCATCTACATCAACGCTCAGGCGGAGATGCGTCAGCTCTTATTTCGAGTATCGGCTACGTCCGGTAAGGGCTCAATAATAGCCCAGGTTCGGACGTTAAAGATCCTCTGGTCATCCTATGACCAAGAGTCCGGAACGAAATGCTTTCTCATAACCCCAAATTCTTCTGGGTCCTGGCACCCAAGATATCCTCAGATTGTTGCGTTTCCTCAAGTTTTGGATGCTTTCACTGACTAATTTTGATGTGATTATTTTACAAGCTACTGCTTTAATGGCTGCATGACTATCAGATTTTATGAATTTTTTTTTGCCAGTGTAACCTCTTTTAAGATTTTCAAAGGAGCGATCATTGATGGCATGTATTTTGGTTGAAAGAAGTGAACTTCCCTTATCTGTTTGATTGTTCATGTTTTGGGCTTGTACAAGTCACCACATAGTAAAGACCCGATTCAACAATAAACCTCACAAAACTACCACTGAATACGGCGAGAGCTTATATGCCAAATAAAAACAACTACAAAATAGAATTACAAAAAGAAATATATGGTATAAAAATTATGAGATTAAACGAAAAACGCACTTACCATACAAAACGTACCAGATTGATAAAAGACAGAACAAAACTACAACTGAAGTTGAATTTCAAAAAAAATTTTACAATACAGAAAGAACCGAAAGAACCAGATTGAATGAAATACGGACAATCCAACTAATGAAGATGTCGAAAAGAAATCTAACAATATAAATGCTGATCTAAAACTAAATGTTACATGCAACAGATCTTACAAAATCTCTCTCGGGAAAGAAAGGAAGCAGTGTAATAAAAATACACCACTGAAGAAGGTGATAAACCTAAACGTGAAAGAAAAAAATCTAACCCAGCGAATTTCAAAATGAATGCTCATGATATAAGAAATTCCGGATTAAACAAAAATCAAGCGAAACGCCTAGTGATGATGCCGAGACGCCAAACGCGTATGCCTTAGGAAAACATGAAAAATCGGAGAAAGAACACTAATTAGATTTGAAAGTGAAATTTCAGAATATCAAACAATTTCGATACTTTAACAAACAATAAAATAATCATTCAGGAGATCATACGAAAAATGTCTTAATGAAAAATATACGGATTTAATATAAATTCATCACTGAAGATGGTGAGAAGCCTAGACGTGTCAAAAAAAATCTAACCTAGCGAATTTCAAAATGAATTTTCTTGATATAAGAAATGCCGGATTAAACAAAAATCAAGCGAAACGCATACTGATGATGCCGAGATGCCATACGCGCATGCATTAAGAAAACATGAAAAATCGCATACTGACGATGGCAAGATTCCAGAACAGTATGTTTTAAGAAAACGAAAAGGATAGGAGAAAAAAAACAGTCAGTAGATATAAAACTGAAATCAAAGGATTTGGACACTATCATAAACTATTAAATCATCATCCAACAGATCATTCGAAAAATTTCTCAACAAAAAAATTATTAAATAAAATTTAATATAAATCAATGACTGAACATGATGAGAAGCCTAAACGGGCAAAAAGATAACCATCTGCATTTAAATAGGAAAGACTCACAATAAAAAGGACCCTATAAAATGGAAATTATACGAATCATTGGTGATAGCTAGAAGGAATAATTAACATGGCAGATAAAAAATCAAATACAGACAAATGGATCACATAAAAGGAAAATTAAACAAAACCGCCACTGAACATATGAAGATAGCAAGAAACCAAAACACTTCTACAAAATCACAAAAAAAACTGTTTATTTCTACAATAATATTCAGAAATAAGATCAAAAATTATGAAATCATCGTAGGGATCAGTATGAATCATATTACATAGCTGTTATTCATTAGATAGAAATCACATACTACAATCATGCTTTTAATTATAAGGAGGGTAAGAACGTTGTTTTATGATTTTCATAAAATACATTCTTTTTGAGTGTGAGTTCATTTTATATATATCGGTAGTTTTTGAAAGTAAACGTGCGGTTTTTCGTTTTCAACAACGCCTAATATTGTTTCTAGAATTTCTTGTGTGAAATTCTCGTAAAACGGATGCTAAGTCAATTACCGTTAGAGCCCTTTAAGGAAAGCGGGCGTAAATCATAGGGCCAGTTCACGTGTGGAGTTATTGCCATGGCGGGTAAACAGAAGGGATTCTGAATTACAAATGGGCTGTTGGTTTTACTATTAGAAATAATGCCTGCACCAACTGACAGGGGTTATGAGAGGTCTGTCTGGTCAGGATCTTATCCGATGTAGAATGGCTGCAATAACTTAGAGCACTCAAGAATATTACACACGCATTCGCAGATAACGTTTTGTACTCCCGGATCTCATTACCTAGCCCTCGAGACGACTAAACAAACCGTAGATATCCCTATTTGCGTAATGAGATGATGTCTGAAAATGAACTGTTTTGCTTAAAAGTAAAGTATTTTTTGCCAAATATTTTTGTAATTTCATCAATCAATGTGTCAGAACATGGGCACACTTGGGTGATGCAGGCTTCGAAAGCTTAGAAAAAAAAGAAGAAGACACGACTAAGGTACTAGAGGTAAACCCAACAATAAAAACAGATGCAAATACATCACACATAACTCAAAAAATGTCGTATGTCAACAGTAAAACATGAATGATACTTAGAGAAAAACCTCACCCAGTACATTGCAAAAAGAAATTTCACAATACAAAACTTCCCACATGAAATAAACATCAAAACCATTAATGGTGATTGCAAGGAGATATAAAAACAACAAGGATGGAAGAAACAATCGAAACGATTGGATAAAACACAAAGAACATCTTAAAAAGTAATCTAGAAAAAAGAAACACTGAGTTGAATAAAGAGAATTTACACAAAATTGGCTAAATGGTGAAAAGCCGGCCAGACAGGTCAGATGATAAAAGTCAATAAGACAAAACGATCGAAACATTGAACTTAAAGGCTGTACGACTTTAGCAACAGTCAAATATAAAAATACCAGATTACACGGAAATCAAACAAAACTACTACTTATGATAGCAAGAAGCTGGAACACCTGAAAAACACAATTTCGTAAAATATTGCATATAAAACAATTAAAAATATAAACAGAACCTTATTATAGTGAACAACTAATGTAAGTGTATGTTCATCTACCCACAAATTCCTACAAAATTGCAGTTGAATTTTTGGAGAATCCTTCAAACTGGAGTTATCTATGTGCGAATATTTTTGTTTTCTCTTATTTCGTCATTTTATGTCTGTAACATAATGCACTGCACACTGCCAAAAAAAAGTTTGAAAATGAATATTTTCTAAGCCTTTTCAGTTTAAGTTAGGTTTAAGCCAAACCTGCGCTAGATTGTATTTTTTTAGGTAAATCATGGACAACCACTGAAGATGAAGGGGAAACAACTTATTTACAGGTTCATCAACCCGGAAATTCCTACACGACTGTAGTTGAATTTTTGTAGAATTCTTCAAACTGGATAAACCTATGCGACAGTTTTTAATTTACTTTTTTTTAAAAGGTTTTATGGATTCTGCATATTAACCAGACAATGCATAACGTGGAAAAAAAACCGGACGCGGGAATCGAACCGCGACCGCGGGGTCTACGATCCGAGAGTCTCTCACAAAAATTGTACGATATTGATTTAAAAATGTAGCATAATACACTTCCTCCAACGACCACCATGCTTTTGGAAGAAAAAATGGTCATATCTGAAAATGCATATTTTCTTTTTACGTTTAAGTTAGGTTTAAGCTAAACCTGGGCGAGGTTTAGAGAGATTTTATTAGGTAAATCATAGACAATCACTGAAGATGAAGGCGAAACAAATTATTTATAGGTTTGTAAACCGACAAATTCCTAGATTGTAGTTGAAGTTTGTGGAAATTCTTCAAACTGGAAAGATCTATGTGCTTGTTATTTTATTGTATGTTAAGCATTTACAAAATTTAGCATTCTACACTGCCTGTAAAACAAACGGACCACTTGATTTTTTGACGAAAAAATTTAACCTCATTACACACCTGCACTAGGCTTCATTTTTTAAAGAATATTTTGCACTCAACAAAAACAAGAAGAAGAATGTTTTCTTAACTTCGGTAATTCATCAGTAAGAAAATTTCGAGAAAATGGTCATTTTTACACTCTTTAATAGAAACTTCAAATTGACCTCTGGAGCCAGGTAATCGCCGTTGGAGTGGCGCACCATGGGGCAAAAGCGGCCAAAAATCGAGTTCTTAAAAACTAAAATTTTGGCAATTCAATTCATTTTTCTTGCATTGTTTCAGTCAAAGAATAAGGCTATAATAATGGTTTTACTTTTGTACTATGTTAAAAATTGATTAAACTGCAAAAACCTGGAAATTGTAAATTTTGCATGATTTATAGCTATATTCTAAACAATACTTTTTCCAATCGAGCGGTTCGTTGTAAAATTTCACCTTCATTTTCTTTTACGTACGCAACAAAATATGAGATAAAGACAAAAATTCAACGTTTGGAAGAAATCAGTTTGATTCGTAGATGGAAATGGTATTGGTTGTTTAGACGTTCAAACAAAGCTTAGTTGTACTTTGTTTTGACACCGTTTGTTCTCCCTTCCGTTTTGAAATACTACCTTTGTGGTTTTCTGCCTATTCTTGCATAAAGTTGGCCATTTTTCAGGCAAAACCCAGGTGGTCGGTTTTTTAAAAATTAATTTCCTGTGTTGCTCAAGTCTGGTGATTTCAAGAAAAACCGACTTGTGGAAAATTGTGCCTTTTGCCAGATATTTATTCGGGCCTCCAAGATAAATTATCACAATATTTAACATGATTGTCGACTACCTTCCAAAGATCTTTAATGTAGAGATCTTCAGAAGAGCTTATTTTTTGGTAGTTCTGAGTGACCAGAAACAACTTGCGATATGGTGTTAAACTAGACGGAAGGCATTCTTTGCTAATTCTCAGATTCCTAGAAGATTGCGCTGTTTGATTTTTAGCTGAATACTTGAACTTGATTGATCTATGTCCTAGCATTATTTGTGCGATGGGGATATACAAAACAGAACCTATTTAAAAAAACAACTGTATATATTTTGCTGTACTAGTTTTTGAATAGGGTAAGTATGTACAATTATCGTAAATAAAATTTCCATGTAAACGTTTGTTTATTCTGAGTAAAATTATATCTCAGTTTATTAAACTCTTATAAAATAAACATAAATCTTGAAAATCCGGTTACGGAAAATGAGATTTTATACAGTCCGGGGTTTGTTAAATTAAAATTTCCGTTCGTATTTATGGATAGCGGGAAAAGATTTATACCCGTTGAAGTTGCATGATGGTGGCAACTTTCCACGTCAGTGCAGATTACAAGGCGACCCCGCTAGATAAAAGTAGTCCGGGACGGGCCGGCTCCCCAAGAACTAATTACAGATGGTGCGCCTCGGGTTAATCTCTCGGAAACGGTTTGAGTAATTATACAAGCAATTTGGGCTCGTCCTCCTGCGCTGAGTCGGAGAAGGCATTGAAAACATATCAGGAAACAATTAGTTCCCTTCGACTAATTTGCGTTTGATGGCTGGTGCAGCGTGGCGTGGATATGCTTTTTACCTTTACCTAATTAGTAGAACTAAAACAAATCAAATAATCGGAAAATAATATTATCATTTAACAGAATCACTTGAATTAGTGTGTTCTTCTGGCATTACTTTCTTTTCTTTTAACGCTATTCAATACTTGCTTTATAAAAAGTTTGACCCAAACACAAGGTATAAAAAAATAGGGTAAGCGTTGGATAATAATTTTCAGAAAGCAACAGGGACGTGAATCAACCCAATTTGGTTTTATTGGCGACACCATGAATTAAGGCTGTTTCGAAAAAAACGGAAAGTAGGCAGAAAGGTCATTTAAAAAAAATCATTACGCAAAGTTTGATTGAGTTGGAAAAACAGTACTATTAGCCGGATGCGAACCTATGAATAAAAATAATAAATTTTCCTTTAACTTCAAGAATCTCTTTTTCTTTAGGAACTGATCAACCCCAAAATTTATTAAAATTCGTAATACATAGTTTATTTTTTGAGCAATTTTAGCAGAAAGATCTTTCTAAAAATCTGTGGTCATCTATCTAATAAAATTATGCATCGACTGGACCTAAAATGGTTGGGATTTCAGTGATATAAAAATAGATTTGAATTTAAGCATTTGAAGTTGTGTTTCATAGATTATAAGCAGTAGCCGAGTGCGGAGGCGGTGTTTCGATTATTAGATCCCGCGGTCGTCGGTTCGATTCCTACCGTTCACTCTGGACGTTTTTCCTGACAATGCACGTTGACATGACACTCGTCAATCAAAGGTCTGGGTAGGGATCAGATTTCAGCGTCGGTTAATTGTGATCACGACTATTTTTGAAAATGGTCTTTGACAGAACTGGCAAACTTGGGGCAAAATTCGCACGTTTTCAGAGTTCTCAAAAAAAAATGAAGCCAGGAAAAAGCCAGGGGCGACTCCTCGAAATAGGTATTAGGAAAAAATATTGATAAAAGTATCGCCTCCCTGTTTCATAGGTTTATGCAAAGATACACTAAAGTAATGGACCACAGAAGCTTCCTTGAGGAACACTCCTTGATAGTTGGAGGATCGTTATTTTTCAACAAATTCATTGGGAAAAAAGAAAAAAAACAATAATACAATGGAAGAATTGCCGTGATCTTTCATATATTTTTGGCGTCGATAATTATTAAGAAATCGTGAGGTGCGGTTTGGTGTGATGTAGATTTAAAAAAAAAACATTTTCTTTATCGTGCCAACGTTTCGGTCTTTATTGACTGAAGATGATCTCAATAGAGTTCGAAAAGTTGGCTCAAAAAAGAAAATGTTTTTCCAAAACAGCAGCATTTCGGAAACAAAATAAACAATAATAATTCGCATTTTTTGACGAGAACAATTAGAAAACATAATTTTTTTAGAGAATAAATTTTTGCAGAAAGATGCTTTCAAAAATCTAGAGTAGTTTATTTAATAAAACCAA
Organism: Cimex hemipterus; assembly: GCA_039619505.1. Taxonomy (NCBI): domain Eukaryota; kingdom Metazoa; phylum Arthropoda; class Insecta; order Hemiptera; family Cimicidae; genus Cimex; species Cimex hemipterus. Next base: position 13,774,731 of record CM077111.1, on the reverse strand, counting down.
GATGAAACTGACACCAATTTGCTGGGGGTTTCAATGGTAGGTGAGCAAATTGCCTACACTAAAAATCTACAGCAAGGAACTAAACCACATCTATTAAACAATAAACCGAAATTTTTACATTCCATTTTTTCTTTTTCTACTGTGTATATTTCGAACAGTAACGAATCTGAGTCACTTCGATCCATTCAATCCCGTTTGTTCGTCAAGGAGGCGTTTGATGTACGTTACATTTCACCATATACAAGGCCGAAAAAAACAACAAAGGAATGTGTTTTTACAACAATCTTATATTAATTTTTTCCTCTTCTTTCCATGTATATGTTCAGCAGTAGTAAACTTCAGATGTTTCCTTGAGGAAAATCGGAAATGTTGGAATGAATCACATTGATGATCGTTTTCAAGGAATTCTGGCCATAATCTCTTTCTAGTTTTTAATAAATAAACGACCGAGGATTTCCGGAAACATTTCCCTGCCGGATCAGATTAGAAAGTAACGAAAAAAATTTTTTGGGTAGACATTTTTTCATTTCTAGAATATGACAAGAGACAAGAAAACCGATGTTAGAATAAATATTCATCTTTTGTGTTCAATATCCGTTTCTTTTGTGTGTTCAAAAACAAACAAACAGCAATTTTATTATTCTTAAACTACGTTAGGCAATATGTACTGTTCCAAGTCTTTTTTCTATTTTGCATGAGTTTCAAGGTTTTGCTATTCTACCATAATTCAATGAAAAGTAGTTACACTTTCCAAGAAAAAAGTAAACTAATAGAAATTACATCGGCTTGATAAATCATGGCCTGTGTTAGATCTTCCCAGTTAAACTTTTTATTCATCAGCCTCGGTAGTAACTCGAGGTTATTAAGGAGAAGGTCTCAAGGCATGATAAGGGAAACAAACGGAGTATCATACGCGCATCGCTGCATTCAAATTGTGCCATGCCACGCGAATCATAGCTTACACTTTTATCAGATTTTCGTGAGATCTGTTGATATCCTGAAGAGTGGAAGGAGATTTCGGCTGAAAGGCAATCGAGTCGGGCGTAAAATAATGGCCTACCCCTTAATACGACTTTAATATTCCCTTTTTTATATTGATAGCCTACACCTTACAAGGTCTGTTTTTCATTTTTCAGATGAAAGATTCCATCAAAGTGACTGGAAATCAAGTTTTGTGTTTATAGGCTTTAATTTGCATGAGCTTACTTCAACCGGAACTGGATGTAAGTTTGGCCTAGCGATGAGTCAAGGTGAAAAGTTATCATTCTCAAGGGACGCTTCCTTTCACAGGATAGAGGGACGGACCAAAAGTTATAGGGGTGGTGGTGGGAACCGAGCTCTCGACCCATCTACAGTCTACATGAATTTGACGCATTAACTATTCGGCTATCCTGGTCGCACTTTATAAATTAAATTTAATTATTTAAAATTACAAAATTCATGGGTCTTCTTTACGAGTATGATTTACTGGGAATATAAAATACAGGTAATGATCATTAAAATATAGACTTTTCGAAATGTGAAAAATCACATCGCAACTACTCAGCGATTGCACTCGAAATTTCAAAAATCTGGAGAAAAACTATAACTGACGTATGTTTGATATCATGACCTAAAGCTTTTTTGGGTAAGGTTAAAGTGGATACACTGCACAGAGGAGGTAAGACCATATAGGACCCTGAACATATTCTTACCTAACAAAAACAAACACAGGATAATCCATCACGGTATAAATAGAAAAGAGGCAAAAAATGGATAAACTCTAGGCGAGTTATAAAGTGTAAACAACCCTCACCCAAAGACGCGCAGTCACTGCTTGAAAAAGTTCAAACTCAGTGGAGTGACAGGACTGTTGGACTAGGAGAAAATATCTAACCAATCTATGCAATGATGATCGAATTTGTAGAGTATGAAAGGGAGAAACAGCCACCATTATCACCTTGGAGACATAACCTGATATGGAAAAAAAACCTCAAAGAAAATGGAATTGCAGTTATGACATTCAATGACCTCCTCTTAGGAGAAGCATCGAATCGATTGCACTGAACCAACGAACTAGGAAAGTGAATGAATGAAAAATTTACTTATTAGATAAAGAACAGAGAGAAAAAATGGTTCATAACCAAAAAGCCCATAACAGGTTATCACCCGTCTGCTAGTGACAGATAATAAATTTTAATAAACAAATAGTACAATACGTACACGATTTAAGTCGAAACCTCAACTGAACCTTTGCTTCAATTTACATCACATTTACATCCATTCTATCAGAGTTGGACAATCAGTACTTGCAAGTATAAAGTTCGAGTACAGTACAGTACGACGAGTGTAAAATGAAAATAAGAAAATATATTTGTGATACCGATTGAAAATTGAATACTTGTGCCACAAAAATCAAATAAGTTAATGGGAAAAACAAAATTGAAACTTGATTCAAATAAATTATAACAAAGGTCTTCAAAAATAATATATTCAGATATGAAAAAAGATAAAATATGTGATCAGTGCAGACATACGCGGTCAACCCCCTGCCGTTAAAATTAAAAAAAAAACACCAGTGCCTTCAATTAATTGAGAGATAGTCCTTCCTCGCCCTTTAGTAGCTCAGCTCATACTGCCAGATCCTGCGGTAGGGGATCCTTTTGAGATAAGCTTCCGTTCTTAAAAATATTGTTATAACTTGTCTACTCAGGGTTCAATTACATGCACTTCAGGACTTGTACATCTTAAGGTCAATTACTACGTACTTGTACTTGTGGTCAGTAATTGTACTTTAAGTACGAGTACTTTATTTTTTTGGAACTTTACCAGTGTAATGGATTTGTGAGGTTCCCATCTTTACTCATAAGTGTTGAGACCCATGAGGATCTTTTTCGTCTGGACATATCCCCAAGAGGACTTCTCAGACGCCTGGTGCCCCCGAAGGACCACCAGGAATATTTTACATGCATGGACTTGTCACATCCCTTGGCTAGCGAGGTAGTGCAATACTAGCCAAGTTCAGAAGTGCCCTTAAAAGGGCACATCCATACATGTGTCTTGAGAAAGGCAGTTTTGTGGTTTCCAGTATGGCCTATTAGCCATGCCTTTCGCCACCCCCGGAGAGATAGAGAAGGCTCTGGTTGGCCGGTACCCTCCAGCTAAGGTACACGTTGTTTGCAAACCACGACCACCACGAGTCCAACCTCGTTTGGCAGAGCCGCTTGGATATTCCACCCCCGTGGTACAGTTTTATTTTTAAGGTGGGACTGATGATCTTACGAAATCCCTACTGATGCACCCGTTGCCTGAGGGGTGCGAGTTCAGTAACCCAGGAACCTAGGAAAATACTTGATGTTGATGATATTATATTTGAGGGTGTCGTATACTGCGCCTTTTAGAAGCTATTGTATCCCCCGTTCTCTGCCAAAGCACATCGGTGAGTCCTAATGCTCCAAGAAACTTGATTAATAGGCACGGTGTTATTGGTTGAAGCTCTTCTATGCTCACATTGTACATCCAAAACACTTCCTCCTGTGGGCTAATGTTACTCCGCAGATTGTTAATAAATGCGTTGGTGTTTCTTCTGCTTCTTTGCACGTGCCATCTTGGATAATTCCAATTTTCTTTAGATGTCCATTTAATCTACTGTGTCCTGTTAGGATTCGCAGTCTATTCCTGCCTCCTTTGACACATTCTGTGATTTCTTTCTTTCCGAAATTGGTTAGAAGATTCTTGAATTGTCTGTGTCCAATAAGTGAATTCCAAAGTTTTCTTATTTTCTATTTGTCTTTCTGTCTGAGATATTTGTTAATAGTGTGAATTACTATGCCACAGAAGGGTACATAAATACTTGAAGGAGAACTGAAGTACAATTGTACTTAGGCTTTCACAACCCTGCTTTCTATTTCTGCAGGGTTCTAAACTTTCCTAACTACCGTCTTCCCAGGGATACTGCTGGAAACCGAAAGGTCCAAAATATCATGGTTCTCTTCCTGGACTCCCTTGGCTCAACAATTTAAGCGAATGAAAATTTTAAGGAGTGGGTACTTTTACACTCAAAATCGGTCAGCCATAACCGCACCGCTCGTACAAAGAATCGTTTCCTTCATGCTCAAAATTCCTCTAGGTTTTTTCTATCATCCTGTCATCACCCAAACCTTCATGAAAATTCTATAATTCATTCCGCTAGCTCGCTGGTTTTTCGAAGTTAGGTGCGAGTTACTTTACCTTAATTATAATCCCATAATAATCAATAGTACCGATAAGTGGTCTCTCTGCATCAGACAGGCTTGAGAAGATAGTATTCACTTTTTAGCAGAATGCCCAGTTCTAGCGCGGCATAAGGTCTTGCCCACATTGACAAGAGAGCACCTAATATCTTTATTAAATAACCCTGAATCCTTAGGTTTAGTAGAGTTTGCTATGAAAGCCTAGAACTACAGAAAATGCTAGTTGTTTGTATTTTAGTTTACTTATATAGTTTTTCTCTGCTTTGTTTGTTCCTTGAGAACTAGGAAAGTAAAATAAACTGGAAGGCTGCAGAGGACGAGGAACAAAACCCCTAATTTTCTAGTATCCATCATCATCATCATCATCATCATTCGTAATGACCCTAAGACTTGGCATTCGAATAAACCTCGTATGCAACAATGTTGCCCACTCTGTTACCTCCCCAACCATTTTCGTTTTTACGGACTTCATTAAAATAGAAACGAATGCAAATTGAAGATCAAAGCAATCAAGGCGTAGACATCGCGGGCTTGTAATGAACTCATCGTTACGTATGTGAATGTTAGGCAGACTGTCATTGGTTCTTATTGTAATATTTCGCCCGGTGGCTTAGAACTGACGATAAACATAATTCCATTATTGCCGAGGGGCCGTATTGCCTTAATCCTGGAGGGTTAGAACGAGCCCTATTACCGTAAACCTGCCCGCTTGGGCCGACCCTCCTTTCCCGTACGTGTTAAAAGGAGCGAAAAGAGTTTTACCGTTGTATTATTATATAAATAAAATAATTCTTTTTTACATTAATAGTGTGATTAATTATTAAGTACGAGAAAATATTGCATGTCATATTCACTGGGCGGAATTGTAAGTAACTGACAAAATAGAGCGAATTGTATATTATTCGTAGTGCGTTTATGTATTGATAAAACTACTCGACCGTTTAAAAAGTGACAATTTTTGTTTGGACAAGTTTTTCGAGGTCTTGGTCGAAGTCACGATAACTCTAGTGATTTTTTTAAATTAAGAAATTAACTTATTAACCATCTCGCTTTTATAGCTGGGAACACACCCGATGCAAAGCTAGCGACGCTACCCGACGCGTTGCCACGCTTTGTTGGGTCAAACACGCGTACAGTCAACAGCGTTTGTCACAATAATCACGATCACAATCGCATCGCATTTTTTGTTTTTAATGCACTATTTTGAGTAAAACTTAGTAATAAATTAATAGTTAAATTTTATGAGCACAACCATCTAATAATTTGGGGGGGGGCGGTAGCCGAGTGGGTAGCGTGAGAGACTAGGCTAGTAGAAACTGCGATCGCGGGTTCAATTCCCGCCTTCGCCTCTGGCCCTTTTTTCACGATACCCTTCCCCCTCCCCCCCAAAAAAACGCAATAATATTGGGTGGCTAGATATGCCCAGTTCTTGAGGTCATTAAAAAAAAATTAAACAATGTTTATAAAAACTTACGCATTTTCGCATTTTCAGTTTGGTTTACATAGCACGTTGTAATTGATATAACGACAAAATTTCATGTCCTTGGTTTGAAATAAACTACAAAACATATGAGTATCCTGTTCTGATGTTACCCGAGATTACAAAATGGTGTAATTTTACGAGAAAAAGTACAAAATAAATTGTTAATTAAATTTTCTGAAGAAAACCGTGTAATAAATTACATTTAAATAAAATGGGCTCGCAGAGAATCGGGAAGGTTATCGTGGCACAGCAACGGGTAGATGTGCACGGGAGTAATGCACCTTATGGAAAATCGGAGTTTGGATATGCGTCGGGTAGCATCGGGTAAGTGTTTCTGACTTTAATAGTGAGTGCACATCTGTACAACGTCAAGCGCACGTGTATCGCAAATCAGTATCACAACCACAACGCCTCTTTTGTTGTTAATGCATTATTTTGAGCAAAACCGTGTAAAAAATGTTCAGTTAAATTTTATGAGCAGAACCATGTAATAAATTATTTTTTTAAATTTAATTGTTTTAAATGATGTTAGTCCGGTGTTTTGATAAATTTTCTTTCTAACTATCATAATTAAATAATTTTTATAAAAACTTACGAATTTTTAATTTGGGTTACATTAAAATAGGATTGTTTTAATTAATAAAATTACAAAATTACATATAGTTTGTTCGAAATAAACCACAAAAAATATGAATGTCCTATTCTGTCGCTTCTCGACGAAAATGGCGTCATTTTGTGAGCAAAACCGTGTAATACATTTTTAGTTAAATTTTGTCAGCAGAGCCGTGTAATAAATTATTTGTTAAACATAATTGTTAAAAAAAAATTATTCCGTTGTTTTGATAATTTTTCTTTCTAACTTTCATAATTAAATCATTTTTATAAAAACTTACGAATTTTGATCTCGTTTAATTTGGCTAACATTAAAATAGGAATGTTTCAATTAGTAAAACGACAAAATTACACATACTTTTTTCGAAATGAACTACAAAAAATATGAAAAAATATGCCTTATTCTGTGGCTACTCGACGAAAATAGTATAACCGTCTAATAAATTGTTAGTTAAATTCATTATATTAAAAATGGTATTACTGTGTTTTGATCTATTTTCTACCAAACCATTAAAATTATGATTATTTTTTAAATAAAACCCAATGAATTTTTGATCTCGGTTAATTTGGTTTATATTCAAATAAGGATGTTGTACGACAATCATACATGCAGTTTGACTAAAAATATGAGTGTCCATTTCTTTTGTCTTCGACTGTACTGGATGCTACCCGACGAAAATCCGGGTAGTGGGGATCGCAGAGGGTATCGTTGCATAGCATCGGGCAGATGTGCACGGGGTAATATAATCTTAACGAAAAATGGACTTTAGATTTGCGTTGTGGTCGCATAGCGTGTTCCGGGCTTAAAAGTTGCTTAGCGAATTTTTGACACCACTGCACTAGCTTTGAGACTTCCTCGCGAAGTCATCCCTCATATTGAGTCTCAGCACTGGCTGTCATGACATCATGACTACGTAATGATAACCATAAGGTCAATATTGTGATTGCGAGAAAAAAAAACATAGAAACAAATAAATTTAAAAAAAAACATTTTTGCGAACCATTTATCTTTTTTACTTGCAGCTTATTTTCCACATTTTGACTTTTTTTATCATAGTGTGAAGGCAAATAAATAGATAAAAGTAACAATAAAAACGTAATAAGATGTATTATACTTGTGGAAGAACACAAATCCGGACCACGCCTTTGTCAACTGTGCTGTAAGTCCTCAAAAATTTGCATAATTCCTTTCCACTAAAGTAAAAGCGAAAATAGAAGCATAATAATAAACTATGACTAAATTTTATTAATAGTCCAAAGTGAATGCGTGACTAACTATAATATAATAATGTGAGTATATGAAGAGTCTAAAAGGCACTTGTCTCCAATTTGCCACCCCCAGGCCATGAGGCTGTTCGATGCCCTTGGGGAAACTTTCCCTATTATGGTTTGCGTTTCTACGGAGAACAAAACAACAGTAAAAGGCCTACTGAGCAAACACGAAGGGCCCGGGCCCACTAAATATCAGCAAACTGCTTTCATAATGCCGCTAACCAGGGTTGAACCCAGTTTCTTCTGATAAGAAAGAGGTTTTTTTTACTGCTCTCTTTCGTCGAAATTGGAACGGTAATAAGTTTTTCACTTTAGACACAATTAACACTATGTCGAGAAAACAGAAGATTTAAAAAAATATTATTTCTTCTCAAAAAGATTTATGATATTAAACAGCTGCCAATGATGTCATAAATATATTTATGAAATATACATATGTTATCTTAATACAATTATACTATATAACATGTATAAATGAATGTATATTGCTGGCAATATTTGCAAAGTCTTGTTCCTCCTTATCCCAATTATATATAATTCTCTGGCGTCCGTATATCTACCATCATTCTATTCCAAAGTTTAACAGTCTTGCCGTTGGTTTCTGTAATGGTTTTTTAATGAAAATTCCAAAGGATCTGTCTTGGAATAAAGTCCCATCGAATGGAGGACTTATTCGCAGGATATTCTGTTATGTGCCCTTGTGTTGACAGGTGTCCTCCCGTGTGTTTTTTCTTTCAGGCCTTGGTCGCCTTAGTACTACTAAAAGACATTCAGCTGATTTTTGTATTGCTTCTCCGAGTATTTCAGGTATTTACACACAGCTCCGTAGTACGGTAGTCGTTGTTATTTATTTTTCTGTCTGGAGAACGCATTTTGGCTATTTTTTGGCTTTTTGCCATTTTCGGTTATTACGAACTCTGACCGAATTAATTTTAAAATTAAGAAAAACAAAATTTTTAAATTATTTTGTTTTAATTACTGCGTCTGACAAGTTATATAATAAATTGCGTTTGTATAAATGCTTATTGTTTAGAAGAGAAAAAAGCTGATTTTACGAAAGGGGGATTGTTAGAGAAAACGAACAAAATGCTGACGATTTTTTAAGGAGACAATCTTCCGTCACTTGTCACACGAGACTGCCTGTTGACCTTAGATGGTCATTATCGGGCATTAGAGGAAATTGGTGAGGGGGATCCGAGGGGGCGAGGTGTGAAAAATACCCCACGAGACCAGACTTAATCCTGGATGGTGGATGGGCCTTTAAAGAAACCATCACATTAGTCTTCCTCCCCCCGACTAGAATAAAAAGACAAAAAAAAAAAAAAAAAAAAAAAAAGAGGCAAAAAGGAAATCGGGGCAGATTCACGGAACTCTGCCAACTAACTTTATTGAAAATATATTATGCAAAGTCAAAACCGCAATCGATCTGTTTTGCGGAAAACAGAGGTGGTCCGGACATAAGAGATCGAGGGTCTCTCCCTTCCAAACTTGGCTAATGGCATCCTAAGTGGTCCTTTTAACGGCCTCGACCTCTTCCGAAAAGAAATGTTGCGTCGTAAAACTTGGCCGAATGCTTTGAGACCATTCTCTAAAATCTTTTTAAACTTTTTACTCCTCCAACTTATATTTTATACACGGAGGAAAATTATTTTTTATGCGGGCCAAACTTGGTTTTATTTTGACTTTTATTGTTCCGGTCGTGGAAGCGAGGCTTCTAAACAAGCCATATTTTATTTTTGCGTTTTCTCCCCTTTTCTCAACGTCTACTCTCTAACCGATTACGAATTAAAGCTGGAAGCTTAAAACTGCTAAACCTCATTTTTTAAGCAACATAATGAATTAGTAAAGGGGCGTCGGTGGCCGCAACGGTTTAGGCACTGTAAGGTAAAGGTCCCGGCTTGGAATGCAGCGCCGCCAGCCTTACAAATATTTTTTTTTTCAAAACACGGGCACCTCTGCTGTTGAGAACCCTTGTTAAAATTATAAAAAATAGTCCATTTACGTTTTAATGGTCAATTGACCAAGTTACTTCTTTCAATTAATTATTCTTTTTTATGTAAGGTCTTGGTTCAGATGAAAAAGTTAGTGTCACGAGCGGGATTGAAACCAACGAACTTCTGCTAATTTTTTTTACAATGGATTCCAGGAAATGCAGGAGTTTCCTCCTGAGCACAGCAGCTGTACAGCTTATTTATCCCTGGCTTCATTATTAGGGTGGCTCGCAACACAAGTGTGAATTTTAGCCCCCGGCGTACCGATGTTCTTCCATCGAAGAAAGTCATTTTTGAAGGGGGTTTGGGACCAAATTCAGGATCTCACTCCTTCCACTGATGAGCGCCGTGTCAATTTCTTTCAATTGCGGACACCGGATCGAACCCTCGACCGCGGGACTTACACGAGAGTCTGATGCTTTAACCACTCGGCTATCGAGGCCCCCCCTTCCGCTAAATAACTGGCGCGATTATGACTTGGATCCACTCAGCATTAGGTAGACTTGTCTGAACTAAGTAACGCGTTGCGCGTTGAGGACGCGATGATTATGTTGAATAGTCCCTCGAATGTTTGAGTAAGCGAATGGGAGCGGGTAATCGGTTGCTCGGACTCGAGTATGCTTTGCATTGTTGTGCGTATGACTGGCGTGGTACCCTTTGGGAAGAGAAGGATCGGACCACCGAGGCTAGGCCTATGGCGTCCTTCGAAAGCTCCGTAAGAGCCCTTTGACCGTAGGCAGTGCTCATCTACGGGGTGGTTAGCAATTCCACTTAAAACAATAACCGCGTCCGGAACGGATCCGGTAGTTTCTAAGCTGGGAAAGCTCCTACACTCAGGGAGATAGAGTCGCCTTCTCTATTTAGGGAGTACGCGGGAGAGTAGGCTGATGCATTTCGGCATGTTAGCCCTTTGCGTGCGGCATATGACCCGATGCACAATGCGGGCCCGACCTTTCGGAGAGTGAGGTGGGTTGGCCCTTAGGGGTAGGCGCGCCTCTACACCAATGCTGCTGCGATAATAGCTGTAACGCTGCTCCGTCGTATGCGGAGATGCGTCAGCTCTCATCTTGAGAATCAAAACGTCCTATAAGGCCGAATAGGCCAGGTGCGGACGCTAAAGATCCTCTTGCCTTGTAGACCATAAGTACTACGTTATGTACTAAGTAACGAGACTACTTAGATTACATCTTTGTTGCCTGTTTTAAGCCCAAATAAATTATTACATTGCTTTAGAAAACACGTGAATACGTACAAATATTCGATAGAAAATCGAAGGGTCAGAGGGATAGGATAAAGTAGGAACCCTTAGCATTGGATTAAGGTTATTTAGTTTTATGGTCGGGCTTCTTTCCCTTCTTGTTTTCGCTCAAGCAGATAGCAACGGCCGCATTGTGAACTTCCCTCCGGTTTAACTGCTTTATTACTCTGCATCCCGAGTTATAATTCATCCGCTGTCATGTCAGTCTCTCTTGTTTAAACCTTCCACTTTGCTCTTCCTCTTGTAATTAGTAGACAATAGGCTCTGTAAAATTAGTTCCAAGGGAAATTAGGTAGGAGAGGAGTTTAATTCATCGAGCCGCTCCGGCCGTAATCTTATGGAATTTTATCCAGGGACTAGCCGTAAAACGTAAATTAAACACGTAACGCCGCTGCCGAATTCCAGCCGTAAAATGTTTATGGGACAATCAAGTCCCTCTTTTAGAAAACGCATTACAAATACAACAAACGCTTCATACAATGACACGCGTCGAATATAATTACCTCTGCAGTGAATCATTTAAGTACATATACTCAAAGACAAGAACAGAAATAAATTTATATCTTTATTATCCACAGACCTAGTTAAAAAGGATGGAAAAGTTGACATAAAACGTAAACACAAAATTTCTTATTTACTTTTATAGAGTCACTAATGATTTTACACACCTTATATTAATAATAAAGAAAATGTGGACGTCATTGGTTGCAAGAGACAAGGCGGCCATCATCATTGTAAGATAAAGGTCTCGGGTTCGAATCTAGCGGCCCTGCATTAGAACCCGATACACTTACAAATGGGCTTTTCTTCAGACATCGGCTCCCCGAGGGCTGATAATATAACTTTTGCTGTTGCGAACCCTCGTAATAATAATAATAATAATAGGCTAGCGTATATACGGCTGAACTTCATGCAATCAGAAGATCATTGAGCATTATAAAGGAATCGTCAGGAAATTGTAATGCCATTATTTGCTCTGATTCAAAAAGTGGTCTCGAAGCAACCAAAAATAATTTCTCGGTTGACCCTTACATCTTAGAAATTCACAAATATCCCTATGAATTCAGAACACTCAACACACATGTGGTATTTGTTTGGGTTCCTAGTCATGTCGGCATTTCTGGAAATGAAAAAGCTGATGAACAGGTAAGAAACGCTGCAAACCATCCAAAAAGAACAGATCAATTTCTTCTCCGTCCAGATGATATAGTCGTTTATGTTAAAAACATTATCAAACGAAAGTGGGCGGCAAGATGGAATGTCTGTAGAGGTAGTATGAAAGAAATTAAGCCAGCTGTACATAAATGGCCAACTGAGGAACTTGAGAGAAAAGAACTTGTAATTCTCTCTAGATTGCGAATAGGTCATATCAGGTAAATTCATAATAGACTTTTAATAGGCAACAACCTTCCAACTTGTCTCCTCGATGTACGCGAAGTGGAGAACGCATCATTTTGACAGTTACTTCACAACCCTTTAGGCAAAGGCTCAACCTTACAACAAAATTTAGGCCTTTTCCCAAATTATTTTACCATTGAATGCCAGCTAATGACTGCATAAGAGTCGTGCATGCTTGATTTCTTTTTTCAGAAGTTTTTGAGGCTGCCGGAGCGGAAAAATAAAACGGAAGACAATAAAAATTTCGCAATTTAAATAAGAAAAATAGCTCGTTCCAAAAAAAAAAAAAAAAATTGTGTTTTATTTGTTTTTATTGTTATGTAGAATTAGTTATCATACTTGAATGGAAGAATAAAAAGTTGAATTCGATTTTGCCAGGGCCAACTTGTCGACGGAGTTTATTTTAAAATTATTTTCTTCGATAAAATTTAAAACAAAAATCATAAATGAAATGTTTATAAATAAGAGGTAACGTGATACAATGGCTTCGTGATTACATGGAAGGATTTGACAGCCATTTTGTAGGTTTTGAACGGTTTGTCGCGTGAAAGGTATTTACATAAAAGACATACTACCGACGACGCAATGGAAAAACAGGAAATTTCACAATTTAACACGGAGAAAGCCCACAATTTAATACAGATTACTAGAATAAGTTATTATTCACACACTTGGAGATGCGCCGCAACTTAATGAAAAAAAATTGTAACAAAACATTATAGACTAAATTTCAGGCCCATTGCCCTGCACACAAGGTAGAAAAAATTGAAAATTTACGGTAGCTAGTTAAAATAGGTTATAATGAATCGTGCTTGTTCAAAAAAGAGGACAGACACACTGAAGAAGGCGAAATGCCTAAATATGTCTCACAGACAAATCCACCATGTATTGACTGAAAGAAGAAAAGGACCAAATTGTAGGTACGTCGTCTTGCAAAAATACAAAATTGTTGCTAGTCAAACTATGTTCTATCCATTTACGTTTTGGTAGTCAATTTGCCAAAATTACTTTCTTCAATTAATTATTCTTTTTATGTAAATTCTTGGTTAAGATCAAAAATTCAGTGTCACGAGCGGGATTTGAACCCAGGACCTTCGGCTTAACACGCCGTTACTCTACCGCTTGAGCTATTGTACCTTCCATCCTGTCGGACCGCGACTCTTCTTCTTACGGTTGTAGATTGGGACTAAGAGTCAGTGTCCGAGAGTGGTAAAAACATTGTTGCGACACACTTTCAACAATATTAATCACTTTAAATAATATTTATTATAAACTATTTTTCAATAGTTCATCAAAAATTCAATAACAGTTTAATAAAAGTACAGAGAAGTTAAGGAACATATTTAAACAAATGTCCCTGGAGAAAACAAAGAAATAAGTCTGACAGGACTCAACCAGGATAGAAAGACTAAAACGATCAGTGATATGGAGGAAAATGGAGGCAAAACGCATTTAGATTTCGAATATATTTGTAATATAAGTTACATGTTTATAATTTAAACGATAAGCTTACGAAAATTAACTCAACTTTGCTGTAACTAAAAGCGTTTTTCATCTACTTTACCTATTATAGAGTTCGGAAAACTGTTTCAACCTTGAACAAAAAAAGGTCACCAACAACAAAATTACACCTACAAAAAAATTGACTTCTTTATTTAAAAAAATATATGAAATAGGCAAAACGTGTAGAAATGTGTAGAGAGTAGTGACCGTTAATCGATAGTTATTCAGATATCGTCAGATGGGGGTCTGGTGTCTGCATTTCAGCATAAAAGTTCTCTGATTGTAGCTGTGTGTCGGTATGTAGATAAAATTTGTTCATAGAATCCCATATTCTTCTTTATTCTCGTGTAGAAATGTGTAGAGGTTAGAGTCCGTTGATAGATAATTATTCAGATATCGTGAGATGTGGTCTGGTGACCATATCTGAATAATTATCATATACGTTCAATAATATTTTCCATAAAAGTAATTTCATAATTTTTTAAATAATAAAAAATTTAATAACAATCACAGTAGAAAGAAGTTAACGAAATAGATTCTTAGGAGATCGTGAGATGCGGTCTGGTTTAGAAAAACATTTCCTTTACCGTGCCAACGTTTTAAACATTATTGAGATCATCTTCAGTGTCTGGGATTTATAAACATTGTTTGAATTCTACAAATACATGTCAGATGTGAAAAAATATGACTTTATATAATACTAGAAAATTTTAGATAAAAAAAAAATACAGTGGTAGAGAATTTTTGATTCAATCAAAGTATTAGTACTAACAAAAAGTTTTGCCTCAACACGACTAACAAGTATGGCACATTACACGGTAAACGAACACTTTGAGGGAGACGAGCACTTGATTTTCTTAATAATAATAATAATAATTTCTTATTAATCTAAAATATGCCTATATATCTGATTTTAAAATATTTTCACCCCTTCATAATTTTCCATTTCTGCCTTCAGTGGTTTAGGAAACACTGACGATAAACTACATTAGAAAAAGGATTAATTATACTAATTATTCGTCTCTACTGGGTATTAAATAAACCTAATAGATCGTACCAATTTGGGTCTGCGGTAGCCAATAGGCAATTAGTAACCCGTGGAATTTTGCACATTCAATTTATATTGTAGTGTATTGCGGTTCGATCCTCCACCTGCACAGAACGTCGGAGCGTTTTATTGGCCGAGTTTAAAAATTTACAGCTTATTTATGAACGGCTTAGAAAATATACGGCGATTTTGTTTTGTAAATTATATAATTAAATAGGTTTAGAACATTTCAGGTAAATAGAACCTAAGCATTTTTTTTATACGTTTCTTGTTTATAGCAGGTGGTGTTGTTTGGGATTTTAATTTTTTTAAATGAATAAAGGCTTTTGACTGGTCAACGGTGCAGCTCGACCCCGATCAGAGCAAAGCCCAGCGCAGTGGCAGCCCCAGACATGGAAAGAAGGGCACCCCACGGATCTCTCCCAGCTGACGCCATCTTAATATTGTGCGCACGGCTTTATCAACGAGGGGTTGGTGTCTAGCCACCATGGACACATCCTCCAAGGTTTTTTCAAGGAGATTCCTTTACCTCAGAGTCCAGGGAGGCACCCCTCAATCCAGGCCCAAGACCAGCACCACCATCGTCGCCAGAAGTCAGCAGTGCCACACCGCCTGCACGGGAAACCAGCAAAGAAAACATGAGTTGAGGAAATGATAAATAAATAATAAGATATATATATATATATATATATATATATATATATTTATCTGAAAGTTGGATGTCCGTTAAGAATTGAAAAAAAAATTGTTTATTGGTGTTGAGTTGTTGCTTAGTACGGATTAGAGGTCTTTGGGAATTTGGTGAAAGGTTCTTGTCGAGGTATATAAAGGACAATCTATTAGGATGTGGGATACTGTGTTTTACAGAGTGGACATATAAGTTTAGAGGTTCTTTCAAGGAGGAAACTATGGGTGAGTCGGGAGTGGCCAATTCCAAGCCGGGTTAGGAGGTTTTTTTTTTTTTTTTTGAGAAGGCCTGGAAGAGGTACATAATACATACATACGCTCTCAACGTTCGAGGAGCGATGATGACGATATATTTCACCCTTACACTTTGCCATTCACGCTAATAAATACATGCACTCAGACAAAACATATAGACACACAACACATAAGACATATTATATAGAATAAAAAAAAATTCCACTAGAAAGTGTAACAGAGGACTCAAAAACCCGCTGCAGTGCTCGAGTACCATTTTCAGATTGAATGGGATGCCTGCACGCTTACTGTAGGGAGCCGAGGTATGACATATTTCCAGGATGTGGGACACATCGAGCAACCTTTCTCTGAATAAGGGGGGGGGGCTTTGGCCCGGGACCAGATGTCCGTGTGTCAACCACGTATGACCTATTTTAATCGCGTAAGGACGATTCCTTGTTTTTAGCTCATGTTCTCGGGGGGCCATCTAGGAGTAGTGCTTGACGCGCTAAAGCCTCTCGGACGACCCGGCCCACTACCATCTTTGTTTTATTATGTTCTTTACTGCTAGCTTGGCGTTAGAGGGCCTAAAATACTGTGCTATTATTATGTATTTTTAAAATAAATTGTCGATGATTTTATAATCTACAAATGGACAGAAAATATGGCTTGTATTTTATTGGTTTAACATAGAAAAATCACGATGTTCGTTAGGGAACGTTTGTACTTGTCAGCCAGAAGGCAGGGCTGAGTCTAGAAAAAAACCACACTGAAAAAAATGCACTTGCGGTCAGAACCACCCCACCTTTTCCCTGTTGCCCGTTTGACTGATGGAAATTGGGAAGAGAGCTCCTGGGACCTGGAGAGGGTCCGCTCCCCAGTCTCCGCCCTCGGGGCCGCACCTGTGTCGCTGTGATTTGTGCTGACTGGACAACAATAACCCCCTGCCTTCAACTAGACTCGGATCAATATCCGCTAAGGAGCTAATAAAGCCCGTGCATCTGCCCTTCAGGACACGTACTGACTTATTAAGACTGCCACTGGTCGCAACGAGGTCTCCGCTCAAGGCAAGTTCAACGGCTAACTTTATATGAGGGGACTTGAGCCAAGTTATTGCCGAACGAGTCCTTAGGGGAGGGATGTGCCATTACATGAAAGTATTAATGTCCGGTTTGGAATCGCCTATACCTCGATTATTCCCAGTTGGAAGACATTTTCAAAATCGATATATTTCTATCGAAATTTTTCACTAAATGATGAAAAATCTCCTTCAACAAAACCTGTGTTTAAAAAATTAGGAAATGACTATGAAAAGGAAAACTTCTACCTTTCTACATTATAATTATGCTTTTCGTTAAGTACGTGAGTTGTAGTCTATGTGAATTTTTTAACAGGCTAGCTAGATAAATAAGTAATTATTCATATAAAAAATACGTCAAAACATCAGATGAGCAAAATTGGCCTAAAAATATCGCTATTTTCTAATCCCTAAGTGTTTTTAGATTTTTTCAAACGTTTACAACTTTTTTTCATAAATTCCCTCGTATTTCATAAAATATTAATTACGATAATATTTGATTATTGACTTGCCAAAGTTTTTGTCTAAAGATTATTTGGGGATCGTGAGATGCGGTCTGGTGTTACGAAGGTTTTAGAAAAACATTTTCTTTATCGAACCAACGTTTCGGTCTCTATTGAGATCA